>JANEYF010000231.1:0-600000 GCA_029963845.1 Rhamnusium bicolor
ATTTTCCTCAATACTCAGTGCAGTAGAAACTGGGGTCTGAAACCACTTTTCTGTCTAGAAGAAAAAAATAGCCGTCCATTTTTTCCGTACGACGTCGACCATTTTCGAGAAAAACGCCTTCAAAGTATTGTATTTTATTCAAAATTAAGATACCTACTGACAAACTGAGGTTGCCATGAAACAGTATCTCATCTGAAATGTCAAAAACCGCTATTACTTTGATCTAAATTCAACGACTATTGTTCATATTATGAAATTAGGTGTGTTGTACATCGTGTTTATTATTTATTTTCAAGTTTGAACATGCAATTTACATTTATGAATGTGCAGATATTTTATGCATGGGTTTGTAAATGGAAATTCGGCAGCTGCAGCAAGGGAATATCAAAGACGATTTCCAAACAGGAGGCAACCACATTTTTGTTAAATTTCATCAACGTTTTGCTGATAACGTAGTTAGAAAAATAAACTGAGGTAGAAACCAAAATAATAATAATAATAATATGCGAGGAAAAATAATCTTACGTGAATTTATAGAGATTACGCGACGAGAAGAGTTTCGAGAACAGTTCTAAGAAGCACGATATGGAGGATATTGAACCGGGATCATAGATATCCTACAATCTGCAACATGTATAGGCTTTACTTCCAGGGGACAGTAATCGTCGTGGTAACTTTTATCAATAATTTCTGATTTACATTGGAGATGACCCAAGAAAAATGATGTAGTCTGATGAGGCTTTCTTCACTCGAAAAGGCGTAGTGAATTACACAAAGTAATTTTCAGCAAAAGTTTAGTGTAAATATTTAGCTAGGCATCCACAATAATTCTGTCATTTTTCATTAAAATAATTATTCTTGCTGAAAATGAATTTGTGCAATACCTTATAGTAACAACAAATTTAAATTATCAAAAACGCTGTAGAATCAGAACGGCTGGAGAAAAATAGATCCAAAATAGGTTATTTGGATTGCTAATGCCATGTACTTTCCACATGATTAGGAAAAATATTATGTTCAAAAAAAAAAATTCAATGATGTCACAACTCGAACACGGACCACCCTGTAAGTTGGAGTTTGATTTCAAAAATATGAGCAATTAGGGTAAAAAATTGAGCTGTCTCGGAATTTTTCATTAATATAATTATTCTAGCTAAAAAATGAATTTTATGGACGTACTGTATGAAACTATTAAGTAATAGTTATTTATGTTTTTATTACATTAGTTAGTTTTAATTACTTTAAATTTGCAAATTTTAAGAAATGTCAAATTAACAGAAATATTGATCTAAATTATTTTGATTTTATCGTTTTTAGCGAGTAAAGTTCATATTTTTTCGCCATAGGGGTAAAGTATATTCTTGAGCAAGGCATATTCACTTTACGCCCTATCTTTAAGTCTAAAATGTAGCATTTTACACCCAAAAGTACAAAAAATATTTCAAATTATAAAAAATATGTCGACATTTCCGAAAAAATAGTCCATTAAATAAAAAATAGTCATTTCTTTATCAAAACTGTTAAAAAATATGAATTCAAATTTGTGCAAAAACATACCTATGTTTTGTTCGATTAATCCATCCTCTTCAAAAATCCGCTGATGCTGGTGCACAATAAACTGTGCATACCACGAACGAAAGTATAAGACAAAGTACTACAAAATATTTCATAGTTCAATTTTGTAATTGACAAAGCGACAATGAAATTTCTTTTACTTGAATGATCTAAAGCACTACACTTATATAGTCGCACAATTATTACTCTTACGGTATTTTATTTATCTCTTCTCGATAAAACTAATTTGTAACAGAAACCCGGGAATTACCTTTTACTCGGGAATTAAATAAAACAGACACATGTTCATGTATACATTTATATCACATTGAACTGATGTTGACCTCGACAAAAGATTAAGATTATATCTGTACGCAAATAATGTTTAATATTCAAATTAGGTCAGTACTGTTTTATTTTCTTTTAAGTTTCGTAATTTTAACATAGTAAAAAAAAAATAATTTTAGTGGCAAATTTTTTTGGAGAGGAATGTCTGCTATTATTAGAATTGGTGGATTTAAATTTGTATTTAATAATACTCTCAATGCAATATTTCATTAAGAACATGTAACTATGATGGACTCAACATTACCATGGGGGCGAGCGTAGATCTGCCTTAGCAGTACTCGTCCAGCTACCGGCCCATTTCTTTGCTAAATACTCTTGGAAAAATCGCTGAAAAAAGTTTACTTGGGCAACTTAAATAAACTTATTAAATGACATAATTTAATACCCAATTTACAATTTGGCTTCAGAGGAGGTCACAATACCACGTGTCGTTGTGCAAAGTTGTGCACGACATCATCGAAGGTTATAACAAACAACACTGTACAAAAATGCTGCTCCTGGATATCCAGAAGGCATTCGACATAGTTTGGCATGGAGGCCTCCTGTATAAACTACAAGATCTCCACAAATTACCCATGTATTTTGTCTCACTTATAAAATCTTATTTGGAAAATAGAACTTTTTCCGTAAAAAATCAATAACACCACGTCTGATTCTTTTCAGGTGAGGGCGGGCGTGCCTCAGGGGACGGTGTTGTCCCCGGTTCTATTTAACTTATATGTGGCAGATATTCCTACCCATCCATTGACACAGACTATAATGTACGCCGACGACACTACCATCTATTCCCAGTCCTTTTATGCTCAGACCGCAACAACTAAGTTGCGGTATCACATAAATAATATTATTAAATATTACAAGGACTGGAAAATAGTAATCAACGAGACTAAAACAGAAACAATAACTTTTACAACAAAATTTACAAACATTAAAACTTTAACACCACTTACAATTAACGAGTTATTGAGGAGGCGAAGGTAGTAAAATACCTAGGAGTCCACCTAGACCAGCGCCTGTTTTTCAAGCAGCACACCACCAAATCCTTAAACAAAGTATATATGGCCTTACATAAATTATATCCACTTATAAACCGAAGATCGGTTTTAAATATTAAAAATAAATTGTTGCTTTATAAGGCCGTAATAAGGCCTATCATTAACATATGGATGCGTCGTCTGGAATAGGATGTCCGACACTCAGTACGGACGCTTCCAGACGACGCAAAACAAATTACTTCGCCTCCTTATTAACTCTAACAGATACAAAAGTACTCAACAATTACACGAAACGGCGAATATACCTTACATTAGAGAATACATTACGCAGACGGCGACGAAATTTTTCTTGACAAAACATACAGCAGTCGGTGCTTACAGCCCACATTTCAGATATTCGAAACCACCACGAATTCGAGCACACGCACCGGCTGTTGCACGAAAACTTATAAGAATAACAACAATAACGTACGCACAACGACAGACATACACACCCTACCTTCCTTTATCATACATCCAAACTACCCCAAATTCTTAATCTTCCTTTGATAACCACCCTTCTGCCTACCCACCCCATTCATCACGGACAATCTAAATTTTAAATTAAGAAGGTTTTTTCATTAGCTTTTTCCTACATACCCGACTACAACGACATTTGCTTTATTTTTAGTTACTTTTAATTTTCAAAAGTTTCATACAATGTTACTTAAAAATGCGTTGTTTTTACAGGAAAACGTTGCCACCCTCGAACAACTAAAGAGGCACCATTTGCTACCAGGGCCAGGACATCGGCCGCCCATGGAGGATCACCGTTTTTCAGGGACTACCCCCATGGATGCTCGCGTTTTTGATTAAATGCCATATTCTGTAAAGCCTGCTGGCTATTTCTATATATTTATGTGTTTGTTTTGAGTATGTATTTTATTTTATGTATTTATTATAAATATGTATGCATATTATTATTGTGCCCCATATAAGTTTGTTAAAAATGTATTTTAATATTTAATAAATGCTTTAAATTGGAATTGGAATTGGTTAAGTTAAATAACAGTAGTCGCAGTCAGTAATTTGATGGTGTCAATAGAAATGTTGTAGAACCGAAATTCTACAAAAAATTTAATTATTTCGAAAAAATAATGTTACCAAAATATCACCCAGGTCACATAGAAGGCCTTCAGCCATTAGAAACATTTAAAAAATGCCCGAGACCGAAATTACACGGGTTCAAAATATCACATGTCACACTACTTTTTCTAACAAATTAAATAATAAAAAACCATATTCAAAACTTCACCGCAATTTTTTATCTCAATTCTCCGATTTTTAAAAGCCAAATTAGTAAAATCAATTTTCATTAAAAAAACTGCTCCGCAGCAAAAGCGCGACCGTGAGCTTACAAACATCAAAATGGCCAAATTTTATAAGGACCTTCATAAGCAATAATTACAAATCGGTCCGAACGATTTTACTGGAATCCGAGAGGCCCACAAAATTTTAATTACAGTGGTCGACAGAAGCAAATAATTATCAGAGGCCAAAGCCATTATAAAATAATAAAAGCTGGATTTCTACATTTCTATCATACAAATTTTAAAAGATGCTAGTCACATACACATAAAAATAATTTTACAAAGTCAATTAAATAAATAACAATATCAAAGCAAAATAGTTTCAGACAAAATAATAATAATAATTTCAGGCAACAATCATTGTTTCCACAGCGTCTCATTAACCGCTAGATTTATTCATACGAGACTTAAACTTTTAAAATTGTAGTTTGGTACACCCTGTAGCGGACCAGCCAGCCAGCCAGCTGTAATGGGAGCTTTCGGCATATCGGAGCTTTCGAGCGGGGTAGATTTTATTTTTACTACGCACTTTCAAAACATGACATCATGTAAACATAGAAATAGATGACGACACAACCCCTATAAATACAAAATTTCAGACGTCAAGACAATTCTACTACACGGCTTCACCGAGAGAACGTCGTGGTACTAAATTCATTTTATAAGTATTACATTCATTTTAAAAGTATAAACATTCTACCACTCGACACCGAAGAGTAACGTCAGGAGTCACGGGTCGGTATTGTATAAAAATATTGGTAACTAATAACTAGTAACTAGTAACCAGTAACTATTAAAAATAACGATTAAGGAGCGGTATCTGTAACGGTTATAACTAGTTACAACAAAATAACTGCTTAGGGCATCACTAAATCCTAGGAAATTCCAATTCAATCCAATTCAATTTAATTCAAGTTTATTAACAATTAAAAGGAACAATATGGTCCTCGTCAGACACCCAGTCCGTTACCAATCTAGCATCCCCGCGTATGGTGGTGACGGAGCCATTGTTAGGTCGGGCGGAGTGGGGGTCCGGTCCCGGCTTAAAACTAAAACATTAACATCAAATACGACACCTAAAAAACATTTTTAAATTATATAATGACGCCGAAAACGAGACATAAAAACTAAAACAATTCAAAAAGAAGATATAAAATTGTATAAATTTGTGTACAATAATTTTGAATTTTGACGGTGCTTCGCCGAGCCAAACTGTCACAGTAAAAAGCTGGCCTTTCAACAGTACTGAATTGGGAAGCGGGAATGTCCAACTCCGCTTATCTTTCGCTACTTAATGATATCATAATAAAGTGCTGCAATTTACTGATGGTTAACTTACAATTTGGAATAAATTTGGTGGGGAATTTTGATAACAAAAAGGAACAAAAAGGAAAGAAGAGAAAGGTGAGAAAAAAAATGAATTTTGCTGTAGCGAATTCCAAGGGAATTACAAAGGTATATTTTTTTTCTTAGGTGGAAATAAACAGTTATTTTTTATCATTTATTGTAATAAAACAATTTATAAAAAACATATATTTGTAAAAGGCAATATATAAACTTAAATAATAAATTCTAAAAATAAAATAGGATAAAATAAAAACAGTATTTTTAACACATTCTAAAAATAAAACAACAAAAATAGAATCAGTTTTTGTTATAAATAAAACTGGATCCAAACTGTTTTCAAAGAAGGCCTTCAAAACCAAATTCAAATTTTGTATGAATATAGGTTCTGGTAAAACTCAAATTTTTCTCTTTCTTTCTTGGGAAACATATTATTTTTCTGTCTATTTAGTTATCAAAAAACGCCCTCTGACAGGTCTTTTAACGTGAAGTCACAAGCTTATTTTTCCAGTATTATACTCTAAATATATTTTAGATAACCAAGAATTATTCATGTGGTAGTAAACCACAAGAATGAAAAAGAAAAATTTAGAGAATGCCACAAAACAACGTTCAGATAAAATTCAAATGTCACAAAATACTTATGTTTAGTAATGAAAATTTGTCCTCTGATAGTGAATGTGTTCCTTCAAGTAACGAGGAAGGAAATAGCGATAAATGTGAAATTCTTGCGGAAATTTTTGAAAAACTTATAAATGAAGAGTTTGCCAGATACAATAAATGATTATCTTGAAAATAAATTACCTGTCGTGGCCGAAAATGAATTAGTGTCTGATGGTTACAAGAGAAAATCCAACGTCAGAAAGAAAATTTTTGATCTAAAAGGGAAAGTTTCAAGAAAATGGCTACGAAATCCGAACCAATGGAAAAAAATTCAGCAATTGCAAGAGACAGAGTAGAAGTATAAATTTCCAAAAATAAGCTTCTGCTGTGCAAGAAATGCAGTGCAGTGAAAAGTTTAATTTGGAAGCCAATTTGGATATTCTGAAAAATTTGTATTATAAGATACTGACTCCAAAAAATTCTCTATTATCTAATGGCACTGATACAATAGAGTTACACGTTATAGAGTTAATATAAAGACCCCAAAACAATATTTGTTCACGTATTCACTTATTTACGACAGACAAACAATGTTGGTATGTAGAGACGCATTTTGTTCATGACATCAACTTAGCAGAAAATTGTTGAGGTTATTAAAAAAACTAAACAATGTACTACTTTACCTGATAAAAACAGAGAGCACCACTCAAACAGGTCACATCGACTAAGGCCTAAGAATATATAAAAACATTTCCAGCCGAAGTTTTACAGTATTCACTGAACAAAAATTACTATAAAATGTTTCTTGAACCGCATCACGATGCTAGTAAAAAAAATCTTTGCGACAACTTTACGGTGAAACTTTCCTCATCTGTTAATATTTTTTCTAGAACGTTCAACCTTTCTTTTGGGCATCAAAAAAATGATCTGGATAAAATACTGATAAGCATATAGAGAATTATAAAGCAGTTTTTGAGGTTCAACGACGAAAAAAACTTTTGTTGAAAATAAGTGTTTTACAACTGCCACTTCCGAGGCCACTTCCAAAACACACAAAAGACTTTGTTTGAGGCAAATGTTGCTATGTAATTTCGGTGTGCACAATTTAACTTCTACGGAAAATAGACCTTTTTTTTAATTGGATAGAGAATCTGGCAATTAGAGGAGGCTGTGAAATAGCAAGTTTTTTGCATAGGTTTGTTCAAATAAATGAATGAAAATATTAATCACCTTGTTATTTGGTCAGATTCATGTGCCGGCGAAAATAAAAATTTTTACATTGTCTCTACCAACTTCTAATTTTGCATAGACTGTTTAAGGCTAATGACCACAAATTTCCGGAGGTTGGTCATAGTTACCTAGACCCCAACAGAGATTTTGGTCGGACTGAAAAGATAATCAGAAGAGTGGGAAATGTTTACATACCTGAGCAATACCACGACCTAATAGAATCTGCAAGTCCAAAAACAACTCTATTTGTGTTGATATGAAAATTTTGTTTTATAATTTTAAAGAGCTGTGCAATAAAAAAAATAGTTTGGAGAAAAAAAGTAAACTTCAGATACTATATTAAATAGATTAGTAATACGGATATTTATACAAAGAAAGCCTCGATGAATATACTCGTTCACTATTTCTGACTTATTAGAGATAAGTCGGGAAGGTCAGAAGAAAGAAATTACTTCTTAAATGATTACAGAAAAAAACGGAGTAATAACATTTGAAAAATTGGGCAATTTACGTGAACAAATAAAATTCGTAAAAGAGGAATACAAATGAAAAAAATCGTTAAACAAAATGAAGAAAGTCCAAAGAATTAATTTTAAGAATAAAGTTTTGTTTTAAATTCATTTTTACTTTCTCATCTATATAGAGAATGTATTGGTGTCGTGAAAAAAACCAAATTCCAGATTATGATGAAAACAAACGTATTAAGAACGAAAAATAGAAAAATTGTTTGATCTGGCATGCTGTCTGTATGTATGTCACCGGTTTTGTTTTAGCAGCATTTTCTCGTATCAACGTAGAAATCTGAAATTTTACATATAATATATATGACGTTTAAGGACGAACTCTATTGAATATTAGTGAAATTGGTGCACCAGGGACGTAACATTTTTTTTGCGTCAATCCAAAAAATGTTTGAAACATTTGTTCATGATGAGGAAATGTGTCAAAAAGAACTCTTGAAAATTTCTCGTATGATTAACCGTTATTGAGAAAAAGGTTTAAACTGAATTCCATTCAATTAAAAGAATGAAGTTGGTATCGGCAGTACTTCCTCATTATATCCAATTAGAAATGAATGAAAAATAAATTATATTTATTTCATTTATATCATTTGTCTCGTTTATCTCATTTGTTTCATTGGCCTCATTTGTCTCATTTATCTCATTGAATCATTTGTCTCATTTATCTCATTTCTCGTTTGTCTTCTTTCATCGTACTTATCATATTTATTGTGTTTATTTAATTTCAATTGTTTTAAATAAATAAATAAATAAAACAAATGGAAACGAAATTATCAATAAAAGTAATTAATTTCTTTCATGTTAAATTGTATATGATGATGAGAAGTACTGTCGAGGAGCACCTACCTGCCACCGATTTTTAATAGTAAAATATAACACGTTTGGAATCATAACACCTTTTTAATCGTGGTAATTTCATTGTATAAAATAAAGTTGAAAATTTCCATAGTGCTAACCAACAGTCCAATATCGGCTTGTAGAACTATCAGTGATTTTTGATAAAACAAAATAAATGAAAAAAATTTTGAAATAATGTTTTTATGGCGTTATTGAATATCAGTGATATTCGTGCACCAGTGAGGGCATATTTCACGGGGGTCCAAAAAGAGACTGCGTCAAATCGAAAAAATTTCAAGTATCAAATAAAAATTGTACAGAGTGAGGAAATATGTCGAAAAGAATTCTTGAGAATTTCTCGTCAGATTATCCGTTACTGAGAAAATCGTCTAAAATTTATTTTGTCAATAATTAAAAAATAGGTCAGATGGTCTCGATACTTACTTCCTAAGTTTCAAATTATTGAGAAATAAATAATCTTATCTATCTTTTATATCGTATCAATCCTATCTATCTTATCTATCCTATCTTGTCTATCTTGTCTATCTCAGCTGTCTCATCTACCTTATCTATATTACTTATCTTACCTATCTTATATATATCTTACTTTATCTTTTTCATCATATTTATCTTATCTGTATTATCTGTCATAGATCGCATCTATATTATTTATCTTGTTTATCGTATTAATCTTATTTATGTTGTTTATCTTAGTTATCTTATATACCTTGTTTACCTTATCTTATTTATATAATTTATCTTGTATATGTATCTTGTTTACCTTGTTCATCCCATTTATCTTATGTATCCCATTTATATATAAATCGTCCAACAAAAGACACCTGTAGGCTCGTCATCATATGATCATTTTAATTTTCAAGAAAACAATTGATCTCGGACTTTTATGGAATCAAAGTTCCATTTTGTAAAAATTTTTAGGAAATCATTTTTTTTCTGAAAATCAGCGATAAGACGTCATAGCTATCGGTGTATTATTGAAAATACCAACTTATTTTCATTGTTAGATCACAAATTTTAATTATAACAAAAATTAACAACTCAACTTTTATACTGTTACAGTCATTATAATAGTAGCAAAGTCCTAAGTGTCTTGAATATAAGAATGGAACTTGTTCCAAATTCTATCTTTTGGCATTTTTTTTAATTTTTGTAAATGTTTTACTATTTATTGTAATACCATGTGCCAATAAAAACCATTTATTATTATTATTATCCTTTCGAATATCATACCATGTTTGTTTTTTAATTATTATTTGTATTAAACCAAAAATTAACACCTAATTCTCACTCACTCAACGAGATATTACCCAAAGACCGTTTTCGATCATCCCAAATAGACCTTTGTAGCCAAATCGAACAAAATACCAGACCCATGAATTCCTTTATTATACAAATGGTTAATAATTACAATAAGAATCACCCTAATTAAATATGAAATAAAGTAATTCATGATAAGTTACTGAGCACAGTATTTTCAGTTTCATTCCAGTGATCCCTTTTTTACTGTGAGTATACACTAAAAATTAATTATTGTCTGTCTCCGTGCCCATGTTATAGTAAAACAATTAAAATTAAAAATGTATCTCCTGCAGAGTGTGTTTGACTAGGACAAATGATAAACAAAATTCCAAATTATTACACATATATGGTTAACATTTGTTTCCCGTGAAATTATTACTGCCTACCTTATATAATTTACGATTGCGAGCATGGGTGCAGAATTTAAAATTCTTGTGGGATATGAACTGAACATAAATATTAATTATCTGACACATTTTTTAGCAAAATAAATGTTGAACTTTTAATTATCTTACTTTATGTGTATTTTTTTATATGAATACAACTTTGTTTGAAAATAGCACAATTGGAAATTAATTAAACAAAACTTTCATAATAAATCAGTTTCCATATTATACAGGGTGTAACATAATGGAAAGCCATAAATGATGTAAATGATGGAGCATATTTCTTGTCCAAATTTAAGGATATTTTGTCATATAGATCCTTTGTTTAAATATATATATATATATATATATATAAATATATATATATATATATATATATATATATATATATATATATATATATATATATATATATATATATATATATATATATATATATATATATATATATATATATATATATATTAGGGAAGTGGTACCCGTGTGAGTCCATAATACTACGATTATTGGTTTAAATAACAGGTCCTTTATCTCACAAACTCTTTATTAATGCTACCGGTTTCGTGATATTTATACTAAAGTATTACCACATCTTCAGGCAACAAGACTAAAAATTGTTAGAAAACATTAGAAGAAAATAAATTGAAGAAAAAATTGACGAATATAAGGTTAAAATTGTAAATATAAAACTTACGTTAAAATACAAATATACAAAGATTTGTCCACAATTAAAAGCAATATACAGCCAAACAACAAAATACATCACTTTGAAAAAAATTAATTTTAGACTGTAAAGTTAAAAAGTTAAAACAAATTAAACTGTCTACGATATATTATCATCTGTTCATAGACTAGTGACAGGTGAATGTGGGGACCTCTATCTTAAAATACATATAAAGTGGTCTTTCAGTTATATGTCACCATGTGAGGTTTCTTAGTACTATATTTAATAAGAATTAATTGAAAGTACATCTAAAATTCAAAAAATAGCTCAACAAAACCGCAACAACCAACACTCAAACCCCAAAAACTCTTCTTTTTGCAAAAAATAAGTTCAGGATTCCGGGCGTTGTCCACCGCGGTCTCGGTGAGCTAGTTTTATTGTAAAAACAATTATCGATGGCACAAGACAAAACTAAAAACTATGTGGAGTTACAGAGCAAACATCAAAACAAAACTGAAAAAGTCCAAGTGGAATCAGATGTTACCTGTGAATTGAGTGATGTAACTGTGTCTGACTTGATATATCGAAGGATTTCTAAAGACTCCAAGTTATTAAGTAATCCGCCTCTATTAGCCAAGTGTAGTACCTCAAAACCAGTCTCTTGATTAAATGTGTGGCTCTCATTGAGTAAGTGTTCGGCAAACTGTGAAAAACCCGTTTCGCAACCTGAAGCATCTAAGATGTTCTTTTAATCTTGTTTTGAAATTTCTGTATGTTCTACCAACATAAATACTATTACAATCGTTACAGTTAAGCTTATATACTCCACATTTGTCCAGTAAAAGAATTTCATCTTTATTGTGTACAAAATATTTATTGAGAGAATTAGATGTTTTAAAAGCAATATTGCAGTGGTTGTTAAATATATTAGCTATTCTGTAAGAGACTGGTCCTATATATGTAAGTGAAAAATATTTTTTTTTTGTTATTTACTGCGGTATTATAAAGAGGGTCGTTGATATAGGTTAAATTAGATGTAATTCTGTTTCGCTTTTTTTGTTAATATTTTATCAATTAGGTTCTGTGGAAAATTATGAATAGAGGCTATTTGTTTAATAATCATTAATTCTCTGTTAAAGGACTCTGTACTTAGAGGAATTTTTAGAATTCTGTCTATGTAACAGTGAAAAGCTGCTACTTTATGTTGGTATGGGTGGTTAGATAAATTATCAATAACTACTCCAGTGTCAGTTGGTTTTCTAAAAATGTCAAAATTGTGTTTATTATCTTTTAATGTGCTAGCTATGGGATCTCCTCTATCTCCCATTCTAGCTGATATATTTATGCACAATTTTGAAACTTCTAACATTATGAATAATCCAAGGTTTAATAATTTTTTAATATATTATTATCGATATGTAGACGACATTCTGTTATTATGGTCGGACAATCTACAAGATCTAAATGATTTTGCTAGTCACCTTAACACTCTTCATTCGACAATAAAATTCACTATTGAATTAGAGAATGAAAATAAACAAATAAATTTTCTAGATCTAACCATCACATTAAAAGATAATAAACACAATTTTGACATTTTTAGAAAACCAACTGACACTGGAGTAGTTATTGATAATTTATCTAACCACCCATACCAACATAAAGTAGCAGCTTTTCACTGTTACATAGACAGAATTCTAAAAATTCCTCTAAGTACAGAGTCCTTTAACAGAGAATTAATGATTATTAAACAAATAGCCTCTATTCATAATTTTCCACATAACCTAATTGATAAAATATTAACAAAAAAGCGAAACAGAATTACATCTAATTTAACCTATATCAACGACCCTCTTTATAATACCGCAGTAAATAATAACAAAAAAAATATTTTCCACTTACATATATAGGACCAGTATCTTACAGAATAGCTAATATATTCAACAACCACTGCAATATTGCTTTTAAAACATCTAATTCTCTCAATAAATATTTTGTACATAATAAAGATGAAATTCCTTTACTGGACAAATGTGGAGTATATAAGCTTAACTGTAACGATTGTAATAGTATTTATGTTGGTAGAACATACAGAAATTTCAAAACAAGATTAAAAGAACATCTTAGATGCTTCAGGTTGCAAACGGGTTTTTCACAGTTTGCCGAACACTTACTCAATGAGAGCCACACATTTAATCAAGAGACTGGTTTTGAGGTACTACACTTGGCTAATAGAGGCGGATTACTTAATAACTTGGAGTCTTTAGAAATCCTTCGATATATCAAGTCAGACACAGTTACATCACTCAATTCACAGGTAACATCTGATTCCACTTGGACTTTTTCAGTTTTGTTTTGATGTTTGCTCTGTAACTCCACATAGTTTTTAGTTTTGTCTTGTGCCATCGATAATTGTTTTTACAATAAAAACTAGCTCACCGAGACCGCGGTGGACAACGCCCGGAATCCTGAACTTATTTTTGCAAAAAGAAGAGTTTTTGGGGTTTGAGTGTTGGTTGTTGCGGTTTTGTTGAGCTATTTTTTGAATTTTAGATGTACTTTCAATTAATTCTTATTAAATATAGTACTAAGAAACCTCACATGGTGACATATAACTGAAAGACCACTTTATATGTATTTTAAGATAGAGGTCCCCACATTCACCTGTTACTAGTCTATGAACAGATGATAATATATCGTAGACAGTTTAATTTGTTTTAACTTTTTAACTTTACAGTCTAAAATTAATTTTTTCAGTGATGTATTTTGTTGTTTGGCTGTATATTGCTTTTAAATGTGGACAAATCTTTGTATATTTGTATTTTAACGTAAGTTTTATATTTACAATTTTAACCTTATATTCGTCAATTTTTTCTTCAATTTATTTTCTTCTAATGTTTTCTAACAATTTTTAGTCTTGTTGCCTGAAGATGTGGTAATACTTTAGTATAAATATCACGAAACCGGTAGCATTAATAAAGAGTTTGTGAGATAAAGGACCTGTTATTTAAACCAATAATCGTAATATATATATATATATATATATATATATATATATATATATATATATATATATATATATATATATATATATATATATATATATATATATATATATATATATATATATATATATATATATATATATATATATATATATATATATTGTGGTATTTTTAAACCAATATTTTATTTTACTTTTAATAAATTCAATTTCACAATTTAAGTATGCTGAGCGCCAACCAAATTAATACATTAACTTGGATTTTTTAGATTGAAATACTTTGAACATGAAACACTTATCTCAAAGAGCAAGTTCTAGGGCATTATTATTAAATTGAGGCCAAGATTAATACCAAATGATAATATAATGTTTTTTAACTTTTACAAATATTTAACAATCTGTCTCCTTAAGTTTAATAACGTTCTGACATTGATTTTAAATAGAGTTTATCACATACCAAGTTCCTTATAACACTTATGCACAAATCACATCAACCCCGTCTCCTTCGTTCACCCTTGAAATTTTCCTCTTCTCGTATTCTCCAAACTTTGATTATTTTCTTAAATTTACATTCTCCCCATCTGACATTGATTTTGACATTTCACTTTCCAATATTAATTTCTTCATAAATCACAGATTTTCTAAAGGTTTTCTAAAACAATAATTAAAAGCCGGAAACTAACCTTTTAGTACTGAATACTAAATATTTTGATTTTCTTATCAATTTTACGTTCAATTATTACTATTTTCAAACTTCTTCCAATTTTATTAAATATCTTCTGTTTGATTATCTACTCTGCTTTAGCTTCTTATACTGCACTTTATTTATCAACGCTTTATTTCTTTCTTTTACTTGTATTTCTTCTCCACATCAAAACTTCCCCTTCTACTTAAAAAATTCTCTCTCTTCCCAAAATCTATACTCCTAACAAACTTTTTTTGTTTTCCCTAGTTACCCTGGATGACTAAATCAATTGTGCTATATTAACTGAAATTTATATTTCATAGTTTCTAAACTGACTTCAAGTAACTTATGATGATTGTATGCTTCCTCAAATTCATCACTTTCACTTTTATTTTAATTACAATGTTTTGTTAATTATCTGTACGGTATGTACTTCTATATTATAACAATATAACTTAAATTCTAATAACTATGTTCATTTAATATTTTATTATTTCTTGCCTCATGATTCTCAACACATTTTGTTATTTCTTTACTATATAATATTTTATGGTTATATCAAACAACAGTTTTCAAATTTGACCACAGTATTATTAATAAATTACATTTCATGATATTACTGCTCAAAATAATTGCCAATTTAGCTAATTTCTTATTTGTCCCTTTTGAACAACTTATTTTTAATGAACCATGGATATTGTGACAATATATATATATATATATATATATATATATATATATATATATATATATATATATATATATATATATATATATATATATATATATATATATATACAGGGTGTTTACGAACTTGGGAATATATTTTTAATGGGAGGTAGTACTTGGTAAAAGAAGTCGATTGCCAAAAATTTACCTTAGTAAAAGTCGCTCAGAAGTGGCAAAAAAAAATATTTTAAATAATACACCAAATTGTTTGAGAACCGCTGACGAAGCTAGCCGTGTTCGAAAGCCATGGCAGTGTTGCCAAATTGTAATCTCAATGTCCATTACTTGGCGACAATTCTTTTCTTTTTCCAATAGCATTAGATAAATAGCGTCTAACTGTGCTACCGGTCAAAACTAATTTTTTAAAATTAAATATTTTACCCGAAAATTAAACATCTTGTAACAGCCAGAAAAGTAAAACATAGTAACCTATGGATTGATTGAATTGTTTTAATGAATCCAACTACAGCTTAAAACATTTTTCTCACTATTGATTGATTTACATTTTTTCACATCATTAAATTTGTTATTTTTCACAGTATCTGTATTTTTATGGAAATACTCGTGCAAATACGAAATGGGGAATTCAAAATATTTACATCTTTGTGAGTATTGTACAATTTAAAAATGGAAATATACCCAATCTATTATAATAAATTATAGTGAATAAATCCCTGATATTGAGTGATGAAAACTGATAATTGAACTTATTAATCTTACCTTTACAACAAGCTCTCTGGCGGAAAATTCCTTAAAACACTCCCTTCACTCAACCACTAACACACAATTTTTTTCTTTGTATAGACACTACACTCAAAAACCAAATAAATAACAATATTTCCATGTGTAATATTTGGAAATTCATCACTATTTGTAGTGGTCTTCTTTTTTGAAGGTATAAAAGCAATTTTTCCATATCACGAGGCAATTCCGTAAAAAACAAACTCGTCTCAATTTTGAGTACACAAAATTAACGAAATAAAACAATAAGAACTGTTTTAAATATTAAATAACCATTAATATTAGTTTTTCAAACTTCATAATACACTTAAAATAACACGTTCTGTTAACTAGACCACATTTGTGCTATTCGATTACAGCTGATGGGGCATTGAACTCCATACTTACGAATAGTATGGAGTTCAATGAATGGGAGTCGAAAGTATCCTGCGTTTCCAATTCGATGCATGTTCAGTTCAAAATTATACGAACACACAGACAAACATTTTATTTTTAGTTTCTCCATGCACAAACAAAAGCAATACGTTTAAGTACTTTGTGTGGTACATTTCTCACGCAACTTTAAAAATTACAAAATGACAAAACATAATTCAGACACGAACAGGTCAGCACTGCGCAGACTTGTAAAACAACGATTGCCAACTATAGCATCATTTATAAAATTATTATGATTTTTGCAATAAACGAATATAGTTAGCTCACTTTAACATACCTTGTTTGTGCTAATGCTATCTTTATTTATTACACTTCATTGCAAAAAGTAAATAGGTGCGTTCTTTCTAACTGAGATTTTAGTTAATCTAAATAGTTTTACGCATACGGAGGCTATACCAAATGAAATTATCTTCAACCATGTTTTATGGTCGAAGGAAATTATCCGTTTTATTTATGCAGTGTAACCGTAAAACATCATAGATTAACTCATATCCCAGTTAGAACGAAATACTCGTTTATTCCAAAAATCATAATAGTTTACTAATAATGCTATAGTTGGCGATCATGTTTGTAATTTAGGGAATTATGTTTGCAGCGCTTGTTATAACAAAAGAAAATATTTTACCTAACCTCGATCCTTTTTGTGTATTGATTGATATTATTGCTTTTCCTCGTTGTTTTATATATTTTTGTGTTTCGTTTAGTGGATTTGTGTTATTGTGTTTATTACAATTACGTTATATTAAACAAAAGTGACCAAGGAACTTTACGTGACAACATAGTAAAGAAGGTAAGTTTTAAGATTATTGTTGATTATATTTTTTAATTGTAAAATATGGTCTCGTATTTTAAGGATTTATGTCGAAACTTCAACACTAGTGTGACAATAAGTCACTGAATTTTTTTGACGAGATATTAAGTGATTTTCACTATACCTTTTATGTTTTTGCTTTTCTTGCATTCTGTTTCTACACAATAAACCTATTTCTAAGTAAAGTAAGAAGTACTGTATGATGTACGAATCAAGTTTAATGAAGAGAAATGTGTTTTTTCCCTTTGAGCTGTGAGAAAGTGCAGCACATTCATTTCTAAAGAAAATTTTCTGTTAATGATATTTTAGGTTAACCGAAAAATCTAGTTTTAAAGGGAAACGAGGTGGCTCAAGTGATGCTGTCGAATGTCTTTCTCTTCTTTAAAACCAAATTCCCACAGTTCAGCACCATTGAAATAAGTATAATTGAGATAAAGTAACTATAACTATGCAAATTTGGAATTAGGACATATTAAAGTTGGTATAATTTTTTTGAGAATAAAAAGCAAGGAATAAATTATTAAAAAAAAAATTTCTACTACGTACATACGAATAAAAAGCAAGGATTAAATTATTAAAAAAAATTTTCTACTACGTACATACTAGACATTTTTCGTGGCATGATTTATTTTTGATGCTACATCTTTTTCTCCGCATACAGTAGCAATAAATAAATAGTTATCCAAAATATTGTAAAGTTAGCTATAATTTAATTATTATATTTTTAACCTAGATTACAGCAGTGTGTAGGCATGTTTCGGTCAGTTATTGAACTATGCAAAGATGGACTCACTGAAACGTCTAATCAACCCCTGACAAGAAAAAGAACTAAATCTTTAACTGATGATATACTAGAGACTGTAAGGATGGAAATCAGACATTTACGCTAAAAGTAAGTATTATCTTTTTCTTAAACACTGCCTAGCTTATGAAGTCACTTTTTTTGTACAGTTTTATATCTGCCTAATTTCTAAATAAACTGTAACATAACACCTCAAACTGAATGTTGAAAATAATCTGATTGAAAATGAAATTTCAAACTGCTACCTATATTTGCATACGCCAGTTTTGTTTGGCTATTTATTTTTTTATACATTTTTAGAAAAAAAAAATTATTGAGTATTACATCAGCATCCCTTCAAACCTTCAAAATATGATAACAGTAATAAATAGCTATCATTTTTTTATAAGTATTTTATACTGTCATTATTATCAGAATACGTTAGTATAAAAGTTTTAGGTACCTAAAAAATCAAGCACAATACTTCAAATACATTTTATCATAGAAAATATTAAAACAACTAGGTACTCAAATCTAGGGCAAGATTGTATTGAATTAAATAATAGTATTCTTAATAGTAGAAGCAAAATAATATTGTAATTAAAAAAATGTTGACACCAAAAAAGAAAAGTTACAGTTATGTGTAAAAATGTTTCTTTTTTGGTTTAATTGCCATATCTTTTTGCAATGCAATCTTGTTCCTAGTTTAGTAGTTTTAATAGTTTCTAAGATAAAATGTATTTAAAGTGTTGTGTTTGATTGACAGTATAAAATATAAAAAATTAGGCTTGAAAGGATGCATATGTAATACCCAATAAAAAATAAATAAATAAAACAGATTTATTTTGTTGTTTTCAATATTTGCAGAAATTCTTATTTCCATGTTTTCCTTGAAGATAGAGTTGTCCAGCAATTCAGAGCAGCATTTTCCGAATCTTAAAAAAATAGTTTTTTTTATAAATGATGATCCCAGAAGAGATTTAATGGAGAAACCCAATATAGTACATGTCGGATGTCGCTTTCTGATGCCATATATGGAAAATGAAAAACTGAGTGTTTCAAGAAAACTATATGTTTTTCTTGACAACGCTTGGATTTTTTCCATAAGAAAATCATGGCAAGATGACAATGTTAAATCTGCCAAAAGTGTTATAGGAACGAGATGGATCAAGGTAACTTATTAGCATTTTTTTTTTATAGAAAATGAAGTTGATTCATATTTTGTAATAATCAAATTTAATTTTTTTATTACTGTGTTTCTATATTTGCACACCTACATAAGGCAGCAGTCAAGTTCAAACTCTTACATTCTTCGGTGTAGAGGGCAGAACATGGATTGCATCTCTGTTCTTGATCTCAAATCAATTGCACTGCTGGCCGCTGTGCTGTGGTAAATCACAGTTACATTTTATATCTAGAGGGCTGCACGAGCTTGACCGAAAGCTTCCTATGCACTGTTTTGAAATTAAAGTACAGTATAAATTTAGTAAAAGTAAGATTAAATGAATAGTTTCTTTATATCTCTGTTTAACTAACTAGAGAACTAAGTTTGATATCTTGGAAAGAACAATGTTGTTGTATGCTGTACTGTTTTTGTCGTTTAGGCAAATTATTTGCGGCTTGCATAATTAATTTGGAACATTACTCATTAGGCATAACATAGCTTTTCGTTGTAGGCGTATTGTACTTCATGCTGGTACAGGAAAAGGATTTATTGAGGGAGCAAGCTTAATTTTTAAATCTGGAAGATCTACTAGAGATTATCATGGAGAAATTAATTCCCAAAATTTTGACAGTGTTTGTAACATAATATGTTGCCTGTATTCGATGGATAATGCCAATTACCACAGTGGGCAAGTCAACAAATTTTCTATAAAATCTTCAGAGAAAGAGGCCATGCAAACTTATTTAAAGGAACATAATATAGAGTATCCAGAATTGGCCTCTAAAGATAACTTGATTACTCAATTGTCAGTACCCAATAAATTCTTTATAGTAGATTCATCGATACAGAGTGCCTGGGCATGAACTGTTGCGGTTGCCTCCATGTCATTGCCAATTGAATTGCAAAACGTTTTTATGATAAAAAAGTGCTCAAAGATAGGGATGTGTAACATACTTGAGAAAGAGCTGATAGTAGTATAATAAAAAGTCAACTATGTTAAACGCACAGTCACCATGATAAAAGCTGCATAAGAAAAAGAAATTTATTGTCTCCGAACATATGGCACTCATTATCACTGGGAGAGAAAACACTGACATTTTTGAGGACATTGATAGTGATTGAAAACACTTTAATATGTCTATATTATAATTTATAAAGTAAACATATTTACGCAATAGTAGTTATAGTATGCATTTGCATAATTTTTAACTTTCATGTATTCATTTCTTAAATTTTATATGTAAGTAAACATATTCGTGCAATAGTAGCTTAACCATTGTTTATCTAATTCATATTTTATTTAGATTCATATGCATTTTTTATCTTTTCAAGTATGTAAGTACACGAAATTTTTTCTTTCTGTACACACATACTAATGCATCTAAAGCACATGGAAATGATTAACATCTGTGTGCCAAATACACTTTTTTGTACCAAATAGTAAAGTTTAGATAGGATTAATGAATTAGATTAGGATTAATGTTAAGGTTGTTCCTAATTAAATCTTCATGATTTCTATGTAAAAAATGCCATTTTCTAATAAATACTAATAATAATGCAATATTTTAATATCTATGCCAAACTAATATTAATGTAATAATCTTTAGATTATTTTAACAATTTTAATATTGCCAATAGTCGTTTTAGTATTTTTATTTCTAAAAATATGGCTGTACCTATATTCAATACACAACTTAAAAAATAGTTTCTACGACTCATATAATCAATGTTGCCACAACAATAAATTTTAACATACTGAAACTGGGGGGTCAACGTACCTGATCTGAATATTGTTTTAATCATTGTATACTTTGTAATCAAGAAGGAATTATTTTAATTATTCAGTTTTTATTTTTGAAAACTGCATATGTATTCAAAAATAGTAATGAAAACAAAAAATAAATACTAAAATAATTGAACCTTTCAAAAACAAAATATCTTATGTGGCTACCACCTAACTTTCTTTAAAAAAATCTGACATTTTATCTTTACTTTTTGTTTTAATCTTTATCTCAAAAACTATGGTTGCCATTGCAATAAATATATGCTGACAGATTTTTTCATGAATTTATGTTTTTTCATCATAATTCGTCAAAGTTCGATCAGAAATGCAATAAAAAATTTTTAAATTTTTTTCCCGACAGTACCTTTTTTATTCTTTCATTCTTTGTCTCTTATGGTGGTACCACAATCATCAAATTTAATGTGACCTAAAAAGTTGTTGAAAATTTTAAATTGTCAAATTGGGGAATTCTCCCACTAATATTTTTTAAATTATCGTGGATACACACACACCACGAACTGACAGACATTATTCGGAAAAGAGTCAGAATGGAATTAAGAGGGTCAAAACAAAAATCTCGAGGTCGAAAAAAAACCATGATTTACTTCATTATATTAGGTATTAAGAAGTAAAAATAAGCTAAAATAATAATTGTTATAAAACTTTAATACAACTTAAATTATTATTTTAGTAGAACTACCTTTTGTAATAAAATATACTAGTAAAATTAAAAACATTTTGTATTCAGATTAATTTGCATAAAATACAAAAATGTACTGAAATTATTGCCAAGGTACCGACGTGCTTTTTGCTTGATAGTAGGTATTTATGGTATGAACATATTTATTTTGGCAGCACTTGATGCAATGTAAATGAAACGTTGGTTGCGTTTTAGATACTCTTGCTCCATCTGTGTTTTCATATACAAGTGCACACGACGCCAGTTTAAGTAACATTTAGTAATAAAAAGTTACTAAATATCAGCTTAAGTAACATTCAATAATAAAAAGTTACTAAATAGAATTGTTATTTAAAACTAAAAGAGTGGTAGTTTGCAATCAACGTTCAGTTTATGCCATAGTGTTTTTTCATTATTATCTCTTGTGTCCTATGTCATTACGATGCCGCATAATTATAGTAATAATGAACTGGTCGATATGCTGTTAATCTATGGTGAATGTCGCCAAAATTCTGCAGCTTCTCAACGTCTGTACGCGGAACGTTTTCCAAATAGACATGCACCAAATGCCGCAAGATTTGTAACTCTTGTTCAACGAGCACGCGATACTAGTGAGTTACGGCCCCGTCGAGGACGTGATGGAGGTCCTGGTAGGCCTTTGCGTATTTTGAACGCTGAGGAGAACATTTTAAATTTAGTAGAGGAAGATCCATCTTTAAGTACGCGTGAACTCGCGAGGCAAACCCGTACGTCAAATCGGATAACATGGCGGACCTTGAGAGAAAATCAACTATACCCGTTTCATGTGCAAAGAGTTCATGCTCTACAACAACAAGATCATCCCTTACGTGTAGACTTTTGCAATTGGCTGCTAGATCAAGGGCAAGATTTCACTGCCAATATTTTATTTTCAGATGAAGCCATTTTTACCCGCAACGGAGTTTTTAATTTTTACAACACGCATCAGTGGTCTATAGAAAACCCACATGCTGTCCGCCGTACTAATTTTCAACATCGCTTCTCTGTTAATGTTTGGGCTGGCATCGTGAAAAATTTTTTAATTGGACCTTTTGTGTTGCCAAACCGCTTAAATGGACAAGATTACCTAAACTTTTTAGAAAATGAATTACCAGGTCTGCTTGAAGAAGTAACTCTGGATGTGCGTCTGCTAATGTGGTTCTTACATGATGGGGCTCCACCTCATTATTCTCGTGCTGTGCGGACTTACTTAAACAATAAATTTCCTGATAAGTGGATAGGGCGCGGTGGTCCGGTTTCTTGGCCTCCTCGTTCCCCGGACTTAAACCCCTTAGATTTTTTTTCTGGGGATATTTAAAAAATTTAGTGTACACTAGTGAAATTGACACTATCGAAGAATTACAACTTCGTATTGAAGTTGCGTCACAAACTATTAGACAACGACAGAACGTTTTCGTAAATGTGCGTGATTCCTTAATCCGTCGAGCTCGCTTGTGTGTTGACGAAGGAGGTGGCAACTTTGAACACTTACTGTAATATAGTTGTTCTGAACTTACTGTGAAGTGTGAAATTGTTGCTTAATTATAGTATGGTTGCAATGTACAGGATGCAAGAAATCCAATTTCATTTCATACGTAAGTGTGCACACTTTTTTATAGCAAAACCTCTTTACTCTATAAAATCTCCATTGTGTGTTAAAATTTAAAATATTCATATAAAAATTATAAAATATACCTAACCCTTTAAAAATGACAAAAAAAAGTTTGTAATAAATTTTATTATTTAATATTTATTTTCAGTTTACCCTTCAAACGTCCACAGATTCTAGTGCTTTGAGTGAAAGCAGTCAGAGGGGAGAATTGGTCTCCTTCAAAAATGAGTAGGCTTTGTGGGGAACATTTATTAGCGTTGGATTACTAAAATTTAGGCTACGATGCAACACTAAACTACTCAAACTTGATGCTGTGCCAAGTATTTTTTGCTTTCCCAAGCATCTGTGGTTAGTAATAATGCTTGCAATGAACAGTTGAACTTTTAAATTAATATTTTATTTTTTTCTTATAGGTCTGACTCTAGAGCTTGTGCTTGGGCAAAAAACCGACTCTGAAATTAAGGATCATGGTCAAAGACGTTACTCTGCGTTAATGAAGCAGTTTGCCAATACGCTGTTTATGTTTAGAGTTCAATGACGACATGTCTTATCATCACTTCACATTTCACAGTAAATGTTTAATGTTGCCACTTCCTTCGTCTCCACAAAAGAGCTTGATGAATTGGAGATTCGTGCACACTGCACATTTACAAAAACGTTCTGTCTTTGTCTATACTTTGTGACGCAACTTCAGTGCGCAATTGTAATTTCTCAATTGTATCAATTTCATTCCCAGAAAAAAAATCTAAGGGATTCAAGTCCGGCGAACGAGGAGGCCAAAAAACTGGACCGCCGCGCGCTATCCACTTATCAGGAAATTTATTGTTTAGATAATTTCGCACAGCACGAGAATAATGAGGTGAATTCTCATCATGTAAGAACCACATTTGCTGACACACATCCAGAGTTACCTGTTCCAGCAGACCTGGTAAATCATTTTCTAAAAAATTTAGGTAATCTTGTCCATTTAAGCAGTTTGGCCACACAAAAGGTCCAATTAAAAAATTGTTCATGCCAGCCCAATTGTTAACAGAGAAGCGGTGTTGAAAATTAGCAAGGCGGACAGCATATGGGTATTTTAATAATTAATTATCACTGATGCGTCTTGTGAAAATTTAAAACTCCGTTATGGGTAAAAATGGCTTCATTTAGAAATAAAATGTTGGCAGTGAACTCTTGCCCTTGATCTAGTAGACAATTGCAAAAGTCAACATATAAGGGATGATCTTGTTGTTATAGAGCATAAACTCTTTGTACATGAAACCGGTACTGATTTTCCTTCAGGGTGTATCATATAATCCGATTTAAAGTTGGATCGCCCTCTACCAAATTTAAGATATTCTCCTCAGGGTTCAAAATACGCAAAGGCCTATCAGGATCTTCATCACGTCCTCCATGGGGCTGTAACTCACTAGTATCGCGTGCTCGTTGCACAAGGGTTACAAATCTTGCTGCACTTGGACATGTCTATTTGGAAAATATTCCGCGTACAGATGTTGAGAAGCTGCAGAATTTTAGCGACATTCACCATAGATTAACAACATTCGACCAGTTCATTATTACTATAATTATATGGCATCTTAATGACATAGGACACAAAAGATAATAATGACAAACACATTTTAGCACCAACTGAACCAAGATGGTAAACTACCACCCTTTATAATAACAACTCTATTTAGTATCTTGCAGCATTTGGTGCATGTCTATTTGGAAAACGTTTTACGTACAGACGTTGAGAGCATTTTGACAACATTCACCATACCATATCAACTAACTATATTGTCCATAGCCTTGTAAATCGATGTACATGTAACCATTGCTTCGAAATATTACTTTTAAAAAAAGACAGCATAGTTATTGATCATAAATATAGTATTTCTAAAGATTTTAAAAATCGTAAATTTTGCTGAGAAACAATTCTGATGTTTCATTGGAAAAGAAAATTTAATTAAAAAGCAACTAATAAATACAGCTATTAAATATTTTTCAAAAGAACTGAGGATTTTGTACTAAGCTACCTGGCAAATTCCGTTCTGAGGATTTGCATGAAACCCAAATCATTAGAAAAGTAATGCAACTTTTCATAAAATGCAGAATACACCATCATTCGAGATTATTAAATATTGAATTACATGAAAAAATCAGCAACCATTAGGCAAACAATTTCTAAATTACTATTGTTTAAAAATTGTTAATAAAAAAATATAAATAAGTTAAAAACATTTTTTAATATATTTTCTGTACCTAAATATTGCATTTTTTTATGTACGTATTATATTTTTTGTATAAATGTTATAAATATTATGTTTACTTTGTAGAAATAAAAAGCAAGTGTGTACAATCTTGTTTTTTTTTTTATTTTGACAAATTACCTCTTTCCTAATTCTGTTTCCAATAATTTATTTTAATCTAGTATAATCATTTATTATTTCAACTAAAAATATGTTAAAATAGATTTCAAATATTGTTTCATAAAGCATAAGTAAGTTTTAATAGATTTTTAGAGTTTATTAAATAATCAAAAAATACTAAAGACAGTTTCATAATTCTTTTACCTCTTAAAAGATTAAAGATCAATTAATCTACATAAATTTTAATAAAATATTTAAGATAAAGAAAATAAAAAAATGAATCCTTCAAACTCGCCATTTCTGCCATTTATTCAACGTGTTGAGAGATACTACACCCTTGCGGGTTGCATACAATTCGGTTTTGCCCATGTGTATTAGAAGAATGAGTATTTACCACAGACATATATGCTGTCTATGGTATTTACCTAATTTTTACACAGCAAACAGTGAAACAAAGAGCGTCACTTTCTTTGCCTCGACGAGTACTGCAAGGGTTCTTTGCGCAAACGCAGGTATACCTAGGTATTTTTAAATGTTTTAATCATGTATATGAGGAATATTCAGAAAGTTGGTTATAAAATAAAGTTTTGTAGGTAAATAATAATTTTTGATATTTGACTATAAAAACTATGGTTAATAAAAAAAAAGTACGATACTTTTTTTATCAATTATGCAAATAATTTTATTAGTTTAATCCCAAATGTATTAAGTACATTTTAGAATTGTAAATATTTACACTGTCAAGATATTCAGTACCTATAAAGTTATATTTTAAGTGCCATGACAGTTACTTGTATTTAGTCTAGAATAAAACTAAAGTAACAAAATGTTTTTAATTTTTAACGCAAATCTTATATTTTTTTTTATATTTTCAAGCGAGGTGTTTACAAGTGATATCATTCCCGGTTTCTCATATTAATAAAAGAGAAATACAATGTGGACTAGTGCAGAAATAATAGTAATAGTAGCAGTAGTAGCTACTTATTTTACAAGGCAAATAGGCCACAATGGGCCCTTTAGGAGCAGTAAATTGAAAATATGATATAATGCAAATACCTAATGACTCATACAAAGTTATATGTTTTATTGCAAATCATTTTTACAGCCAAACAGTAATCTCAAATTTGCGAAGTTCATATGACTGAATTTAGTAAATAATTTTTTAGCTACCATTTAAAAAATAGTTATATGTATAAAAAAAGTATGTAAAAAAAAGCCAAACTAATAAAATGTGTTCTTAAACAATTTCAAGGTAAAGATTAAAACACCAAAAATATTAATAGTCGAACTTATCTAACTCAAACTTCCTAAATTAATAAAAACTATGATATAGCATGCTAACTAGTTGTCACTATTAAAGATGCACAAGTACTTTGTTAACAGATTTTCTCAAATCTACGAACGTAGTTGTAAGCTCTAGAAGAATAGAATTGTGCAAATCGCCAGATTTCTTGAGGGTACTTTCTGTCTTCTATTCCTTGATTATTGGGAAACCAGATCTTCTAATGTACATGGCAGGGAAGACTAAAAAGAAAATTAAATATTGTAATATACCTCATACAAGTTATAAATGAATGTTTTTCTTTGAATATTATCTAGCTTTTAGCACGAGGCATTAAAATTTTGATAATTAATTTAATTTTATTTAATATATTACACTCTCGATATTATACGTGTCATGCCAAATACCTGAAAAGGTGGTTATAACTATTACATCCACAATCTAGCAATCGACCAAGAAACCCGCTCAATATTTATATGGGACGGGATCCAGTTTTAAGAAATTTTAATGGTCATAATTATTTTACGTTATAATTAAGATACCTTTAAAAATAAAAGCACAGATTAAATTATTGTATTAAAAATATTGGTAAAATGCCCTCCACTAAGATAAAAACTGAGACAAGCTGCTTTATTCAATTTAGTTGTCGATACGCTTTGGACTGTATGTGATATAAAATTATTGTTTCAAAGGACCAATTGCATAGGATGAAAATTATCAATTTCTTTAACCTGACAAGACTCCAGATACTGCTATCTTAATAGTAAATACTGTACCTTGTGCTCTTAAAACTTCCATTGTCGTGATTGGATAGGGCACAGCTATGGATGGAAAACCTCCCTCTCTCGATTGTAATGGTTTCCCAGACTCTTGGGTTTTGGATCCATGTAGTCTTCGTTCATAAATGTTCTGACCATATGAATAGTGTATTTATGATGTCTGTACTTGAAAAACCTCATATACATATTTGTATCCATCCACATTTTGGCTCTCGTTGTCACTGGGAAACCTATACGATTAAATTCTTCTATTAAATACATACATATACTTAATGCCGATTGTTGGATTTAACTGACAATGTTTGAACAAAATAAAAATAAAACAATTTCTAACCTGTGAAATGTCACGTGAAATTCTGCCAGATGAGTTTGTTTTCAGTTTTTACATAAAACACAAATTCGATATACTTTTTCCATTACTGTGCCGCAAAAAAAACTGAAAAATAGAAGATAGAACACAAAAATATTCTGCTGAAAACAAAACAAAACAAAACAAAATGACAAATCTCAAAACAGAGAATTGACAGTATAAACAAGGAACGGTGATTGGTGATCCACAAATCGAGTATGCGCAGAGTACTCCTATTTTTGAGATGGAAGCACGAATTTCTTAATATTAAGAAATTCGTGGATGGGAGATATTAGGTGCATTATTTCTAGCAGATCTCAGTTAATCTATGTAGGTTTACGGAGGCTACATTAAATGAAATTATGCTTTTATTTATGCAGTGTTACCGTAAAACAACTTAGATTAACTGAAATTTTAGAGAGAGCAACTAATGTTGGCTACACTGCTTGTGGAGCAATAGTGTTAAAAAGTTACTATGTAAATATGGAGTCACAAAATTCTGTAGTAGAATTGTTATTTAATAGTGTTTGTTTTCAATCTTCGTTCGGTTCGTTTTACAGTGTTTTTTCATAGTAACAGTAATAATGAACTTGTGGATGTTAATATCTACATATGGTACATGTCAAATTACATCGGCTGTGCGTGGAACATTTTTCAAATAGGGATACACCAAATACCGCATGATTTGTAACCTTTGTGCAACGATCACACGATATTTGTGAGTTACGGCCCCGTCGAAGACATGATATGAGGTCCTGCTATGCCTTTCAACGCTGAAGGAAACATTTTAAATTTGGTAGAGGACAATCCAACTTTAAGTATGTGTGCGTTCATTCGTTAAGCAAACCGTACGTCTAATCGGATTGTATAGGAGGAAATAAACTATCCATTTTCATGTAAAAAGATTTCATTCGTGTTCAACAGCAACAAAGTTTTGTGTGATGAAGGATATGGCAACATGGAACAGTTATTGTGAAATTTGCTGTGTATTGGCACAGGACATTCACCTTCGATTCCAGCAGTTCTCAACATGTTAGCACTTTTTTGTTGAGAAAGGTCAGTTATTTTTTTCTAATATTTAAGGTTTTCTTATGCACCATACGATTTATTATATCAAGATGTACTTATCCTCAAAAAATAATTCCCAAGTTTGTAAACACCCTGATATATATATATATATATATATATATATATATATATATATATATATATATACAGGGTGTTTACGAACTTGGGAATATATTTTTAATGGGAGGTAGTACTTGGTAAAAGAAGTCGATTGCTAAAAATTTACCTTAGTAAAAGTCGCTCAGAAATGGCAGAAAAAAAATATTTTAAATAATACACCAAATTGTTTGAGAACCGCTGACGAAGCTAGCCGTGTGCGAAAGCCATGGCAGTGTTGCCAAATTGTAATCTCAATGTCCATTACTTGGCGACAATTCTTTTCTTTTTCCAATAGCATTAGATAAATAGCGTCTAACTGTGCTACCGGTCAAAACTAATTTTTTAAAATTAAATATTTTACCCGAAAATTAAACATCTTGTAACAGCCAGAAAAGTAAAACAGTAACCTATGGATTGATTGAATTGTTTTAATGAATCCAACTACAGCTTAAAACATTTTTCTCACTATTGATTGATTTACATTTTTTCACATCATTAAATTTGTTATTTTTCACAGTATCTGTATTTTTATGGAAATACTCGTGCAAATACGAAATGGGGAATTCAAAATATTTACATCTTTGTGAGTATTGTACAATTTAAAAATGGAAATATACCCAATCTATTATAATAAATTATAGTGAATAAATCCCTGATATTGAGTGATGAAAACTGATAATTGAACTTATTAATCTTACCTTTACAACAAGCTCTCTGGCGGAAAATTCCTTAAAACACTCCCTTCACTCAACCACTAACACACAATTTTTTTCTTTGTATAGACACTACACTCAAAAACCAAATAAATAACAATATTTCCATGTGTAATATTTGGAAATTCATCACTATTTGTAGTGGTCTTCTTTTTGAAGGTATAAAAGCAATTTTTCCATATCACGAGGCAATTCCGTAAAAAACAAACTCGTCTCAATTTTGAGTACACAAAATTAACGAAATAAAACAATAAGAACTGTTTTAAATATTAAATAACCATTAATATTAGTTTTTCAAACTTCATAATACACTTAAAATAACACGTTCTGTTAACTAGACCACATTTGTGCTATTCGATTACAGCTGATGGGGGCATTGAACTCCATACTTACGAATAGTATGGAGTTCAATGGATGGGAGTCGAAAGTATCTGCGTTTCCAATTCGATGCATGTTCAGTTCAAAATTATACGAACACACAGACAAACATTTTATTTTTAGTTTCTCTATGCACAAACAAAAGCAATACGTTTAAGTACTTTGTGTGGTACATTTTTCACGCAACTTTAAAAATTACAAAATGACATAAAACAGATAGACTCCGAATTCACAGACACATCTGCACTGCAAACTGCAGACTTGTAAAACAACGATTGCCAACTATAGCATCATTTATAAATTATTATGATTTTTGCAATAAACGAATATAGCTAGCTCACTTTAACATACCTACTATCTTTAATCATTACACTTCATTGCAAAAAGTAATAGGTGCGTTCTTTCTAACTGAGATTTCAGTTACGCTACACCAAATGAAATTATCTTCGACCATGTTTTATGGTCGAAGGAAATTATCCTTTTTATTTATGCAGTGTAACCGTAAAACATCATAGATTAACTGAGATCAGTTAGAACGAAATACTCGTTTATTGCAAAAATCATAATAGTTTACTAATAATGCTATAGTTGGCGATCATGTTTGTAATTTAGGGAATTATAAGTTTGCAATGCTTGATATAACCAGACTGATATAACCAATGAAAATATTTTACCTAACCTCGATCCGTTTTGTGTATCGATTGATATTATTGCTTTTCCTCGTTGTTTTTTGTATTTTTGTGTTTCGTTTATTGGAATTGTGTTATTGTGTTAATTACAATTCCGTTATATTAAACAAAAGTGGCCAAGGAATTTTACGTGACAACCTAGTAAAGAAGGTAAGTTTTAATATAATTGTTGATTATATTTTTTAATTTTAAAATATGGTCTCGTATTTTAGGATTTGTGTCGAAACTTCAACACTAGTGTGACAATAAGTCACTGAATTTTTTTGACAAGGTATTAAGTGATTTCACTATACCTTTTATGTTTTTGCTTTTCTTGCATTCTGTTTCTACACAGTAAACCTATTTCTAAGTAAAGTAAGAAGTATGAATCAAGCTTAATGAACAAAAATGTGTTTTTTCCTATGAGCTGTTAGAAAGTGCAGCACATATTCATTTCTAAAGAAAATTTTCTATTAATGATATTTTAAGTTAACCGAAAAATCTAGTTTTAAAAGGAAACGAGGTGGCTCAAATGATGCTGTCGAATGTCTTTCTCTTCTTTAAAACCAAATTCCCACAGTTCAGCACTATTGAAATAAGTATAATTGAGATAAAGTAACTGTAACTATGCAAATTTGGATTTAGGACATATTATAGTTGGTATAATTTTTTGAGAATAAAAAGCAAGGAATAAATTACTAAAAAAATTTTTCTACTTTGTACATACTAGACATTTTTCGTGGCATGATTTATTTTTGATGCTACATCGTTTTATTCCCCGCATACAGTAGCAATAAATAATTAGTTATCTAAAATATTGTAAAATTAGCTATAATTTAATTATTATATTTTTAACCTAGATTACAACAGAGTGTGTAGGCACGTTACGGTCAGTTATTGAACTATGCAAAGATGGACTCACTGAAACGTCTAATCAACCTCTGACAAGAAAAAGAACTAGATCTTTAATTGATGATATACTGGAGACTGTAAGGATGGAAATCAGACATTTATGCTAAAAGTAAGTATTACCTTTTTCTTAAACACTGCCTAGCTTATGAAATCACTTTTTTTGTACATTTTTATATCTGCGTAATTTCTAAATAAACTGTAACATAACACGGCAAACTGAATGTTGAAAATAATCTAATTGAAAATGAAATTTCAAACTGCTACCTATATTTGCATACAGCAGAGTTTTGTTTGGCTATTTATTTTTTTTATACATTTTTAGAAAAAAAAATAATGAAATTATTGAGTATTACATCAGTATCCTTTCAAACCTTCAAAATATGATAACAGTAATAAATAGCTATCATTTTTTTATATTTTATACTGTCACTCTTATCTGAATACGTTAGTATAAAAGTTTTAGGTAGGTACCTAAAAAATCAAGCACAATACTTCAAATACATTTTATCATAGAAAATATTAAAACAACTAGGTACTCAAGCAAGATTGTATTGAATTAAATAATAGTATTCTTAATATTAGAAGCAAAGTAATATTGTAATTAAAAAAAATATTGACACCAAAAAGAAAAGTTACAGTTACGTTTAAAAATGTTTCTTTTTGGTTTAATTGCCATATCTTTTTGCAATGCAATCTTGTTCCTAGATTTAGTAGTTGTTTTAATAGTTTCTAAGATAAAATGTATTTGAAGTGTTCTGTTTGATTTATTATCTACCTAAAATTTTTATACTAGCGCATTCAGATGACAGTATAAAATATAAAAAATAAATAAATAAAACAGATTTATTTTTTTGTTTTCAATATTTGCAGAAATTCTTATTTCCATGTTTTCCTTGAAGATAGAGTTGGACAATCGAATGTTGTCAGCAGCATTTTCCGAATCTTAAAAAAAATAGTTTTTTTTTTATAAATGATGATCCCAGAAGAGATTTAATGGAGAAACCCAATATAGTACATGTCGGATGTCGCTTTCTGATGCCATATATGGAAAATGAAAAACTGGGTGTTTCAAGAAAACTATATATTTTTCTTGACAACACTTGGATTTTTACCATAAGAAATTCATGGCAAGATGACAATGTTAAATCTGCCAAAAGGGTTATAGGAAGGAGATGGATCACGGTAATTTATTAGCATTTTTTTTCATACAAAATGAAGTTGATTCCATATTTTGTAATAATCAAAATTTAATTTTTTTATTACTGTGTTTCTATATTTGCACACTACATTCGTACATTCTTCGGAGTAGAGGGGAGAACATGGATTGCATCTCTGTTCTTAATCTCAAATCAATTGCACTGCTGGCCGCTGTGCTGTGGTAAATCACAGTTACATTTTACATCTAGAGGGCTGCACAAGCTTGACCGAAAGCTTCTTATGCACTGTTTTGAAATTAAAGTACAGTATAAATTTAGTAAAAGTAAGATTAAATGAATAGTTTCTTTATATCTCTGTTTAACTAAGTTTGATATCTTGGAAAGAACAATATTGTTTTATGCTGTACTATTTTTGTCATTTACGCAAATTATTTGCGGCTTGCATAATTAATTTAGAACATTACTCATTAGGCATAACATAGCTTTTCGTTGTAGGTGTATTGTACTTCATGCTGGTTGACAGTGGTTGTAACATAATATGTTGCCTGCCTTTGATGGATGCCAATTACCACAGTGGACAAGTCAACAAATTTTCTATAAAATCTTCAGAGAAAGAGGCCATGCAAACTTATTTAAAGGAACATGATATAGAGTATCCAGAATTGGCCTCTAAAGATAACTTGATTACTCAATTGCCAGTACCCAATAAATTCTTTATAGTAGATTCATCGATACAGAGTGCCTGAGCATGAACTATTGCCTCCATGCAATTGCCAATTGAATTGCAAAACGTTTTTATGATAAAAAAGTGCTCAAAGGTAGGGATGTGTAACATACTTGAGAAAGAGCTGATAGTAGCATAATAAAAAGTCAACTATGTTAAACGCACAGTCACTATAATAAAAGCTGCATAAGAAAAAGAAAGTTATTGTCTCCGAACATATGGCACTCATTATCACTGGGAGAGAAAACACTGACATTTTTGAGGACATTGATAGTGATTGAAAACACTTTAATATGTCTATATTATAATTTATAAAGTAAACATATTTACGCAATAGTAGTTATAGTATGCATTTGCATAGTTTTTAACTTTCATGCATTCATTACTTAAATTTTATATGTAAGTAAACATATTCGTGCAATAGTAGCTTAACCATTGTTTATCTAGTTCATATTTTATTTAGATTCATATGCATTTTTTATCTTTTCTAGTATGTAAGTACACGAAATTTTTTCTTTCTGTACACACATACTAATGCATCTAAAGCACATGGAAATGGTTAACATCTGTGTGCCAAATACACTTTATGTACCAAATAGTAAAGTTTAGATAGGATTAATGAATTAGATTAGGATTAATGTTAAGGTTGTTCCTATCATATCAACTACTTAACTATATTGTCCATAGTCTTGTAAATCGATGTACATGTAACCATTGCTTCGAAATATTACTTTTAAAAAAAGACAGCATAGTTATTGATCATAAATATAGTATTTCTGAAGATTTTAAAAAATTTACTAATATTGTGAGTCTAGGTGATTTAGTACATACAAAATCGTAAATTTTGCTGAGAAACAATTCTGATGTTTCATTGGAAAAGAAAATTTAATTAAAAAGCAACTAATAAATACAGCCATTAAATATTTTTCAAAAAGAGTTGAGGATTTTGTACTAAGCTACCTGGCCAATTCCGTTCTGAGGATTTGCGTGAAACCCAAATCATTAGAAAAGTAATGGAAATTTTCATAAAATGCCGAATACACCATCATTCGAGACTATTAAATATTGAATTACATGAAAAAATCAGCAACCATTAGGCAAACAATTTCTAAATTACTATTGTTTAAAAATTGTTAATAAAAAAAATATAAATAAGTTAAAAACATTTTTTAATATATTTTCTGTACCTGAATATTGCATTTTTTTATGTACGTATTATATTTTTTGTATAAATGTTATAAATATTATGTTTACTTTGTAGAAATAAAAAGCAAGTGTGTACAATCTAGTTTTTTTTTATTTTGACAAATTACCTCTCCTAATTCTGTTTCCAATAATTTATTTTAATCTAGTATAATCATTTATTATTTCATCTAAAAATATGTTAAAATAGATTTCAAATATTGTTTCATAAAGCATAAGTAAGTTTTAATAGATTTTTAAAGGTTATTAAATAATCAAAAAATACTAAACAGTTTCATAATTCTTTTACCTCTTAAAAGATTAAAGATCGATTAATCTACATAAATTTTAATAAAACATTTAAGATAAAGAAAATAAAAAAAATAAATCCTTCAAACTCGCCATTTCTGCCATTTATTCAACGTGTTGAGAGATACTACACCCTTGCGGGTTGCATACAATTCGGTTTTGCCCATGTGTATTAGAAGAATGAGTATTTACCACAGACATATATGCTGTCTATGGTATTTACCTAGTTTTTACACAGCAAACAGTGAAACAGAGCGTCTCTTTCTTTGCCTCGACGAGTACTGCAAGGGTTCTTTGCCCAAACGCAGGTATACCTAGGTATTTTTAAATGTTTTAATCGTGTATATGAGGAATATTCAGAAAGTTGGTTATAAAATAAAGTTTTGTAGGTAAATAATAATTTTTGATATTTGACTATAAAAACTATGGTTAATAAAAAAAAAGTACGATACTTTTTTTATCAATTATGCAAATAATTTTATTAGCTTAATCCCAAATGTATTAAGTACATTTTAGAATTGTAAATATTTACACTGTCAAGATATTCGGTACCTATAAAGTTATATTTTAAGTGCCATGACAGTTACTTGTATTTAGTCTAGAATAAAACTAAAGTAACAAAATGTTTTTAATTTTTAACGCAAATCATATATTTTTTTATATTTTCAAGCGAATGTTTACAAGTGGTATCATTCCCGGTTTCTCATATTAATAAAAGAGAAATACAATGTGGACTAGTGCAGAAATAATAGTAGTAGTAGCAGTAGTAGCTACTTATTTTACAAGGCAAATAGGCCACAATGGGCCCTTTAGGAGCAGTAAATTGAAATATGATATAATGCAAATACCTAATGACTCATACAAAGTTATATGTTTTATTGCAAATCATTTTTACAGCCAAACAGTAATCTCAAATTTGCGAAGTTCATATGACTGAATTTAGTAAATAATTTTTTAGCTACCATTTAAAAAATAGTTATATGTATAAAAAAAGTATGTAAAAAAAAGCCAAACTAATAAAATGTGCTCTTAAACAATTTCAAGGTAAAGATTAAAACACCAAAAATATTAATAGTCGAACTTATCTAACTCAAACTTCCTAAATTAATAAAAACTATGATATAGCATGCTAACTAGTTGTCACTATTAAAGATGCACAAGTACTTTGTTAACAGATTTTCTCAAATCTACGAACGTAGTTGTAAGCTCTAGAAGAATAGAATTGTGCAAATCGCCAGATTTCTTGAGGGTACTTTCTGTCTTCTATTCCTTGATTATTGGGAAACCAGATCTTCTAATGTACATGGCAGGGAAGACTAAAAAGAAAATTAAATATTGTAATATACCTCATACAAGTTATAAATGAATGTTTTTCTTTGAATATTATCTAGCTTTTAGCACGAGGCATTAAAATTTTGATAATTAATTTAATTTTATTTAATATATTACACTCTCGATATTATACGTGTCATGCCAAATACCTGAAAAGGTGGTTATAACTATTACATCCACAATCTAGCAATCGACCAAGAAACCCGCTCAATATTTATATGGGACGGGATCCAGTTTTAAGAAATTTTACTGGTCATAATTATTTTACGTTATAATTAAGATACCTTTAAAAATAAAAGCACAGATTAAATTATTGTATTAAAAATATTGGTAAAATGCCCTCCACTAAGATAAAAACTGAGACAAGCTGCTTTATTCAATTTAGTTGTCGATACGCTTTGGACTGTATGTGATATAAAATTATTGTTTCAAAGGACCAATTGCATAGGATGAAAATTATCAATTTCTTTAACCTGACAAGACTCCAGATACTGCTATCTTAATAGTAAATACTGTACCTTGTGCTCTTAAAACTTCCATTGTCGTGATTGGATAGGGCACAGCTATGGATGGAAAACCTCCCTCTCTCGATTGTAATGGTTTCCCAGACTCTTGGGTTTTGGATCCATGTAGTCTTCGTTCATAAATGTTCTGACCATATGAATAGTGTATTTATGATGTCTGTACTTGAAAAACCTCATATACATATTTGTATCCATCCACACGTTGTCACTGGGAAACCTATACGATTAAATTCTTCTATTAAATACATACATATACTTAATGCCGATTGTTGGATTTAACTGACAATGTTTGAACAAAATAAAAATAAAACAATTTCTAACCTGTGAAATGTCACGTGAAATTCTGCCAGATGAGTTTGTTTTCAGTTTTTACATTAAACACAAATTCGATATACTTTTTCCATTACTGTGCCGCAAAAAAAACTGAAAAATAGAAGATAGAACACAAAAATATTCTGCTGAAAACAAAACAAAACAAAACAAAACAAAATGACAAATCTCAAAACAGAAAATTGACAGTATAAACAAGGAACGGTGATTGGTGATCCACAAATCGAGTATGCGCAGAGTACTCCTATTTTTGAGATGGAAGCACGAATTTCTTAATATTAAGAAATTCGTGGATGGGAGATATTAGGTGCATTATTTCTAGCAGATCTCAGTTAATCTATGTAGGTTTACGGAGGCTACATTAAATGAAATTATGCTTTTATTTATGCAGTGTTACCGTAAAACAACTTAGATTAACTGAAATTTTAGAGAGAGCAACTAATGTTGGCTACACTGCTTGTGGAGCAATAGTGTTAAAAAGTTACTATGTAAATATGGAGTCACAAAATTCTGTAGTAGAATTGTTATTTAATAGTGTTTGTTTTCAATCTTCGTTCGGTTCGTTTTACAGTGTTTTTTCATAGTAACAGTAATAATGAACTTGTGGATGTTAATATCTACATATGGTACATGTCAAATTACATCGGCTGTGCGTGGAACATTTTTCAAATAGGGATACACCAAATACCGCATGATTTGTAACCTTTGTGCAACGATCACACGATATTTGTGAGTTACGGCCCCGTCGAAGACATGATATGAGGTCCTGCTATGCCTTTCAACGCTGAAGGAAACATTTTAAATTTGGTAGAGGACAATCCAACTTTAAGTATGTGTGCGTTCATTCGTTAAGCAAACCGTACGTGTAATCGGATTGTATAGGAGGAAATAAACTATACATTTTCATGTAAAAAGATTTCATTCGTGTTCAACAGCAACAAAGTTTTGTGTGATGAAGGATATGGCAACATGGAACAGTTATTGTGAAATTTGCTGTGTATTGGCACAGGACGTTCACCTTCGATTCCAGCAGTTCTCAACATGTTAGCACTTTTTTGTTGAGAAAGGTCAGTTATTTTTTTCTAATATTTAAGGTTTTCTTATGCACCATACGATTTATTATATCAAGATGTACTTATCCTCAAAAAATAATTCCCAAGTTTGTAAACACCCTGTATATATATATATATATATATATATATATATATATATATATATATATATATATATATATATATATATATATATATATATATATATATATATATATATATATATATATATATATATATATATATATATATATATATATATATATATATATATATATATATATATATATATATATATATATATATATATATATATACTTTAAACACGTGTTTTAGCATGTACAATTTTAGAATTATCCTCAAGCTTATAGATTCTACTTTTATCTTCCTGTTTATTTTTATCCTTGTCGTTTTTAATAAACATCTCTACATACAAGTTCATTTTTGTGTCAAGTAAAAAAAAATTCTAAAATCATTATTTTCCAAACAAAAAAATATAAATAACAATAAAATTGTTGGTGGATTCCATTTGTCTGTAGTCCGATGCGCCACTGGTTTTAAAATTTATGTTATTAATAACCAAATCCTACGTTTACACATTAACTTATAGATGCAGAACGTGTAAGAATGTTGTATTATGAGACATAAAGCTCAAAAAATAAATTAGTGTGGAGTACAGACACTAATTTTACTTACGTTACATTGTAGATATATTGCATGGATATTACATATTTTTTCTGTCGTAAGAAAACTTTTATAGACCAGTATATACAAATAAAAATGAGTCGATTATATCTCTATAACGATATATTAAACTTACACAAAATTCCATTAGACATGCATATGCATACACACAGATTTAGAAAAACAGAAACTTGTAATACATATTTATTTCCCATAATAATTTACTGTACACAAAAAATAAGCACGACATTTTATTCATAATTTAGGAAGAAATTTAAAGTGTTGTTAAAAAATACAAATTTTTTGCAGTATGACCTTTTGAAATTTGCATAATGAAAAATTAATTTGACATGAAATTTCAAAAAGATGGAACTCTTGGATGGAACAGTGTATTTAATTAGTGCGTCAATCTTCTATAAATCCTTTATTTGTATAAATAGAAAAATAATTCAAAAACTGGGTTAAAAGGCACGTAGTAAAGCACAGTCCAAAATTATGGCGAGATATACAGTGTAATCCAAGAAAATGTGGCGGACATTGTCACGTTTTTTTAATGGAACACTCTGTATATTTTATGAACTTTGATTGCAGTGTTGCCAAGTTATTAATTATTTTCTTGAAATTGGTTTACATGCAGGCCAGTACTAAGAAAATATACTGTTTCCAAACTTCAACCCAGTACAATAAATTAATTTTAGGAAGCGTATTAGATAAAACGTTGAGGATACTACTGTTAAAATGTTAACATTCTGCAATATACAGAGTGATCACTTTTTCATGTCAAAATTTGAAAATTTGCAATTTGACTTTTCTCATTTTTTTAATGGAACGCGCTAAATAGTGATGACGATTAAAGCTGCAATGTGGGGATTGATTTTCTATTGCAGATTGCAGGGTCAGCGTAGGGAATACTGTACGAAATGACTGTCTATGCGTGTTGTATATTTTTCCATTATTTGACGCAAAATTATATTCCCTTTAATTTTAATAAGGTCATGATGCCCTAGGAATAGGCATGAGATATTTGCAATTATTTGTGATACCACTTAAATAGCTGTATAACACTTATGCAACTGGCTCTAGTATGCTTTGAATTAACAAAAGAACAATTTTTATTGAAAATAACGGCCCCTACGATCAGCAGTTTGCAATTGAATTTCGACAGATAAGGCTTAGGCGTTTCATTGTGTTATTGTGAAAAATGTCTTGACGGGTTACTTTGCGAAATACCATGGACCGGTGGATACAAAACAAACCGGAACTAAAGTTTAATGGCACAGAACTTGATTGCAAATGCTGTAAAAAAGATTATCTTGTGTACACAAAAATTGTACGTTTTAAAACTTTCAACTATTTTAAATACGCTCCTGTTACGTCTGTAGACTTGGAACGGTAGTTTTCAAACTACAAATGGATTTTTAATGACAGACGTCGGAATCTAACTCCAAATCATTTAAAACAGTTATTAATAATAACTTTCCTAGTGCCAAAAAATAATTGTTATAGTGCAATAGTGTTTTTTTGCTAAATGTTCAGCGTTCATCTAATATTGGACATTACAAAAATCACCCATCAAAAGTATCAGGTAAGATATTGTGTACTTTGTATTATGTATTATTTTTGCGCATGATTGTTGAAAAATATCTAATAGATATGAAGGTTTAGATTTCTAGTGTACATTAGGAATTTTGAACATTGATTGTAAAATAACATTCTTGAAAAATTGATGTCATTGTATATGAACTAATTTTGGTGATCAATATTACACAATTTTATCTACAAGACATTGAAAATTTTAAAAAGTCGTCGAAGAATTTATTTAGAACCTTAGTTATTGAAAATTTATCAATTAAAAAGTTATGACCAATTTAGAGTTACAATTTTTAATAAATGGTCTTGCTAATATTGAGGAAAGGCAAAAAACATACTATTAGAGGTATGCAATAAGAATAGAACATTTTCATAAGCAGTTTTTTTAGTATTGAGCATAATAGAAAGAAAAAGGGTTAAGGGGTATATCCATCTCATTAAAATTTCCTAATAATTTTAAAATTTTTCCATAACACATCTAACTCTTTGGGATTCATGTTAGGGGTTAGTTTTCCGGATATTAATATACCGTTGCATATTTTAAATACATATTGATTTGCGGTTTGAAAATTCTTTCCTTTTGCATGGCCATAACTTAAAAAAATGCTTTTCATAAAATGTTTTTCTTAAAATGTTATTTTAACCGCCTCGCAAGTCATCGAAGTAACCCTCGACAAATCTAGGATTTTGTGTTGGCTAAGAGAGACGAGGCCCTACAGTTTATTGTGGAGTCCGAACCACATCTAGGGCATCGACAATTCCCTCTCCCAACTTACTCCGAAACAAATTACAAATAAAATTTCTAACTTGTTCCAGGATGGAATCGAGTCATCGACCTTCGGTACCGAATAAATAGCTACAAGCGCTTTACTCACTCGGCTATCATGCCCTAAACTATCGAATTGTAGACTGTATGTAGGGATACAGAACGTATAATCACTAGAGTCCGGATTCTAATATTACATGACGTCAATATCAGGGGCAGATCCAGGATATCGGTGTAAACACATGCACAGACATGATAGACATGCCACATATACCAGATTAAAATAGGTGCATTTTAAGCGTTTCCAGCCGCCTTCATACGAAGCTGCATCCGATACAAACAGCAAGATACGTCCTTTATTGTTTTCATAGTTCTCGCCCCGACTACTACCCACACATTCATATATCGTTTCTGCATTTGTACATTCTAACACCTTTATTGATATTAAGCGGGCTGGTGTTGTCACTGTCTCATCCATCCCCCCCCCCCCAATCAATACATGTGTTCTGATCTGACCATTAGCGTCGGCGGTTTCATCTACACTAACCCATACATGTTTGTCTTAAAACTCGGAAACAGCGTCTGCTTTAATTTCGTTGCACACCGGCGATATGTAATTTTTCTTTAATGTGGATTCCACAGCCACAATAACGTTATTGTACTTTCCACTACCACAATTTTGCGGGACCTGTTTAAAATGAGGGTTATCTAGTTTGGTCCATGAGATGTTACACGCCGCCATCATTTTAACTAAATCTAAATTAAATTGTGTTTGTCTTTCAGCAGCTCTCACACGTATTTTTTGATTTTCAGTTACAACATGCTGCGAAACTTATGTTCTCACTGTGAATGCAGTATTTTTCTCACAAATATTGCACCGAAGCTCTCTGCCATTAAACTCTAACTTTGGGAAATCCTTTATCCATTGCTCTACTGCAACTCTTCGTAGGGGAAGTGAACGCGACATTTTTAAAATGTTCCACGACAATATTCTCAGATTTAAAAAGCATACACACTCGCTGCTTTCACAGGTAGACCACTGGACAATATTGCCAGAAAAATATCTAGTGTCGTACTAGAATATTCTTGAAATTGTACTAAATTTGCTTAAAGTGGGCTAGATTTTTTTAACTCTAATTATCGGCAAATTGCAAGGTATCGTTTTTAAAGATGTTAGCTAAAATCTATAAATCGCTAATAATAATAATTGATAATATTTTGTGCTTTAATGTAGAGATCGTGTAACAATCCGTTTTTTTTTTAATAAATAATTTGGACCACATTCCGTATAAATTATATGATTTGAATTATCGGTAAAATTCTAAATTCGAATAGACTAGTTTCTCTAAATCTTATTACATAAGCTATTTAGTGCGCCGCTACTGTGTGGGAGAAAAAAGTTATTTACGAAGCCGTACCATCGCGCGCACTCAGGAACATATTTGGTGGTGCTTTCAGCTGAACAGACGAAAGCGCGGCAGACATGCTCGAGAGTCGAGATACGATAGAGAGTGGAGCGGGCGGTTAAAAATTTCGTTTAAACTTAGTAACGTTTGTGTTAGAAAATTGTTGGAAAGGCAATGCTACATGTGAATATGTGGATGTACCTGAGCTTACTGGAGTTCCTTAAGAACTAGGCTGTATATTCGTCACAGGAGCAACAAGACTGTTTAATTATATTGTCTTCTTAAAGAGAAATATGTAAATACAGAAAAAAGTTTAACTTTGAACACCGTAGGTACTTAGGCACCACCACCCATTGACTTGTGGTCAGACTTTGAGTGCTTCGCGTGTAAGCAATGAATTGTTGTTATGAATTCTTATAAGATTTGCAAATCAGCCTTGTGTTTTGAAACTAAATTCGTTTAATGTTTACATTTATTTTGTGCTTGATTATCATTGAGTATTTAAACAGCTACAAATTTTTTCCATCTTATAATGGTTGCTCATTTTTTGAGTTTATGAAAAACATTATATTTTAAACATAAAAGATGGTGGCGCCCAAATAATAAATAAATGAGTTGATTTTACATTCTTGTACCGTTTGTATAGACGATTGCCTTGTCTGGCTTTGTTCTTATTTAATCTAGTTATATGTGGTTAACCACTTTGCATTCTTGCCCAGAGAAGAGAGTCATAAATATTGCCTATTTTGGATAAATGTATTTTGCTATTAAATTTTTTATTTCATTCAATAAAATCTAATGTAACTATTTTAATGATATGGTGATCCGACGTTATAATATGTAAAATATAGTATTATATTTCAATCGCCTGAATTTTATTTTATTATTATTTATTATATGGATATATATATATATATATATATATATATATATATATATATATATATATATATATATATATATATATATATATATATATATATATATATATATATATATATATATATATATATATATATATATATATATATATATATATATATATATATATATATATATATATATATATTGTTACGCCACTGCTGTGCAGACTGGTTAGATTAGGCTGGAATTGTACACGAACGGCCGGGAATATTCTGGAGTGCTCTAGACCGGGGAGAATGGATGTATAAATAAGACGCACGGTGGGCCGAGATTTAATCTTAAGTTGAACGTGAACGAGTAAAGAAGCAATAAGAAAGAGACTTATAAGTGTACTAGTGTGATTATAGTTAAGACAGTAATTAATCTATTGTTATTAATTGTTAATTAGTAAATAAAGTAGTGAATAAGTGTTACCTGGACTTTCAATCAACGAATCTACGAGCAGAGGTGTTTGTGTGGATAGCAAACACGTAACAATATATATATGTATATATATATATATATATATATATATATATATATATATATATATATATATATATATATATATATACGTGTAAAAAGAGTGGATTCTTTTTATAAGAACATCAAAATTTAAATTAATACGCGATAATTCCTATTGTGAGTACATCCGTTCCTGGAATCTTATATTCGGATCCGAACTCTAATAATCACAGAACAAAAAGTTACGTATAATAGTCTTTTTGAATTTTCAACTTAAAATGAAACAATGAAACTACGAAATTTATTGAGTAATAGGTATTTTACAATTTGAAACTGTCAATGAGTTGATGCAACGCTCAATAAAACAGAAAATATGAAAATCGCAGATAACTGCAGAAAATCTAGATGATAATGATGATATAGTATAGAAAATGATTCAAAATTATAAAGTTAAATTGAGACCTGAGCAGCATACCACAATTTTTAGGTTATATTATATGTCAAGATTCCCACGTGTTTAAACAGCGGTGTAACATTAAAATGCTTTAATTTTCTTCGTTTTCTAGTACATATTTTTAGGAACAATGATGGTTGATAAGCTTGGTCAATTATAAATGATTTGATGGGATGCATCATGGGATTCAGCAGTAGTATGTATAATCTTTGGATTTGTCTAAGCAAAATCAAAATGTTTGAAATTGACAGTTTCTTCCGCATTTTCGCATATGCAATATTAGTTATTTTTAGATATTGGAAAATAGCTAATGATAATAAATAAAAATAAATAACAATTATTCACAGTATTATGAATAGTTAATAATTTAACAAAAATAATTGAATATATTGCTTGAATTCTTTATGATTCTGATTTATAAGAAATCTTAAACAAATCATAAATAAAATCACATAGTTTACTTTTATGAAAGGTAATAAAAGCTTCTATATACCAACCACTTGATGATGTGGTTTATTTTATGGCTTTACTTAATTAAATTGTACTTTTTTGATCTTATATACACTTGGGGCAGACATTTATAAACAAAGGAACATAAAATACCTGGATATATGGTAGTTTTCTTTCTTTCATAAATATGTTATGTTAATATTATTGCGTACTAGTAAAAACAAATTACTTAATTAAATTATCCTACTGCTGTGACATAAAAATGTCGTTTATCTTCTTCTGCTAATATTATTAAGGGCCCAAGCCAAGGAAACTTAATTATGAAAATCAATTAAAATTGTTATGTTTAGAGCCCGTTCAAGGTTTATACAGGGTGTTTCACAAATCAGTGAAACATATTTAAAGCCTAAAACAATAATAAGTACTCAATGAACGCAACACGTTAACCGCTTCCTAATGGAGATACAGTGTCCCGTTTTAAGTTGACACACCTTGATATTTCGGTTATTATTCGACAAATCGATTTCAAATTTTTCTCTGTTATGAAGCTCCTCATGACGTCTCTTTTTATGATTTTCAATATATTTTCAATTGTCACACCAACCCACTGCGTTCACTCAAAAATGAGATTTTTCTATATTTTACTTATCGTTAGAGATACAGCAAAAAATTATTAAGAAAAGTTGTTCAGAATCAAAAAATACCCTTAGATACTGAGTTTTATCAAAATATGCGTATTTTGATATTTTTCATAAAATTTGCAATTATTCAGAAATTTAATTCTTAAGTATTAGACTTAAGCAAAGATTGCCGTGGAAACGGAAATAAAAAGTACTCAAAATCAGTTTATTGTAACAATTCTAAATCATAACCTTAAATACAACAATACTAACACAGTATTTAAGTACTTAAATGTAGCCGTTTTCAACTAAACCACCATCAACAGCAATACGTGTCTCAATGCGTTTTTCATTATTCCTTGCTACTCGTCGTAGTTCTTGAACGTTAATTTCTTCATAAGCTTGCCTGATTCTATCACAAAGCTCTTACCTACTTCGAGGCCTCGTTTTGTAAACTTTATTTTTTATGGTGTCCCAAAAATAAAAATCAAGCAGGGTAATATCCGAAGATCTAGGAGGCCACTCGCTGTTTCGCCCTATCTATTTTTGAGGAAAGTTAACATTCAACCATCGTCGGATAATAATTATCTAGTTGTGAATCGATGCTCCATCCAGTTGAAAAACCATATCCCTTAGCACTGCCAGTGGAAAATCATCCATTAATTCATTATTCAAAAAGTGTAACAGCCTTATAGAATTTAAAGTTTGCAAGAAAAAGAAAGGGGTTATTATCCTTTCTCCTAAAATACCGCACCACACGTTCACTTTTTCAAAATACTGTCGCTTACTATTGATTACCCATTGTGGGTTTTCTGTTGTCCAATACCTACAGTTTTGCGACGATACTACACCGTTGGTGGTGAATGTCGCTTCATCACTAAACATAATTTTTTCCAAAAAATGTCGATCATTAAGATAATTGCCTTGAGCCTAGAAACAGTATTCAAGCCGTCTGTTATCATCATCTTCCTCCAAGGTGTGTAGAAATTTGGGTTTAAATGGCTTCAATTTGTATCGACGAAGGCACTTCCAAATTTTGTTGCGAGTCAAATTCAAGTTTAATACCATATATACATCTTGTATGCTACTACGAGGATTTTCATTGAAAGCGTCTGAAATTACCTGGTCTACATTCTGCCGATTATTTCTTTTTCTTTTGGATTTTTATTACAGTACCACTTTGGTTGAAAAGTCTGTTAATTTTAGCAACAACTGAGTAACTAATTTGACGTAGTGGATGTCTTACATTAAATTCTCGAGCTACTGATCTGGTAGAACGGTTATTTTTGCCAGGAATTCTTATTATCTCAACTTATTCATTGAGATTCAACCATTGTTCAGCCATTGTGCAAGAGAAGAATTTATAAAAAACACAAGTACACTTTTGACGGTTTTTATGACACTTGCCATATATTCTTGTTTCTACGGCAATCTTTGCTTAAGTCTAATACTTAAGAATTAAATTTCTGAATAATTGCAAAATTTATGAAAAATATCAAAATACGCATATTTTGATTAAACTCAGTATCTAGGGGTATTATTTGATTCTGAACAACTTTTCTTAATAATTTTTTAATGTATCTCTAACGCTAAGTAAAATATAGAAAAATCACATTTTTGAGTGAATGTGTGACAATTGAAAATATATTAAAAATCATAAAAAGATGCACCTTGAAGAGTTTCATAACATAGAAAAATTTGAAATCGATCTGTCGAATAATAGACGAAATATCAAGGTGTGTCCACTTAAGACGGGACACTCTGTACAAGCAGCCAAAATAAAGAAATTTGTTATTATTCTTATTTTTTTGAAATAATACTTGAACGGAAGGTAATATTTTGTTAACAACAAATACATTTTAATAATATAAGTTTATTGCAATGAGTAAGTTCAACTACATGAACTGTGAACCACTTTTTTATTAGATATGCGAACACCCCAGTTGCCAGTTGAAGCAGAAATGTCCGTATCCTACGTTTTTGAAGGGGTCTTTGGTGGCCACGTTCCCAATGTCAACAGATCACATCACCACCGGCTTCAGGGAATAACTGAACTAATCGCTAACAATTTTTTTTGTGTTGTACATATTGACATTATAAATTTTGATGAGAAATCTATGTACTACAACACTAAATCTAATCGCTCCACTTTACAATAACAAAAATCGGCAAATAATAGATTTTTTTTTTGAATGATTGAATCAAATGAACTGAATCACTGAAAAGATTCGAACTTCTTATCACCAGATCAAATTATAATGAGAATGGAATATAATAGCGCTATGACACTAAAAAGAACTCAGCTATTAAGAAATGACAATACCTAAAAACTCGACATATTCTTCCGCCGTCTCATCCAGTGAATATAGATTACTTTTTTAATATGTTAAGTACATAATATTATAATATGAGCTCCAATAAATCGTATTATAAAATCAGGACTGCTCATTTATTCTGAAAAAAATTTTTTTTTTAATTAAAATTAACTTGTTACTGCATAAAACCTACTCGCGAAATAACCGATAAACTCAGGAATTTACTTTGGATATCAACAGTTTCTTTAACGTCTTGTTTATATTAATGTCCTTGCTACTCCACCAATCAACCAGGACAGACACACATAACAACCATTCCCTCCAATATTTGCCAGATGCCGCGACTGAGACTCGAGCTCAGAAGAAACAGACAGTGACTAGCTGTGTTCTGCCACATGCCCTAGCCAGGATTTGTACCCGGGATTCTTTGGTTTCAAGTCTAATAAATTTTCACTCACTAGTGAATAAACGTCAACTTTCATTGCTTAAAAACGTCAATATAGACGCCTTTTTACATGAAGGTGTTGGACAAAATTGTTCATTTTTATTCGTTTTATTTAGTTTTTATTTATCATAGCTTGTACCTTCGTTAAAAAATTTATTAGTTGTTACTTTATTATTGTTTTGGAGCATAGTTTCTACCCTTAAAATATTTGTACTAATTTATCAAATACTTACCTTGCATGTATAGTTTATTTCAAACTTATTTGCAACATAAAAAACGTCGGTTTCTTTGATTCTTTTACGGCCGTCAAAGATGCAGAAGTTTCTTATGTTGCAAATAAGTATGAAATAAACTATAACTGGAAGAATAAAGAGAATGAAATTTATTTTTTATAAACTGTGGAAAAATAGGCATCCTCTCTGTATAAATGGAAACGTTCATAAAAGGTATTATGTAATTAGTCAATTTAGTCAAAAAGGATGAAAACAAGTTAAAAAATTTTAACCATCTTGAGACTTTAATGTATATTATACTACCATTCAAAGCATCATAACGTGCAACAAAAATATTCAAAAAAATATCGCAATATTTGGTAACCTGTTAATTATCTGAGATTAAATACAATAAAATCAATAAAATATCTACATAATAAATCGCGAATAGCTTGCTGGACATTGCAGCTTTGATACATTAGCGGAGTTGCAGCTATAGCATCATTTTTCACATTCCCAATCATAGGAGGCTGCCATGCACGTGTTCCTGCAAATTCTGATCTAGGCAGCGTGAGAACCTCGCACTAGCGATCTCATTCGCAAAAATACCGTATTAAGACGTGCATAGCCTTCTCAATACACCGGAAAACCTAATTATGAAATTGTTCATTCCCATAATTTTTAGTTTGTAATTATTAGATAAACAAATCTTTTAATTTCCGATTGGCTAAGCATTGTTAGTTAAATGCACTTAAAGTCGTGGTGGCTCGGCGTAATATGGTGAGAATAAATTAAGTTATGGTTTGTAATCATTAGAATAAAATCTCTGATAACCAATCAAGTTTCTGTTTCCGCTATTAAAGCAGTGATATTTTTAATTTTAAGTGATTGAGTAGCAACAAGTAGCACCTATTTCAGCACCGGCTCTAGATGAACATAAAAAATAAAAATAAGTCAAGTTCATGGACAAAACATTTTTTCATTTGAACATAATGTATAAACTCGAATCAGTTTTATAAGGACCATCTTATTAGATGTAGCCTTTTTTTAGGTTAACTATACAAATCTGTCAAAAATATGCATTTACGACAGTGTTACCACAATAAATGAAATGACATACTTGCAAATCCAAATTGTCATTAATTTTTCTTTAAAATATAATCAGTGTATGATTAATAATAAACAAAAGACAAAGTAATAGAGGAACTGGTACAAATATGGGCTACCACTTTATTTTTGAATTCTGAACTTCGTATTATTTGCTAAAACTTTGCAAAAATCTGACGTTTAATTTATTATGTAACATGATGCTAAAGCGATTTTTCGAGAATTGAAGAAATATCTTTTTTTAACAGCTAATAACTAAAACAATAATTTGACCAACTATGCTACAAATATGGGCTATTGAAAAATTATATAAATCGATGCCGCAAACCAGCTGTTAAAGGCTTACGTAGTCAGCATGGCGGAATACTATCCTTTTAAAGGTGTGGGTAAACGAGGATAAGACGGAGGCGATGGTGTTAATTAAAAATTTCAAAAATAACAAAATCTGGACTTTTCGATTCATTACATACAACTTAAAACAAAACAGAGCTAGCTAAAAATATTTCATCGTACAGTTAGACAAAGGGTTAAAATTTTTGAAACACATTGACAGGACTGTATCTCTTATAGCACCTGCGTGTTGCAGCGCTCCCGTGAGGAATTTACATAAACTAATTATTTTGGAAAGCAAATTCTTGCGCCTCATCACAAGTTCTACAAGATATACCTTCTCAGGGACATATACCAGCTATGTCCCGGCACTGACCACTAGTGGTACATACGGAAGATTTCTCAAAAATATTACGCAAACAATTTGATGAAGAGTCCACTGACAGCCAATATCACACAAATTAGGGAGCATTTCGTAAAAACCACAAACTACCTTACCAGTCGTTGCCCATTTTTCGGTAGCCGTTTTAGACTGCGCCTATTTTACATATACATGCAAAATTAAAAATCTTTTCTTTTGCTTCTTTTCTGTTTGTTTGTTCTCTCCCCCCAAATATTTTTCTCAAAAATTTTCAATAGCAAAATTTTTTCCAATAAATTCTTTCAACAAAACTATTTCGAAAATCTAATTGAAAATTAGGTTTTTTACAGGTTTTTTCATTGAACATTCTTGCACCGTCTTAATAATAAAATTTGTGCTACTATAAATAATTTTAAGTGTTAACTGTAGTCTTTAGTACTTTAATTTAAAAAAAAATATTAGTCATTAATGTTAAATTCGAAAAAAGAGGTGTTAACTTCTTTATTAAATTATTTTTATCTCTCTCCGACCTCTACTCCGTCCAGCCAGTCAAATGCCACGATGTTTGAGGCATGTGATGTTTGGCTGGCTCTGGGCGAGAGGAAGAAATATATCTATTTTTAATGGAGAAATAAACTTTTATTGAATTGAACTGAATTGCCAATTTTTGATATCTGAGTTTAATCATGTGATGAACTTTTCTGAACATAAATATAATTTCTGAATGCACTGTTTGCTACCCAGCGTATAAACTATATAGTATGTATCTCTATATTACGAGACGTTTGTATGTTGGTAACAAAAATAATCCTAGTTATTTGCGAAATTTTTGGATTTTGCCGAATATATAAATAATGTCACACGACTTGTCAGGTTTGTCAATATACTTATACATTTCATTAAGTTAATTGACACAATTTGGTTTAAATCAACGAAAATAATTTGACAAATTGTAATTACAAATCCAGAAGTATGCGCAGGGTAAGTGTTAAAGATATTAATATTAGAAACATATTATTTTGCTTTTAATTCTGAGAAATTATTACTGCTAATTCTAAATATCATATAAATCTCTATTGGTGACAAATTTAATGTTAAAATGCAAAGATTGGTCGTACAAATGACTATATAAAAAGTTAATGAGCTGCCTTTTGTTAAATAATGATTGAATAAACAAGTTGCCACCACTGGGGTAATATCGTAGTAGCGTTGTCAATTATTGTTCAATCAATAGTTTATTTTAATAAACTTCTCTTCTATTGCATTCAATTCTTAACTATCAGTTTGTCATAACGGTCCATAGGTAAATCTATTCTCACAGTATCGTAAGTGTTTGATAAACAATGTTCGGAATATACCGGAATATCCTTCATACGGTTTGGCGACTTTCCTAATCCTTGTACCAACGCCATCCCATCGAATATATGACATGTTATATGTTTCCTGCCAGAATAACCTTACAGCATTAACAGAAAGACTATTATTGTTCCAAATTTACTTTAATTGGGTGGAGTTGTAAGTTGTTATTATTCCATGACATGCAAGGGATATTGGATGAGATATATGTAAATTCATTATTACCAACACGAATAATTATTATTGAATCATGTAGCAACTTATTACATTATCAAACATTATTACATATTTCCAGACCTTAATCATAATTTTATATGAGAAAAATCTAGTTATTACTGGTAATGAAATAATTGCATTAAAAATTATCTACAGTTTTAGGAAAATATGCACCAATACTGCATAACTGGTTAAAGCCACCGTAAGAGAAATATGTATCTTTACAATTTATTGCTAAGTTGTTCAATATGATTTGTCCAACTTAAAGTGCCATCAAGCACTACCCCATGTAATTTAACACTCTCCCTAGGTATTATATATTATCGCTGGAAGAAAAAACTAGTTTTTGCGTTCTATCTCGATTTAACATAAGTGTATTAGCATTATATCAAAGTTCGCTTATGATATTTTATAAATTATGGACACTTTTGTCACTATTTTGAAGAGTCACGTCATCTGTAAACATAACAATAACGCTAGATAATAGAATAAATCGTTGATATTATAAACAATAGAGGCCCTAGAAGAGATCTCCCAAGACACTCCATATCTCACTTTTCTAAAATCAGATGCACTTTAATTGTGACGCAAGTGTTGCATATTTCTCAAATAAGATTTTATAGGGGATAACGGTGTATTCATAAAAACTGAGTTTTTCCACGAAGAGAATATTCAAACACAGTCAAAGGGCTTGCTAAGGTGACACAACGTAACGGCAGAATATTTATCAAAATATTTCATTAGATGATTTTTTAAAATTGTTTTAGTTATCTTGACAAACAAGGGGGTAATTATTGTAATTGGTCGATAATTAAACAACAGGACAATTAAGTAGCCTTTCTGAAAAATACGAATAAATCGACCTACCTTAAACGTATCAGGAAACCTTCACTACGGCAATCATTTATTATCCGCGTTAATTGGAGAACTAGGAATAGTATTTAAGTGAATTTGTTGCATATATTTAGTACGGTGGCTACTGTTATGTCGTGGCCATTTTAATGCGGGAAGTATGGCACTAGGCTGAAATTACTTCCTATACCGTAATTAGTAGAACCTCACATAGTATAAAACCCCCAAGATAAAGTTTACAACTTCATTCTATGGGCGCAGAAAGCAGGGGATTTTTTTGGGACCCTCAAAATGATAAGTTTGCCTTAAAATATAAAAGGTGTTATGCAGTAGTTCAATTTTAGAAAATTGTCGATAATCAGTTGTTAGGAAGTTACTTAAGGCCTGGAGTGGGTTGGAACCTTTGATGTGAAAATAATACTGACGTAGTTTTCCACGAAACGCCAAAACACTATACACTGCACTCGACGCGCATTTCTCCAACCACTTTGGCATCATCTGGAGATGATGAGAGCAGTTTTTAATTATCTCTAGATGATGCCAACTTGGTTGGAGAAACGCGCGTCGAGTGCAGTGTATAGTGTTTTGGTGTTTCATCTAGAAATGATTAAACATAGTTTTTAATCATCTCCAGATGATAACTTGGTTGGCGAAACGTGCGTCGAGTGCAGTGTATAGTGTTTTGATGTTTCATCTAAAGATGATTAAAACAGTTTTTAATCATCCCCAGATGATGCCAACTTAGTTGGCGAAACGCGCGTCGAGTGCAGTGTCTAGTGTTTTGGTGTTTCGTGGAAAACTACGTCAGTATTAGTTACTTGTTACGTTTAAATTAATGAAGAGTTTATTTTTCATATAACCCTTATTTTTATAGACAAAAATTTAAAAATAGATCTTCAATTTGGGATGAAGTACCTACTAACATTATTATAAAGTTGAAGATGTCCTAATTTTAATTGATTCGAGTGGAAATTAGAAAGCAACATTCAAAATATTTTAAATGAAACAATTATGTGGATAAAGGCAGTGGCGCACTAGAAAAACATTATATAAGAAAAAATATTATTAAAGCAAGAATGTTAAACTAACTATAAAAAGTAATGAAACAATAACATAACTTCAATCTTCATCACCATCATCATTCTCATGGAACGTATCATTGTTCAAGCAGTTTTCTCCCTTACATGCGCATAATTCGTTACAAACAGTCTCATTCAAGTATCATTTGCAGGGAGGTGAACATTTTTTTGCATACATATATATTTGGTAATGTTGATCATTTCCATTTGACGCATTTAATGAATTTTCAGGCAATCTAGTGAAGAGCCGAAAAATAAAACATACCTTAAAACGATTACTGATTAAAGAAAGAACAGTTTTTTATATCTATTTTCTCAAAATTTCATCCATAAGTAGTAGAAGGGAAGTTTTGGTAGCTCAGATTACGTCTACTCCATACAAGTGTTTGATAATTGGCTTGTTTCAAATATGGAATCAGTGATGCCTTTTTAGGTGGAAGCAAGTCATTAGTCATCTGTTTCTTGGAGAATAACTGCCATCAAAGTGTTTCAATGCATGTGACCTTAGTTTTAGGGCAAAACACTTGACATACAAATGTCTTTAGTGCGGAAATATTTCTATCATTTATGGCGTTCTCATTCTGAAGGCCTCTGAGCACTACTTGATCCGCATTAAGGAAAGCCGTCCAAAAAAGTATTTTTCCCTTCTTGTAACGTACCCGTCGTATCTGAATCCGATATTGCATGGAATACAAATAATGCAGCCGCCTTACTCAGTTGAATTGCTTTATGCATTATGATGTCATGACAAACTTGGTGAGGTGATTCCTCTCGTCAAAAAAAGCACGAATAACATTCTTTACATAGTATATATCGTACCATTCACGAGTAAAAATTAAAAAAATTATAGAAATGTCGTGAGCACCGTCAGCAGCGATTCTAGGATTATTTTACTCTAATTCCTCAGCGACTGCTGTAAACGTCTGTAAAAGCAAAAAAAAAAGGTTTAATTTGTTAAAAAATTCAGGAAACAATAAAAATTTACACTAAGTAATAATTTAAAAAGCCTGTTTAATGTTATATTTTCAAAGCATCGTAAAGCACGTAGGTAGCAAGAAATGAGAAAAGAAAAGAAATTTAAAAAGGTCTTAATTGGAAAATAATTTTTGGCCACTCTGTACATTTTTAGAAAGTAAAAATGATTCAAAAACATTAATTAGATGTCTCGTAACTAGTATTCACATAAGTTTTTTCTAAAATCCATAATTGTGACTTTAGTGATTGTTTCAATATGCATCTGCAGATGGCATTATTTAAACAAAAAAATTCATTACATCCAAGTGGTTGGGAGATAATCAATAATAATATAGGCATGAATAGAGTCTAGGAAGAGGCTTCAAAAAATGTACTGATATACATATCAGTCCATTTAAAAAAAAGGTACATGATCCTGTAATTTTGTCTTGGCGCGTCCTGTATATCGAAATAATTTCCAGTTATAGACTTTTTTATTAATTTACATGTATTTTTTTTTTAATTTCTAGCTATCGTAGAACTCGTGATATCGAAGTCCTTCGCACTATTGCCCCACCCTGTATAATACAATTTTTTCTAAGTTAAAAATTAAAGAAAGAAAAGGGGTGAACCATATCTCAACGACACCAGGTATGATAAAATATGTATTATTTCTTATTCTATTCGAATAACTGGTCATAAAATAGTAGGTATCGGTTTTCCTTCATACAACCAGGGGTAATATTAACATTAATCGATTTTAACTGTATATCTGTATATGTCAATAAACAACAAAATCGTAGATTCTAAATCTTTCTTAACGTATTCGTGGCTTCAGTATTTAAATCTCCTCTCTAGAATGTCAATAAAATAAATGGCAGTTAAGAACGTGCAGTACTTTTTCATGACCTTCAATCTTTGGATGTTGAGATATATCCATTTTGTAAAAGAAAGCTCATACGACATTTCCATATGAAAACTAATTACAATAATTGCACTGAATAATAAACCTAACTTTTTTTGTTATACAGGGTATCTAGAGAGTAAATAAACGTCGGAGATCAATACAGAACCAATTTGTTATATAAAGTCTTGTCGAAAAGAAAACTGCTAAGGATAATAACCAACCAATGATGTAGCGATGATATTTTTCGAAATAAACTATTCTAAAAAATTGGTAATTGGTAATTTACCGCGGTAAATTGCCCGAAAAAAAATGTAATTTTATATCACTGGCCTAGACGATGCCAAGCTGTTAATGATGGAGGATATACATCTTATTGAAATTAAAGAACCGGTTTACAGCTTCAAATGAAATTTATATTTTTTTATTTTGATTATTTTCTTATCAATTGTGAAATGTACTACAGTTCCCAAAACGAAAATGTGTTTTCTGACAATATCCTTAACTTTCTTGGAGCATTTTATCTCCGGAAACACTGAAACATCTTTAAACAAATTTAGTAACGGTTGAAATGGAGGATAAGGATATAAATTAGGTTGGTTCTAATTTCATGTTTTTTTTTTACAATTATTTTCTACGGTGGCGTATAAAAATAGCAAACAAAAATACGAAATTATAACCAGTATTTGTCAACTATATTCCTCATCCTAAACTTTTATAGAATTTTTATCATTTTTTTTATGTTGAAAGGGATACAATTATTTCGGAAAATTTGGCCAAGCCACTTAATATTGAAAAAATTTAAAACAAGCCTATTGTTACTTGTTTCCATTATGTACGGACAAACAATAATACAGTTTATTTTTTTGTATCCATTTGTATTTGTCAATCAAATAATGAATTGATTTTTAATTTCTTGTAGGCGTATTGATATGTTTCCATAAATTACATACTTTAATTTGATATATTACTCAATTATTAGTTTTGACAAATAATTATGTAAAATAGATACATATTTCTAAACAGCAGTATGTAATAATTTGAAGTGATGTAAAGCAAATGATAATGACGTTCAGATTCTTTGCTTTATTGCATTAATTTTTCGTCTGATACACATCACTGGACGTGGTATTTTGTTATTAATATACGGTTCGCCCGGGTGTGATAAAGATAGAAGCACTAGTACGTTATTATGATTGGTTTTATCTCAGACAGGCCTCCTCCTGTGAGGACTTTTCGCTACTTGACAAGAGTTGATCGGTTTTAGACCTTCTGACCTTACAGAATCTGCATTTTTGTTATTTCATGTATATAACAACTAGTAAACCTATTTTATTTTCCGTTGTTTTCAGCGTCTTACCAAGAATAATTTTTTTTAACGGAATAATAAAGTTTTCCTTTTAATTAAATTTTAAATACTCGTCAAAGAGAAAAAGGGATAGGTAGTAAAGTTCTTACCAATCCCTTATGTCACTTTTGGTAGACAACTGAAGTGTAGGTAAAACTAATGAAGCAACAGTGATCTTCTGCCGGATTCTTTCTATCGTATCGAGTCGAATGTATACGAAAAACCGTACAAGTGCATCGAGTCACACTCGAAAAAATGCGTACTTTTGTCGAATCGAATGATGAGATTCCGGCAGCTGATAAACGTTTGACACCTGTCTGTTAAATTTTATGATTTTGTTTGCAAAAGATTTCAAATTAAAAAGTTTTTTGAAACTAGTAAGAACGGTTGCAAAAAAATATTGTAGGCAACACAGCCGAAAAGTGTCTTTACTGGGTTCACCAGCTTGCCAGCTCGCCCAGTAAAAGAATTACTTTCCGGTCTTGTTACGTAAATAAATATTACAGCATTTTTGGCAGATGCTAGTGTAGATATCAGTAATATGAAAAGACAGAGGTTGAAAAAAATCTAAAACTGTAGCCGAGAGATATATAGAAACATCCGTTCAGAATAAAATGGATATCGTGAAGAAAATACAAAATGACGAGGAAGGCACCGACGATGGTTTACTTTTAAAGGGAAAATCTAACGTTCTTAATGTTACTCCTATTGTCTTTACATCTTCTTTTTTGTCAGAATATAATTGTTCAATTGTAATTAATAATTATAAATAAATATTAATAAATAATTCATAATTTTATTTTCCGAACTAGTCCTGTAAAGAAGTACTTTCCAGCTTAAAAAAATTTCAGTAATGCATGATTTTTAAGGACGGGTGCCTAAAATAGTTATTTCAATAATAAGAACGGAAAATGGTTCTTTACTGGGCGATCTGGCGCTAGGGGAACGCCAGCGAGCCCTGGAAGCCGGTGACCCCTTACGACCACATGCTGTCAGGATAGTGACTGAATATCTTGAAGAAGCTAATGTCACAGTGGCCAGCTCGCAGCCCAGACATTAATCCTACCATTTAGGATGGGCAATTCAGTAAGATCCCATATAGAAACCTAAGGGAACTCTAAAATAAATTGAACGTGATTTAGAACAATATTGATGAGCATTACCGTAAAGTGGGGCGATTTTTGCCTTTGAGGCGACTTTGGCCAAAACTGGAAAAGATATTGTGTGAATATTTTAAATTATTTGTAGTGTTAACAGGCATATGAAATAAATGATACATGATCATTAATGCTTTTAGAGTAGATATATGACTGTCTTATTTCATAAAGAAAGGTGGCAGAAGTCTTTTGATAAAACTATTAAATAAATTAGTGGTCCAGTTATTTTAGTTTTATTGTACAACATTAACAATGGATTTTATAAAAAAAAATAATAATAATATTTTACAGTTTCGGAGATATGAGATGGCCAAAGTCACCCCTTACATTTCTGACATAGTTGTGGTGAATTTGGCCAAATGTTTTGGTAAAATATAACCTTAAAATGTTGCGTGTGTAGTGTGCAACAGGTGGTCTTGGAGTTAGGACATAGTTTTGACTCTTTATTTTATCATTTTTTTAATATTTCTTGAATGTAGGAAAACTGAAAGTAGGTACCTAGGTAAGCAATATTAAATAAATATTTATCTTTGTGTGATGATAAGGCAAACAGAAAAATTCTCATAAAATTCCTTTTATTAGTGTGACCGGTTTCGTGAACAAGTAAATTACTTCACATCTTCAGACACAGGAATTTTTTATAAATAAAAACCAGGGTAGTCAAAATTTATTTATAAAAATTCCTGTGTCTGAAGATGTGAAGTAATTTACTTGTTCACGAAACCGGTCACACTAATAAAAGGAATTTTATGAGAGTTTTTCTGTTTGCCCTATCATGAATAATTACTCATATGGGATTAACCTACCTACGTTACAAAATATTTATCTTTTCTGGGTTTTTCTATTTTAAAATTACACTTTTAGTGAACAATGACCAGAAAATATAAGAAGAAACTTAGATCTAGGAACTATGCTAATTTTACTGAATGCTGATGCTCTCAAAAAAGCATTAGCTGCAATATAACATGGAATGAGTGAAAGAACAGCTGCAGAAACTTTTAAGATATCAAGAGGAACATTACAAAATAAAAGAAAAAAATTACACACAAAGAAATTTGGAGGACAAACAGCACTTTCAAATGATATAGAGGATCAATTTGAAGGAGCATTAATTAAATTATCTGAGTATGGGTTTCCTGTAAAAGCAGTTGAATTAAGACAACTTGTAATGTATTATTTAGACAAGAGAGGCGTCCAAATTAGAGACTTTAAAAACAATTATTCGTTATATGAATGGACCCGGTTGTTTTTAACACGACATCCACGATTATCGGAACGTTTCGCAGCTAATATAAAAATTACAAAAGCTGAAATAATTACAACAACCATCAACATTATTTTGATCACCTGGAAACAGAACTGAAAGATATTCCACCACAAAATATTTGGAACTACGATGAGACAAACATTACCAACGACCCTGGTCGCAAAAAAGTGTTGACAAAGAGAGGATAGGATGTAAATATCCAGAAAGGATTATAAACTCATCTAAAAGTGCCATTTCAATAATGATATGTGGAAGCGCCGCGGGAGAAACTATTCCTCCGTATGTTGTTTACAACAAAAAATATTTATGATACTTGGACATTATATGGTCCTAAAGGAGTCAGATACAGCCGAACCCTAAATGGTTGGTTTGACATGGAAACTTTTGAGGACTGGTTTACTTCTCTACTTTTTTTCATTTAAAAAAAAGCGAAGGTCCCAATTCTTTAATAGGGGATCATTTATCTTCGCCTACATAAATCCGGCAGTTATAAAATTATGCGAGGAAAACAAAATCAAATTTATCTGCCTCTCAGCAAATACAATACATTTAATACAACCTTAGGATATAGCCTTCTTCAGGCCCATGAAAATATCTTGGAGAAAAATGTTGCCGTCATATAAACTAAAAAGGATCAAGGACCTTAGCAAAATCTGACTTTCCCAGTCTTCTCCAACAATTGTTAAATGATCTGAAGCAGAAAAGTAAATCAAATTCAATGAGTGGTTTTCGTAAAGGGGGAATTTTTCCTCTAAATAAAAAAGAAGTTTTAAATAAAATACCACATACGACTGCCGAAAATGAAACAAATGAGCAAGAAGATCAAGATAGTTCAATTTTAAATGTGTTTTTCAATTTTTTTGAAAACCAAAGGTTTTCAAAAAATGATGAAACTAAAACTAGAAGAAAAAAATAATTAAATATTACCCCTGGCAAATCGGAAGAAATTGTCAGCACCAATAACATAAATAATTCTGTTACGGCGAAGAAAAATACGACAATCTCGACAACAACTAATAAAAAAGATGAGAAGCGAAAAAAGTAAAGCGAAGGAAGTTCCTCAGAATTCGAACAGGAGTACAGCCCTCACGATTCGTCTTCGGAATATAACGAGGATGTCGATGACCTGATGAACATAATGGAAGATGACTCCTATGAAGATATTGGTAATATTATGGAGACCAATAACACTCAAATGGATTCAGGAAAAATGCTGGAATATAGCAAAGGGGAATATGATATCGTTAAATGTGATGATGAATATTATCCCGGAAAAATTGTGAGTTTAGATACAGAAAAGAGGATAGAAGTCTCTGTGATGGTAAAAAGGGGGATATCGAAATTTAAATGGGCGAAAACCGAAGACGTTCTGTGGTATAAGTGGTATGACGTATTAGAAAAAAATTAATGTTCCTTTAGAACAAAATTCCAGAGGAATTTGTTCGGTGCCAGAAATGGCGAAATATTCTTAACTTACCTAGTCAATTGGATACTTTTACTAGGTTACATACTTACTTTTTTGTTCCTTATTTGCTTAATTTGGTTTACTAGGTATATATGATATGTTCCCTCTTGTGTTTCTTTTATCATATATTTATATTTTTGTTACATATTTATGTTTGTTTTTCTTAAATGTTTATTTATGCCTGTTTTCATAGAAACAATATAATTATTTTCTTATACTTGTATAAAATAAATCTTTCTTTGAGATAAAATGTTTTTTTTTTTAACAAAATAATTATTATTTTTGTAGGCCAAAGACACCCATATGATTTCCTGTAATTGGCCTACTATAGAAATATTACCTATGGCCAAAGTGACCACATACATTGGGGCGACTTTGGCCCCCTATTTATAATAAAAAAAAAATGGAAACATACGTTTAAAAAAAAGTTGAATAGTTGAAATCAAATTTATGAAGTAAGACTTAAACATTGGTATATGCAGAAATCTTGTGGCATTTATTTTAACTGAAGCACAAGAGAATAAATTAAAAAGTGGCCAATGACAACCCACCCTACGGTATATAAGGAATCTCTTTGAATGGCTACCACGGCAAATACAAACTGTAATTAGGGCGAGGAAGGAAATATCGGTATTGATAATTATCGTACCTAAATTTTGTTTTGTAAAAATTTTATAAAAAATGTCTATATCGTTACTTTTTTGTTCATCCTGTCATCTCATCTGATAGAAATAAAAAAAGAGAATCAAAGAGGAGAATGTTAAGAAAAGGTGAGGCGAGAGTTAATTCTGAATTGTAATGTGCTGTTGTTGCTGGTGTACTCCACAGCGTGTTACGAATTTGCGGAACAAAACCCAAAATCATTGTTACGCCCGGTATCCAAATAAAACTGAATTTTTACCAAAAAATCAGAAGCACAGTAACATTTCTGAACCGTCAACCTACAGCGCAAAAAAGTTCTGAAGTGAATTGGAATCTTTGATGTGAAGATAGCACTGACGTAATTTTCCACAAATCACTATATACTACACTTGACGCGCGTTTCACCAACCAAGTTGGCATCATCTGGAGATGACTAAAACAGTTTTGGTGTTTTGTGGAAAACTGCGTCAGTGTTAATGCAAAAAAAGATCATCTAAATCGAAGAAACGACTCAGAAAAAATTTAACATCACACTTATGGTAAATTTTGGGTGATGATAATCTTGTGGGGTGTGTAGTAACCACGTTTGTATCACTAATAGTCGTATTACACGAAACAATAAATTGGCCAACAAATTGGTCAAATTATCTGGTTAGAAATCGATCAATTAATTGTAAAAAGGGGCAGCGTCGATTTTTATTCAATTTATTTTTGTTACATCAGGCGCGTCAACGGTCCATTTGGTTATTTTCCAGACTATTGCCATTCGGTTGTCGCTTGTCGCCATGATTAGTGATATTTTGACATTCGCAATATCATATACTGTTTCCAGTCTCTTTTGTTTGCATTTTATTATTCTTGATTAAGAATATTATGACAAATTAATCTACCCTGAAACTTCTGGAAGTTGGTATTACAGTGAAATAAGAAATGTTACTAGAAAGATCCTATTAAAAATCCGCAGATTTTCTTGCATTAAATAAATAAATTGAAGGTCGGTCAATTTATCCGATCGTGTAATACGACCATACAAACATAATATTTAATTAAATTCATAAATATAAATAAATATACACGTAGAATTAACTATTAGGAACATTGTATAATTAATATATTTCTTAGGTTCCTGTCTTAATTAAAGTAATTTTGATTTTGTTGAGCTGCATCCATATTCGGTTCTTGTGCATCATCTACATTTTCCTCAGGAAATTCGTTACATATTCACTCCATAATCTAAAATTGTAAAAAATTGCACATGCATTAATAATTTGTTCGGCCGTAGCAGTACTTTCTTTGTTAATATCTCTATTGGCTACAAAACTATTGATTCTCAAACTTGCGAGTATTGAAATAATGCAGACTTCTGTTATGAGGACTATTTCTAGCAATTTCATTGGCCGTTTTAAGATAGCCGCAGGGCATGCGCAGTTACATGACATATCAAAGTGTATTAAATTTTTTTGGAATCGTTTGTCAGCAAGGAACTCGTTAGACGATAGAGAAGATACTCGCCTAGCACGCGGTAGGTCCAGGGTTCGAATCACAAACTTATTTTTTTTAAATAGGTATTTTTAAGTTCGTTAGTAAGATTTTCCTTGCCCTTTATTATAGTTTCTTTATTTTCCTTGCCCTTTATTATAGTTTGTTTATTTCCACGGTGCCGAATTCCCCTTTAAAAATGATATCTGATGAGCACGCCATGCCGTGGCCTTGAAACGGCCAATGAAATTGCTAGAAATAGTCCTCATAACAGAAGTCTGCGTTATTTCAATACTCGCCTCAAACTTTGTCTTAAAATGTCAAATGGCGAAATAAAGCAAGATAAACTAAAAAATCAAGTTAGTCATCAAAGCTTAAATAATTAAAATCAAGTTAATTCCCGCTATGTCACAAGAAAAATGTAAGAAAACTATAACAAACTTTGGAATAAAAATCTTTAACAGTTACTCCTTAGACTAGAGTTTCTTATCTAAGAGTTGAGATGATCAACCAAATCAGTCTTGATTCAAGATTATTGACAACTGTAATAATGGTCACAAAAATTTTTTGAAGATTATTAAGTTGCTACTTTGTTAAGAATTGTTTGGAATATTATAAATCAGCTGATGTACAAGAGAATATCAAAATTAAAATGTCAAGGGTTACAAGAATAACGTCGTGTGTGATAGGCACAGAATCAGTAGGCCATCAAAAAAATTACGTGCAGTATTTTACACTTCTACACTAAAGTGCAGATGTAGAGAACAAACCTCGTGTATGAAAAACTCTTTAAGTGATCGGGTACTCTGCACGAGATATGGTGGCTTGCGAGTTTAAAGTAGATAAAGAATTGTAGTCATCATGATTCATATCGTTTTAGGTTAAGAATGCAGTTTTACATACCCATTTTTTTAAGTATTTTTACCTGTGAAACTATTCCACATCAGCAGGTAAGATTTTGCAACTATTAAATTTCATTTATATTAGTATAAATATGACAATGATCATACATACATATGATGAAGTGAGGAATACCACAGTAGGAGTACTCACCTAAATTCTAAACTTCGTTCTAAACATCAATAAATTTCACAATCCACACTTCGTTCGTCCCATTACTCTTTATTTAAGGTTGGGTCATTCAGTAACGTCAGAGACAACCACTGTCTCTGGTAACGTGTAGTTTCTCTAGGTTCTTTCAATTCGCTCTCCAGTGTTCACAAGTTACCGAGGTCGAATAATAAATTAGTAAAGATTGAATAGTAAATTAGGTAATAATTGAATAATAATTATAATTATGTGATAATAATTTTTATTTTTATAAGAACTTGGCAATAGAACAGATTACGTTATGCCAAATTCGCCAAAAATTAATAAATTAAAATATTTTGATTTATTTTATATTTAATTTGTGAACGACGAATTGTGTACAAAACATGTACCTTCTCATTTATGTACTAGGTATCTACAGTAGGTACCGCATTTAAAGTAATTATGATGTAAAATGTTTGTCAATTTTATTATTGGAATATCAGATTTTATTAATTTTACGTTGTACTTATTAATTAATAACTAAAATCGACTACTATCTGTCATATTTTATTTCGCAGTTTACGCATTTACATATTATGTACTTCCAACCACAGAACGCTTACAATCTAATCGTAGCATCACAGAACAACTCGAAGCATATAAACAAAAACGAAAGCAGTCAACGGTATCACAATCCATAATAAATTCGGGTTCTGGGTCGTAGCGCCATCTATTAATGAGATAACAAGTATTGCAAAATAAAGAGTAGATTTCTATTTTCTCATTGGAAGGTCAGATACATAATATTCTATCAGTCACATCTATGAGCTATAAAATCACTTTTGGGTATATCAAAAATTATCTCTGCTTCATATGAAAATATTGTAAATTATTATTTTAAGGAAATAATCAAAATGTATTATTTCCCTTTAAATTAAATAAATCATCGACTGCCAAGGAAATACGTGTTTTTTTAATTTTGCTGTAGGTCCGTATTATATTATACAGGGTGTATAAAAACATGCAATGACGCTGGAAATTCTCAAACCAAATATCAGAAAAAGTTCCCCTAAAAATTAGTCTGGAAACGCTTCGTTACTGAGATACAGGGTGTTAAAAATTACAAGAAAATATCGTTTTTCTTAAAAATCTAAAGCTGCTTGGAAATATTGTTTTGTACATGAAAAGTAATATTTTCACTTTATAGAATTTATATCCATCAGGTTCGTGCGTATGGGTAATACCAATAATATTATTGTACAAAAATATGGTACGCCATGTTTTTGTTATTTTCATAGCTTTTTAAAATAGCCCCTAAACAAAAATTGCCTGTTGAGTTTATATAAGAGTCCCCGACTTATTCGATATACATATTTGAAAAATTGGAGACATTCAAGTTATAAAATCTAGTTTTAGGCATATTCCACAGTATGACATCACTTCCAGTTTTACCAAACAGCGAATCCATCTTGGTTGTTTTAATTAACAAGCCAGTAAGTAAAGTTTTGAACTGTACAGAAAAAATGTCTTCCTATTACAAATTTATTTGTAGATGTAGTCTCAAATAATCTTGTAAATGTTCTCATAAGAACAAAGTCTATAAACATAAAAAAATTTGTATTAGTAACAGTAAATTGCCTCTTTTAGTGTTTTTCTGCATAAAATTATATTTTTGACAGTGTTAATGTCGTTTGTTCTCAAGATTCCGGTAAAATATGATTTAAATTTTTGAGGATGAAACTCAATAACTCTGAGGTACATTTAGGTATCGATTTGGAATTTTTATCTCTTACAGACAAAAGGTTGAAAGGTATTCCTAGCAAATTTCCAACATTTATTTAGAAAAACAAGCGAATAACGATTTTTTTATTTTCAATTAAAAGAACAATTAGACATAGGCTCAAAATAGAAACGGATATTTTAATACCACTGCTATTAAAAACATGGTGTACTGGGCCTCGATTCTGCAAATTTACTACTCTTAGCCTATGTTTAAATTGTAAAATAGCCTTTCTGATTAAATTTAGGAACACTTCTGGTCACACTTCTTCTAATCGACGACGCAGATCTTCCAGGTTGACAAATGGTTCTGGTCTTTGGGCATAAACTTCTTCTTGTAATGCATTCCATACTGAATAGTCCAATGGATTACAATCAGGATAATTCGGTGGCCATTAAGTTTTGCGTGAATAAAGTGTGGCCTGCTTTCTGCTAAGAAATGTTGTGTTCTTAGAGCCTTTGTGTGACAGGGCACCATTTTGAATAAAAATATAATCATAGTTCGGTTAAACTAGCGCATTTTAGGTATTAGATCCTCTCGCAAATGTGAACGTGCGTTTTTATCAACTGCGCAGGATACCATGAGCTTCTTAGAAAACTTGGATTTGCTGTGGTCTATACGTTCAGGTTTAATACCGTTTTTTCTTGTAGTTAAATAAACTCAGTTATTTTGCCTATTTTAAGGGACTTGGTGCGTAATAGTTATTTTCCTAACAAGTTCGGAAAGTGGTACTTTTCCGCACGCGACTGCCGTTGATATATATCTAATATTATGTGTTGTTAATAAAGTTTATATTAAATGTACAGTTAGAAGCACTTTGCAAATTAATAGCATATGCCAACTGATTCCTTGAGGGTACAATTAAGGTGGATTGATTGGAGGAGGAGGGTATATTTGAACGTCAAGGGTTAGTGTAAATAAAAATTGCTTTAATTTCACTAAATTTGTATAAAATGGGAAAATATAAAAGAAAAACTTTGGCATGTTAACTAACACGTTTTCAAAATGTAATTATAACGCACGAAAATGCAAATAAAAATATAATTACTTTTCCGCATTAGTAAGATTCTTGAGGAATCACTTCCACAATGTAAAAAAATATATTTCCAAATCGGGAAAATGGTTCAGAAAATATTGAACATCAAACTTATGGTAAACTTTAAATTATGCGTTAATTTTGACAAAGAATGTATAAAAACAATATTATATTTATGCAATTTGTGATACTTCTATTTATTTTAACACATACAGATAAACCATAATACAAACTTAACACTACAAAAATAATTTTAAAAGTTAACTATTTTAATAATTGCTCAATATGAGCATTATTGTTATCTAAACATAACGTTTCCTTATTCCATTACACGTTACTTTTCTTAAAACATTACCACTTAGTTCACCACAAACATCGGCATTCTTTTGTTTTAAATGTTTTACATTATTAGACTTTGATTTGTAACCAATATTTTTTCAAAGTTCCCCACAGGAAAAACTAAGAGGTGTTAGGTCTGGAGACCTATTAGGAAATTATGATGGTCCGGAACGTATGGTCAAGAATTTAATGCTCTACCTAAAAATATACAGTAGGTCATGATAAAAATTAGAAAGTTGCTATCATTTCCGTTCAAACCGGAAATGATGAATATTTATTTATGTCAAATAATGTTTTCTATTTATGTATTGGCTATATATAATATCATTTTTCCAAGTTAAAAATTAAACAAAAAAGGGGTGAAACATATCTATATATATATATATATATATATATATATATATATATATATATATATATATATATATATATATATATATATATATATATATATATATATTTTTTAATGTTGTTTTTTTTTCGCGGGTGGTGAATGTTAAATTCGTTTTCCGGGTATACTCCCGCGTAGGTGATAGGCCCCGAGAGGGACCGTGGTTGTCTGAACGACGTTTCGGCAGAATCTCATCTGCCATCTTCAGGTTCTAACCGATAACTGCTTACTGCGGCTTCTGGTTACTCGAACTGAAATGACGTTTTCTGGATCTGGCAGTTCTTTATATACTCTACCAATGTTACGCTCTGTTGCTCTCGACACACTCCGGGCGTCATGGTCTGCTGCACCCATCTCCTGATTTCGAGCGCGGCTTCGTGTAATCGGTCCTGTTCGGACGCGCATGCGTGTGTCTGTGCTTATGTCACGGTCTGTTGCACCCATCTCCTGATTTCGAGGGCGACTCCGTGTACTTGGTCCTATTAGATTAGCTCTGGTTGATTCTTCTTCGTGTGTTCGTTGCGTTATGTTTCTTGCTTCCTATATATATATATATATATATATATATATATATATATATATATATATATATATATATATATATATATATATATATATATATATATATATATATATATATATATATATATATATATATATATATATATATATATATATATATATATATATATATATATATATATATATATATATATATATATATATATATATATATATATATATATATATATATATATATATATATATATATATATATATATATATATATATATATATATATATATATATATATATATATATATATATATATATATATATATATATATATATATATATATATATATATATATATATATATATATATATATATATATATATATATATATATATATATATATATATATATATATATATATATATATATATATATATATATATATATATTTTTTTTTTTTTTTTTTTTTTGGTCTATTACAACCGAACTACGCATTGCACATTGCATTATTATAGAGTCTTTATTACTCTTAATTAATAAGAAACAGAGTACTAAGAATGATTAAATTACAATATTTCTATATCAATAGCATTTTAAAGCAAAAAAAAAATCACAACTTTCCACTTCCCAAATATTTAATTTTTCTGTCGAATTTATGCCAGCCTCCTTTTTTTTTTTTAGGTTTCTTGGTGCTAATATGGATGAAGACGACAGAGATGTAAACAAATACAAAAAGTACAAAATAATTTTATGGGGTCTAATGGTCCATTTCTTACTATTATTTGCAGTATTCGATGTGTATTTTGCTAGCCCCCTAGACAAGGGCATGGCCCCAGTAAAATCTACCGATCTTCCCCCTGCGAAAAGATTGGTCCTTTTTGTTGCCGATGGACTACGCGCTGAGGCCATGTACGGAGACGACGAGAATTATCGAATACCATTTTTAACCAAATTGAAACAATCTGGATCCTGGGGAGTAGTGCATACTAGAATGCCGACCGAATCTAGGCCCGGCCACGTAGCAATGCTCGCGGGAATATACGAAGATCCTAGTGCCATTTTCAAAGGATGGAAAGCCAATCCCGTTCCTTTTGATTCTGTTATCAGTCAAAGTAACAATTCTTGGTGCTGGGGTAGCCCTGATATAATTAAACTTTTTAACAAGGACGATTTACCAACGGTACATCTCCACGCTTATGGATCAGAAATGGAAGACTTTGGTAAAAATAACACTGGACTTTTAGATGTATGGGTATACAATAAAGTTGAGAAATTTTTAAAAGAAGTGCACGGTTGTCGAGGTTCTCTCTGTGGAAAGTATTTTAGTGGAGGAAATTTCTTTTTTCTACATCTTCTTGGCATTGATACTGCAGGCCATGGTTACAAACCTCACTCCAAAGAGTACATAAATAATATAAAATTAGTGGATGAAATTGTAAGAAATACTACTGAGCTTTTTGAAACTACGTTTAATGATCAATCCACCGCCTATGTTTTCACATCTGATCATGGTATGACAGACTGGGGATCCCATGGATCTGGATCAAGACACGAAACGGAGGTTCCTATAATTGCATGGGGTGCTGGTATCAGAGCCAACAATCAGAGACAAGATATTAATCAGATCGATATAGCTCCATTGTTGTCGTCATTAATTGGAATTAACATACCAATTAACTCTTTGGGAATTGTACCAATTACTTTCTTAAATCTCAATGAAGACGAATTATCAAACGTTTTGTTGTCCAATACTTTACAGTTACTTAAAATATTTAACATCAAGAAACGTAGAATAGAAACCAATGCTCTTGTTGTCGTACCATTCAAGAGCATTACCGATAAGTCCGTATCTGAGATGTTAGATCGGCTAAACAAATTACAAAATAAAAAAAAATTAAGGAACTTATAAATGAATGTAAGGATTCCATGAAAATGTTCATTGAAGGTGTAAATTACTACCATAATTACTATCAATACCCCGTACTAATTTCTATTAGCTTTGGGTTTTTAAGTTGGATATTATTTCTTTCATTCTCAGTATTTTACGATAATAAATCGGTACATGTTTCGTCAAACAAAAGTAATAGCTCAGTCATTGTTGCATTAATTTTAGTAGCATCATTATTGTGTTACAAACAGAAATTTCCTTTGACGTATTATATATATTTTACCTTTCCCATTATAATGTTTTCCATAGTTTTGCAAAATTTAAAATCTTACGATGTACTAAGTGACTTGCGCTCCGTTGATTTAAAAAACACAATTATAAATATTGCTTTTTATTTAATTGGCATTGAACTGCTAATATACGGTTTCTTTGAAAGGACGGCTTTTACAATTTTAATGTTCATAGTTGGTATTTGGATATTTGTTTCAAAAAGTTTGAACAGATCGACTAGTAGAAAAGAAAAATTTATTTGGATGGGCTGTTGCCTTGTTTTAGCAATTTTTCCTTCTCTGCCTGTTATGAAAACATCATTTAATATACCGCTTTATGTGTCGGGGTTTGTTGGATGGACGCTTATATTTAAACAAATGTATATAAACAAATTGAAGCTTTATTGTCAACTAGAAAATATTGGTGCTCAGTATAATGCGTTTTGTGTACAATTCTGCTGTTTAATAATGGCCGCAGTATACGTATTGTTGCTAGAAAATAATTATATTTCTAACGACTCTGATATAAAATATATATCATGGGTATTTTTGATTGTGCCACTATTAATGGTACCTTTAACTAGTACATTTATTGCAATTAGATTGATTGCCACATTTTTTGCCTTTGCGCCGTTCTATTTGCTAGTTTCTCCAAATTATGAAGTCCTCTTTTCTGTATTCTATGTGGCATTATTATGTTCTTGGTTACTGATCGAATCGAACTCATTTCAGTTTGGGAATGCCTCTAACATTATTTATTATGCTAAATTTGAAGGTTATAAAAGTAAGAATAAAATCAGTTCTGATTGTTTTAGAAGAGCGTTTTTATTTATGGTATTTATTTTTCTGGGCTTCTTTGGTACCGGAAATATAGCGAGTTTAAATTCTTTCGACCCCATGTGGGTGCGATCATTTTTGACTGTATTTAGTCCTTTTAAAATGACAGCGCTTATTCTTTTGAAACTTACGGTTCCGTTCATTTTTACTTGTTGCGTTTTTAGAGCCATAAATTCGGTAGGCAAGGAGAGCATCTTAAATACGTTTTGTATTATTTTGATTTTTTCTGATCTCATGCTATTGCAGTTTTTGTATTTAATCACAAATGTAGGATCGTGGTTAGATATAGGTACAAGTTTGTCACATTTTATTATTATGGAAGCATTTGTTACAATTTTACTTCTTTTGTATGGATTAGCTCATTTGTTAACGACTGTTACTTATTAATTTTGATAATTATGCAATTTACATTTTGTAAATTTCCTTCCTCCTTTTTCTGGGTATTACACCAAATATTTTTTAGCAGATATTAAGCAATCTGATAAAAGCTTTTTGTAGTTCCTAATACGAAGTTAAAAATTGGCCCAGTTTCTATATCGCTTATTTCACCAAGATTTTCGAAACCTATTATCACACCTACTATAAAGGATAATGAAACAAACTTTGGAGTACGGACATAAAAAACAACTTTCTATCTCACAGTAGAAACAAAATATTTTCATTTGAAATTAAAAAAAATAATAAGAATAATCATTTTTGTTTTTCTGACTGTATTTTCAAATTTTTGAACCTGAAGTGTGTTGGAACTTTTGAGTGATACTAAAGTAGTTTCTAAAAACACAAAACTCCTTCGCTTCTCCGGCGAATAGAAATGTTGATGGAAGATTGTGCATTTCTTCAATTCAAGTGGAACATCTCCCCACCCCTCGCACACTTTTTACATCTGGATTTAGGGTTATTTTGTGGTGTAGCGTGTTTTTAAAATCGACATTTAATTATTAATAATAATCTTTAGGGAACAAATTATTTTTTATAGAAAAGTCTGGAAATCGATATGCCTACCACATGTTTTGTTTGGTTACCTTATTCAGCAATAGAGACATAATCTTATAGTTTGTTGTTTGGATCTTTGTGCATCTCAATTAGTAGCCGTATGAATCAAATAATAAAAAATAAATAGGAAAGTAAACTCTACCTGTCAGTATTGGCCAGTACTAGACAACGTTTCATTCATATATATGTCATTGTATTTGTTGATACTATAAATACATTGCTGCAATATAGCAGGTCGTACCTAATTTGATAAACGCGCAAAGATCCAAACAACAAACTATAGGTGAAACCTCGGGGGGAACACTCCTTATAGTATTGCCTGAGAGATAATGTTTTGGAATATATTTATTTCCGTCGTAAAATAGCTTGAAAAATATTTATAAAACTTGGCAACGTCAAACATGCGACGTTTTCTGTTTATATATTTCCATAGGGTTGGCGCAGAGGTTCATCTTTTAAATATCGTTTTAAATTACCATGGATTGGTACCCAAAAAAAAGATATGACTGTTATTCTGTTAGAAAACATTATGTATATTTTTATAAAATACATTTTTAAGTAAAAGTTATCTGTTTTTATTAACTAACTGCACTCACCATTTATTTTAAGTATCAGCAACCAAAAATACGGATTTTGGTACAAATTGGCGACCAAGATGAAACTTACACTACATATTAAGTGTCTTCTAGGAAATATAAAAGTATGTGATATCCGCCCAAAGGGATAGCTATTGGATTTATTCGTTTTATATATTTTGAAGCGACCACAACCTAATGTCAAGCAGAGTCAGATTATGGTCAGATTCGTCACGTGAATTTTTGCGTTGTGTCAACACACATTTTTACACCAAGCTGGTTCTAAAACGAATGTAAATCGGTACATCAGAAATAAATCTAACCTAACTTTTTATATTTATTATCTGGCTATTAAATATTAGTATCTATATGTATACTACTAATGATATGAGTTTGTTTTGTTTGCAATGGTGACTAAGCATGATTTTCTTTCAAGAATTTAATATTTAATTATTCTTTTCAGTCTCCTTTTAGCTGTCATTTTCAGTTACCCCAACTAGAACATACTCGTATAGCATGTGCACTTCAAGTCAACACCGCAACACAAAGGTTGCCACAACGTTTTCAAAACGAATAGTCCTTAGTCACAGCAAGTTAGGTTGCTGATATAAAACGAATGCGTTTGTTCGTGACGCAATTTCGTCACGTATAGTCATCTAAAACGAATATAGCTATTATTTAAGATAGCGGCCATCCTAAATGGAGGACGAGGTGAATACTAATGATTAGATCGTGACAAATCAAACGGCTCTCAGTAGCATCCCATGTGGATACCTACATTCTCGATAAATATGAAAGATGATAAAATAAGTCTCAGTCCTCTTACAACGTGTAAGAGGACTGAGACTGCGTATCAACGAACATTCGCATGAGTAACACCGTTTCTATGTCTTCTGCTGAAAAAGATCTCCGTTTTACACATGAATGAAAAGCGAAAAAGCTGTTTCGATATCTACCGACGTAATATTTGCTTAAAACTTAAAACTTTCTAAATCACTTGTATGATGTTCCTCATGAAGATTTATTTTTTACATTATACATAATTATATGTAAGAACTTCTCTATTTACAATGAAGAATTTTCTAATAGTTGAAAGTTGAATACTGTCCAATATCACTACATAATAATTGTTGTGAATCATATTTATTGCTGCTTCAACTTTGGTCGTTTCTATCCTTATTTTATATTTGCAATTACCAACATTGTATCGTCTTCCTCGTGCTCAATGTTAGATGTAGAATACCAAAATTTTGCTGTCTGTACATAAAATTAACAGAAAATGAATTTTATTAAAACATTATATAAAATATAAAGTAAAGCAATAATAATTAAATAAAAAATAAAAGTAATAAAACAACATGTTTTTTAAATCAAGCTAACAAAAATTAATAAGTGCTTCTAGTACCTATACGGGTAGGCAAAAATATTAACCAAATGCAACACATTTATTCTAAACTATCACTTGCATCGGAATCAGAATCACCTCCATATCAACACCATCATCAGTGACTTCGTCATTTAGGATTTGTTCTACTTCCTCATCAAACTCATCCGTGTCAGCAGTATCTGATGCAATCTCCACTGTCACTAGTGTAATTAATTCCCACATTTTGGGAATTTATATGATCCTGGAAATATTCCCGAGAATATGTATATATGTATATGGAAATATGCCCAAAATGGAGTATATTCCCTTTACCCATCACAAGTTCTATCACACAACAACGCTCTAGCCAACTGTGCTACCATCTCGATATTTTAAAAACGCCACTATACATCCATGCCCTAGCCAATATTCCAACCCGGGACCGCTTGGTATGAAGTCCAACATATAACCGACTTTTGCACCCTGTGGTACACTATGACACTATTTAAACATGAACAAACTGAAATGTGGCATTTACTTCTGAATGTAAACCTGTACTTTATTGTTTAGCCCCCATCCGTGCCCACTGCCCAGTAAGTATATTTGGAACATTTTTAAGGTGTCATTTCCAAATAGTCATTTGATAGTTGGCCTGAATCTTATGCTGAAAGAGACTGTTCTCACATGGTGGAAGTTATTGGATGATTTTGAAGAGATTTTGAGGAAATTTTAGTCACTACCTAGACTTCCAAAAGCCAATAGATATTTATTGCTCTCACAGAATCTCTTGAAAGCAATTATCTTTTCTTGACTGGAAAAATCAATTACACTTTCACAATCAGACCAACAGTGAATGCCTATGTCTATGCACGAATTTAAATGGAATTTCCCTTTTATATTTCTATTTTTTTATTAATTCAAGAGAAGATACGACCTTAATGAAGTGATATTTTAAACAAATTTAACTGAGGATATTCTTCTAAATGGAGCGATACATCCTTAGGATTTAAGTGAATAGCTTTTGCTGAATAGGATTGTTATTAAAATGAGATTGTAAGTTATAAAAAATGCACCATCTGCAATTGTAAATAGTTAAGTAATTGAAGAAAAGAACTGAGGTTTGTGGCATATTTTAAAGTCTCATTTTTAAAACAAAACCTAATTTTTCTTTTCGGAGGACTCCCTATGAATTTGGACAGAAATCCAAGAATTTGTTTATTCTCTTTGAGGATCATTATTTATGTCGCTGTTGTGGCTGAACATGTGTTTATAGAGATAAAATAAGTAACAAAATGAGTGTAATATTATTGTTTCTGAAAACTCAGTTTACAATATAATAAAAACAAATTAACATTTCCGATACGAGAAGACTAGTCGCTGAAATTAAGCGGGCAACTTCACTGTGTAACGGTTCATGTAAATAAATTGGTATCCAAATGGCATTGTATCTGGAATCGTGTACTTCAGAATGGGAAATTAATTCAAGAAAACAGCTCTGAGTGCACATTTCCGAGTTCGTATTTCAAATTATCGCTAGATCTGACAAGAACAACACCTGCTCGGTGTACGAGGTGCAATACATGGATACTCCCAATGCGCCCTGACTTGGCCACATTCGCACTTCTAGCTTGTAACTAACATTTTGCACTTCGCATATCGTGATTCTCGCTCGTTACTCGCCACTCTTCTTCCCTTTCTTCCTACACAGACGATCGACTTATTCTAATTTGTATAGTGTTCGTTCAGACCTGGACAATCTGAAATCACGTTTAACGGTTTATTAGTGATCATTGAATATACTTACAGTTATAAAATTACAAGAATATTTTATACAACCTATTTTCTGGGATTAATAAATACTGATTTGCAAAAAAGTGAATATTCATATTACAACACTGCCAGTTGTAACAATTTTATTCTCCTTCTTTTCTGTTACAGAACACACTATATAGAACGAAGACATTATGTTATTAATAAAATAATGATATCCATTATTATACCAAACTACGAAAAAATATACACTTTGTGGTGGAAAATTTCGTTCGATTTTAAAACAAAAAATCTTTCGGTTGCCGTGAATGATATCAAATCTGTTTTCAGCGTTTATTGGCTTGAACTTTCAGTAATATGTTTTTGACGTAAATCTCAAGAAACTACAAATAAAGTTTCTAGAGGGTGAGATTTTGCAGTTATTGTTCAATAAAATGAAATTGGTCACAAATAGCCATAGGAATGTACGTACAAAAAATTTTCGTTTTTCAATTCTACATCGTTGTCCATTTGAAAAATATGAAAAAATTCAGCTCAAAAAGTTGTAAATTTAAAAATCCTTTTTGGCCACCCTGTATACTTTTAGAAAATGAAAATGGCTGAGTGTCATCACACAGATGTCTCGTAGCTGGTACTAACATATATTTTTTTAAATCGATAGTTGCGATTGTAGTGATATTTTTAATATACACCAGTGGCTGCTCGTGATATTGTCCACAGAGGAGGCTTGAAATTTAAAAGGCAACTAAATTTCAATATGATTACAATTTGCACATTTCCCCACCACCCTTGAGGTAGTACAACGGCGTGTTAAATTTTTTTGTCGTGGGTTGATCGCCTACTATCCCACTTATAATTAAATTATAACTTCTAAGAAAAATCAAAATAGTTTTGGAAAAAAATTGATAAATAAAAGTGTTTTTCTACAAACAAAAAATTGTAATCATTATCCCTGCCAGAGTGTAAAATTATTATTTTTAAGAAAAATTAAAATAGTTTTGAAAAAGTAGTTATATAAAAAATATTTTCTAAAAAATAAATAACGTAAATAAATATTTCTTCTAAATCAATAAATAACTATATTAATCTTTGGTGTAAATTAACTAGCAAAATGGTTGATTACTTCATAATATGAAAATAAATCATTTTTCTTCAACTCTGACCAAAATCGTTTTTCTATTGAAATAAGCGATATATTTGACAAGCGGTCTTGAGCTATTGTGTTTCTAGTAAATATTGTTATACGTTTGAGTGCTAAAAACGATCGTTCTACAGAAGCTGAGGTTACCGGAATTGTTAACACTAAAGATAAAAGTTTGTACAGTGCGGAGAGACAACTTTTTAAATTATTATTATATATAAAAGTAAGCATTTCTTGAGGCGATTTTGAATTTGCTAAAAGTTACTGATCAGAATACAACACACATAATTCATTTCTTAAGAAAATACGGTTAAAAAAGGGATACTGGTCCATTAATTTGTCCATTAGACTGTTAGGAAATTATTTAGAAAATATAAAATTATTAGGATTTACTAAATCGAAACATTGCAAAGTACTTAAATGGGAAAATCTAATTTCAATTTGAACTATAATGGTGTCCAAGATTTTTTAAAAATTTGTTTGTAATGTTTATCTGTCCTGTCAAAGTTATATGTTGTCTTTCTTTTTTTTAAATGTGATTCATCATCTAATTCTTCAATATTTTACAAAAAAATATTATATGTATAAAGTATTGAAATGTATTTCGTTAATGTGAAATTCTTTTAATTTTGTTATGTGAATTAAGTCTATTTTTAGAACATGTTATATCAGTTGATTTATTCTGTAAAATTTGGAAAACAACATCAGTTTGCTCAAAAATCATTTTAAAAGCCTTTAGAAAAAATATGAAATTTTTATCCAACAATAACCATTTTTATCCGTAAGCTGCTCTTAAAGTCTGATCGTCATTTAAAAAGCCTTCACTTTCCGAAATAAAATTAAATACGTCAATAAGCTTTTTCTTGTATGTGTCAACAGTGAAAGCAACTCTAGATGAAAAATTCCAACGAGTGGGAGCATTACTCGGAAATCTATGTTCCATAATTCTATTAAAAATATCAGATCTTTTACTAGATTTTGAAAAAAATGACGAAAAATCAGTAATATTTGAAAAAAATATTCTAACTTCTTTAATTCCGTTACAGGCTTTACTCAAAACCAAATTTAATTTGTGTGCGTAACAGTGAGTGAGGTAAGCTTGAGTAGCAATATCTTTTATTTTAGTTTGTAGTCCATTAAGAAAGATGTCCTGACATAACCGCAGCGCCGTCATAGTTTGTGCAACTAATTTATGTTTCAAATGAAATTTACCAAATTCATCGATTGATAATTTAAATAAACTGTCCGCGTTTCTTCCACTACTCATATCAAAAAAAACCAACAAACCTTTCAACAACTTCACCGTGCATTACATATTTAAAAATTACGGAATTTACAAGTAATGTCCGTCGTTTCATCAATTTGCCACGGGAAAATTCGCAATTATTAGTTCTTCATAAATTTTGCCTTTAATAATGAAGGTAACACTCTCAATTAGGTTATTTTGAATTGATTTAGAAGTCCCGGAAAAAACAGTGGCGTTATTCAAAAACTTCTCTAATTTTGGATTATACGTCTTTTAAAAATCTATTAGCTCCTTGAAATTTCCTTTATTATACAAATCGCGTTTTTCGTCATGTCCTTAAAAAGAGTTTTCTTGAGAAGATAAATATATAACGGCATCAACCAATCTCTCTAATATTTATCCATTTTCACGGACTTTTTCATTAAAATTTTCTATTTTCTTTTATGCGTAGAATCCAAGAAATTTACAACATTTTGTTTAACCAACATTTCAAATTTTATGCAAGATGAAATATGCTCCTGAGATTTTTCATGCCTTTCTAAACCTTGCGTCAAATTTTGCAAATTATTAAACCCAGCCCTGCCCCAAATTGAGGATTGATCATTTCTTTAGTAAATAACAAACGTTTCCAACAATATAATTTGTTTCTAACTGTTGATACACTTAACCACTCGATTTATTGATAATTGCTATCACTAAACCCTCTGTTTTGTTTACCACTTGTGAAAACTAATGACGGCATTGACGGTGTAGGTGTGACCATTTTTTAAATTCTTTTGATCATAATTAAGAGAACTAAATCTATTTAACTACAAATAATCCACCACGTCTGGACAACAAGACATGTCGTTGGGAATATTTTCACCTAGAGCACTCATTTTTCAACCACCTGTTAAATATTTTATGTATGTTTATATTCTCCCACGAAACCACAAATTGCCACCGTCCTTGTTATATGTTCTATAACTGTTCATTCTCATGTGAGAGAGGGAATCAACGCTCAACTGAAGTGCACATGCGCTAGAAAGAAATGGGGTGTTAGAGGCTAGCTGCCTTAACTTTACAGATCCATAATGTTTGCTGATATGCGCCAAACTTTCAAGGTCAAGAATAATGTATTGAAATGGGGGTTGGCTGGCCGCTAGCCTCAGTTCATCGGAGCAAACGCGAAAGCTCGATGAGAGAAATATGCATACGTGGAGTGGACTCTCCGGACTACAATGTTACATGTTTGTGGAAAGGAAATGCAAATTTTTTTTTACACTGAAAATTAATTAATGAATTATAAACAACATTGAGAATTGAGATATACCTAAGTAGAAATTTCTACTTGTGAAAAATATTAGTTTGGAGATATTCTGCTTCTCCCAAAATTGTAGAGGAGGCTCAGCCTCCCCTGACCAGCCGCCACTGATATACACGTGTAAATGGTATAATTTCAACAAAAAAAAATCATTACATCCAAGTGGTTGAGAAAAAGTCAATAATAATACAGACAGTGAAAGTAGGCCACAAAGAGGTTTCAAAAAATGTTCTGATATACATGGCATTTCATTTAAAAAATGTTACTTGATCCTGTAGAATCGTCTTGGCTCACCCTGTATATTCGAAAACAATTTCCTGTTATAGACTTTTTAGTCTAGTTTACTTATGTTTTTAAATCAAGTTTCTAGCTGTCATAGAACTTGACATATCGAAGTCGGACGCATTATTGCCCCACCCTGTATAATAAATCAAAAAACAGCACTTCCATCATAGAAACTATTAAAACAATTACTCAATTCATATCATGGCTATTAGACTTCCGATTCGAAGATTCAAAAAACGTACAGAGGTAAAACATCAAACTTCATGATTCTGACACCGGTATTGAGAAAGAAAATTATTGGTCAAACAGGGTAATGTTGAGGTCATAGCAATTTTGCACTGTTTAATATATCACCCTGCAGAAACTTTATTTGTAGTTTCTTGAGATTCACACCAATAAGATAGACTACTGAAAGATCTAGCCAACAAGCGCTGAAAACAGATTTGATATCTTTCATGGCTATATTAATTTGATAAATTGAGTAAAATTGTTTGCCACTTGTACAACAGTACCCAGATGCCATTGATGACTTAAAATGTCACAAGAAACCCAATGTACACCTCCTGAATTGGCAGAAATCGCTAGTGCTAATTTATGAATTTGCTTATGAAAGATTTTTTAAACGCTTCCATAAAAATAAAGTTATTAAAAATTACAACACATTTTTGTTCTGTAACATAAGAATATTTTAATACGCTTGAAGAAAAAATAGTATATGTATATCACTCACGGCAGAAAGTTATTTTTGTTTTTCTCCCAGTTTACATCGTCTCAGCCACAAATATATGGGCTCAACTCAAAAATACCGCTTTCTGCTCCTAGTAATATAATATACTATTTTAAGTTATTCAGAAACAAATTTAAGAAAAGCTGTTGTCAAGACAACAGCAGACATTGGTATCTTGCCACTCTGACTTTTTAAACTTTGAAAGAATTGAGAGAAATAATTTTCCTACATAAAAGTTTGGTATAAACTTGAATGCAATGAATATAGGATATGATAAAACAGTAACATCACAGATCTATTGAGAGTATCCAAATTCAAGAACGGTGCTGACTAATAAATAATAATATAACATCGTTATTCTAGAATTGGTATACATTTTATTGGCTGAGTATATGTATAAAGTATTAAGGACTGAAGCGTCCTCTCATCCAAGCGATCTGGATTCGAGTGCGGGCCAAATGGATGATGAATAGTGTGGAATGTGGATGAGCAAAACTGCTAGCAGCACCATTTTTCGAAAGGGATGTTATGTCGAGGAGCCAGGTGGGACTTTGGGGCATGATTTTTTTTTTGTAAAACTGTGAACAGTAAAATATCCCCCAAAAGTTACCGGCCTCATTACACATATAGCGGCCATTTTTATAAAAAAACTTATTAATCCAATAACAAAACACAAATATTTTTAAAAATAGAAAATGGTCTCAATTGTTGTGTTTTATTTCTATACATGCATATTTGGTGTCTTTCTCTCTTAGTTTGAACACTATACAGGGTGAGCCACGGTGGGTGGAGTATTAGAAGTATATGGAGAATGGATCAACCGATTGCTTTGAAATTTTGGTTACCAAGATAATCGAGTATCATCTCTCCAACTAAAATATTTTCGAAAGTGCGGTGTTGCCACTTATACGTAAAACTGGCAACATCTTCGTTATTTTAAATGGAATACCCTGTATATTTTTGCGTTTTTTGGATCGTCGTCTCTTTCTGAGTAACTTTTATTAATATTTCCCTATACCTATCTCAAGCCGTTTTCGAGATAATAATTCTTTTCTGAATTTATTGCCAAAAATTTGACTTTCAGTAAATTGTGTTTTCTCCTACCTACGCAGCAATTAAAAGATAATTTTTTTAGTTGCGGCTAGGCAAGGCCTGGGGGCATCTCCTCCATTAATCAAATGTTTTGAATATCATACAGGGTGAGTTAGAGAACGCTTTCTACAAGTGACTTAGAAAAATGCACGAAAGTCAATTTTTTTAAATGGAATGCTCTGTATATTATTACTGATTCGGAAAGGCGATACATTTACCTCTTTAAAAAGGTAATATACTCTATATCTAATGCACACCGTTTTCGATTTATGGGCACTTTACTGTAACCTTACCAAGAATATTAGTCTTCTGGTATATCATAACGGGTGGGCAATGAAATTTTTGTTTTGTCATTTTGTAATGACAACAGATGTTATTTTTCTAAATAAATTTGACGTTAGTGATATTTGCACCTAATTTGAATATGTAGCACAAATATGGCAGAAAATAATTATACAAACACGGTTTTAATTGATTTGTTTATTATCCATGGACAGTGCGATAAGATTATCAGCAGACCTTGTAGAAGATTTAATGAGAAATGTCCGAATTTGCCGCAGATCAGAGGAATTTTATAAATTTTGGTTCATCATTACGAGAACAATAACAGTGTCAGTATTAGGAAAAAATAATAACTAAGCAGCAACAACAGTCACAAAGTCTAAGTAGCAATAACAAATAATACCAATAACAGTAATAAATATAAAAATCTTAAAAATATTGTTATAATTGTTCGAAATGTAGACCGTTAACTTCCAGACACTTTTGTATACGACTATGGACGACGTTTGTTGTAGCAGCTCTTATTTCAGCGGGGTCCAAGTTTTCAATCTTTTGAATCACTCGACGTTCTAATTCTTCCCTGTTGTGGACTGGAGTTTTATAAACTATCTTTAAGAGTACCCCAAAGATAAAAATCTAACGGGGTAAGGTCAGGGGACCTCGGAGGCCAATTCCACGGTCCCAAACGTCTAATCCAACGATCATCGAAAAAGCGGTCCAACTACATACTAATTTCGTGTGTACAATGTGCAGGAGCCCCGTCGAGTTGATACCAACAAGTTGTATATTTTTCAATTGACATAATATCAAGGAAGTCTTCCACAATTGTTCTAATTATATCTAAATATTTTCTGGAATTCAATTTTTCGTCGTATATGTAATATTTTATTTTGTCATCCATTAACATACAAAACACATTGGAACTAAATTTGACTTGAAAGCCAGCCTCTCTAGTAACGTGGGGTTGTCTGTGGCCCAATGGTGACGTTTTCGTGTGTTACAAATCCCTTCCCTAGAAAATTTTGATTCATCAGTTTAAAAAATTGGAGTCCTCTTGCATACGTACAAGTAACATTTCATAAAATTCTATTCTCTGTAGATAATCCTGAGGCATGAGAAATTGGACTCTTGTAAATTTGTAATTATGCATTCTATGGTTTGCTAGTATTCTTCGAATGGATGAATATGGCAATGCTAAATCCCGCTCAGCACAACGTGGAATACTGGGGATTTGCATGAAAATATGCTAGCACATTGATTTCATTTACCTCGTCAGATGTCACAGGTTTAGGTAAATTTCTTGCTTCTCTTAATGACGAACCAAAATTTATAAAATTCCACTGAATTCGTAAAAACTTTCTGTTGTTCATCTGCGGTAAATTCGGATATTTCTCATTAAATCTTCTGCTGAAGTTCTGCTGATAATCTTATTGCACTCTCCGTGGATAATAAACAAATCAATTAAAACCGTGTTTGTATAATTATTTTCTGCCATATTTGTGCTACATAGCTATTCAAATTAGGTGCAAACATCACTAACGTCAAATTTATTGTGGCAAAACAAAAATTTCATGGCCCCACCCGTTATGATATACCAGAAGACTAATATTCTTGGTAAGGTTACAGACAAGTGCCCATAAATCGAAAACGGTGTGCATTAGGTATAGAGTATATTACCTTTTTAAAGAGGTAAATATATCGCCTTTCCGAATCAGTAATAATATACAGGGCATTCTATTTAAAAAAATTGACTTTCGTGCATTTTTCTAAGTCACTTGTAGAAAGCGTTCTCTAACTTACCCTGTATGATATTCAAAACATTTGATTAATGGAGGAGATGCCCCCAGGCCTTGCCTAGCCGCAACTAAAAAATTATCTTTTAATTGCTGCGTAGGTAGGAGAAAACACGATTTACTGAAAGTCAAATTTTTAGCAATAAATTCAGAAAAGAATTATTATCTCGAAAACGGCTTGAGATAGGTATAGGGAAATATTAATAAAAGTTACTCAGAAAGAGACGACGATCCAAAAAACACAAAAATATACAGGGTATTCCATTTAAAATAACGAAGATGTTGCCAGTTTTACGTATAAGTGGCAACACCGCACTTTCGAAAATATTTTAGTTGGAGAGATCATACTCGATTATCTTGGTAACCAAAATTTCAAAGCAATCGGTTGATCTGTTCTCCATATACTTTTAATACTCCACCCACCGTGGCTCACCCTGTATAATATATTATACTCTTATATCGGTTATGGAAAAAATTATTTGATCCATTCATAATAATAATAATAATTATTAACATAATTATACAATCAGTAGACCGCAATTCAGTCAATGCGCGAATATTAGGAATAGAATAAAATATTAGGTTCTTGTCAGATAAACCCTAATATATCTTCCTAATATTCTATTATATTCCTAATATACGCGCAATGACTACCTGAGTTGCGGTCTCTAATAACCAGTTATACAATAATTAAATCATTAAATAAAATAATTCTAAAAACAGTTCCATGTAATATAGAATTAATTTTCGAAGTGTAGGTATATGTTTAAAGACAAATTTTCTATTATTTAAAATAAGCATAGTACCGTAAAACCACTCATGTGTCCTTTGCACCTACAGATTTCCCACTTTTGTAGTATTATCGCTATTAAAATCAGAAATAGGATCAGCAAACATCGTTGTGTGGGGTATTGAAAGCATTACAATAAATTGTGTATAATAAGGGGCCGAAAACCGATCCTTGTGGTATATCAATAGAATTTTCCAAAACATTAAATGTAAGGCTATTTATTTCTACGAGTGATTTCTTCCCTGAAGGTAGGACTTGAACTAAAGATTTATTTCTGAAACCATAGAATTCTAATTTATTTATTAAACGTACATGGCACACAAGGTCAAATGACTTACTCCAATTTAGAGATATCCCAAAACAATTTTTTTATCATCTAAGTTGTAGTAACGAGTAGAAATAAATATAGTATTGATAGTTGACCGAACTTTTTGAAAAGCAAACTGAATAATGTTAAATAATGATATAATAAAATAATCTTATAGCTTGAACGTATTCAGTAAACAACAGACTTAAAATTTATTTCGAATTTTGTTCTTTCTGTCCAGTTTAACAAATTTTTTAAATTAAAAAAAAAAAGTTATAGATTTGTTGTCCCTTGTCCCAAAGACAAACATTTTTACTGCTTTGTTCGCCTCTACCATATGCAACTGTGTCTACATCAAGCGTGTATAGAAAGTTTCTTTTAGTACATATACCTCGGATTAACTTTGTTAATCTGAGACACATATTTTAGCTTAGAGTAGAGACTTTTCTTATCTAAGTATTTTAGTTTAAAATCAGGCACGTCGCCAGGGTAAATATTTTGGGTAGGCACAGCCCGGTCCAGTATTTTTTAATGGTGGGCAAAGAAGTTAGTTACACCACAATTTCTTACGGATCTCCTTATTTCTTTTAATATATAAAAATGTTGTATCTGCTTTTACGTTAAAGGATAAAAAATTTACGTAGCATCCGCAGAAAGTACATATTTGGGAAGATATTATTGGACATCATATTATTGGGCCGTTCTTTGTAAATGAAAATGTGATAATGTGAATAATTTGTTTCAAAATGAGGTACGGTTTCAGCAAGATAGTGTATCCTGCAAAATCGGGTCAAGTAAGGGAATATCAGGTATTTCCCGAAAGGGATCGGAAAACAGAAATTCATGAAATGACTTCCTATAACTCTGTTTACTTAAACTTTGCAGCTTTAGCCAGGATAGAGAACGATATGCGCACTGATTCTTGGTGCAGATGACAGGCAGATGTACACAAGTGCGAAGTTCCCATAACGGTTCATTTCCATGTTTATTTTATTTCATATAAGCATCGGTCGTAAATGGACGTTTCACTCACTTAAGTACCCAACACTGCAAAGTTTAACTGAATAAAGTTTAGGTATCCCGTTCTAACTCCTTTCGGTTTTTATGGAGATCACAAAAAAAGGGCTAAAGAGACAAACCAGACAATTTTGAGGATTTGAAAGATCGATCAAGAGTACTCAGATCTGGATAATTGCCGAAAGAATTTTCAAGATCGACTAGTACTTTGCCAACCTGTGAATATAGGCCATTTTGAGCGTTTATTGTAAATTTAAATGATCCTGTTTACGTATTTTGTAAAATAATGAATAATTTTATTTATATCCCTGGTGGAAATCGTTTCTGCCAATAATCTAATTTAGTCTTGCAGTGTTCTGAAAAACAATTCCAGAAGAATGAGTAAGTCTAAAAAATTCTGAAACATTCTGAAAAAGTATGAAAAGATCTATGTAAAACTTACTAATCATTTTAAAGACTGCATTTTTACAAGTTTTTGGACTCTTCTAGAATACTTTTTCAGAATTAATCAGATCTTTCATGAAAATTTAGCTAAAGTAAAAGTAAGACTTTTTCAGAGTTAATCAGTAAAATTTAAAACATTTCAGATTTTCGAAAAATTATTTACTGTAGGTTTTATCATATTTATTACTTCTCGTAAGGAATATAAAAACTTGATAGGAGGAGGGTTATTAGTAAAAAAAATATTAATGTTTATATTCTATACATTTTTAAATTTTATTTACAGATTTTTTTTAATAATTAATTATATACGGTTAAAATATACGAACTGTTTTTATTAAATAATTACAAGGCGATAATTATTATTATAATATATATAATACAAAGAAATACTTACAAATAAATATATAATACAAAATATTTCAAAAACATTTAAGGAATACATTTAATAAAATGTTATATAATACAAGTAATTTTAAGAAATATTAACGAAATACTTTTAAGATAAATATAATATAAACTATTTCGAGAATATTTAATTAATACTAATAATAAATATATATACCTGGTACAAAATATTTCAAAAACATTTAAGAAATACACGTAATAAAACATACAATATTAATACACAATTTATTCTAAAACCATAACTGTATCGCGTCTAGCACAGACTACACAGAGGTTCTCTGTGGCGTCTAGTCAGTCATAATCAGGGGTTCTGATTGGCCATCCTAAATCGATTGATGCATTGTTGCGCATGCCATCACCCCACTTTCAATTTCACTTCTACGTTCCACGTATGATGCCAACTTTATCTATGATGACAACAGCTAATGTAGAAGAGGTGCCTTTTGTGTTCGTTTATAAAATAATAGTGTAGTGTTGATTGTTAGGATTATATCGATATAAACAAAAGCACGTATGTCCAATCGAAAATATTGTAAAAAGTACAGATATATCCGGAGTTATGTGAACATTAATAATAATGCATGCCCACTTGCTTTACCAGCAACGGCTTTGGCGGTGCAAGATTTGGAATTTTTGGAAATGAAATGAATGCTGCTACTAATGATAGAAATCAAGAATGCTCTGTGCATCATGATCCAAACGATCCAACTTTATCTTGTAACGAAATTGCAAGCTATTTCATTCCAGTTTGTTGTGTTCCGTGAGGAATTATGTTTCTGCTAATCTAGTCCAGATGGCGCCACTGATTTCTACTGGAAAAGTCGGTTTTGCAGATTTTTGCACTAAATATCTATCTATCTTTATTGCTCATACTCTACTCTCAAATGTCTGTCTCTTTCCAAACTATAACCGAGTTTAGGTGGGAGGACAGAACGAGGCTTCCTTCTTCTTATTAGTGCAGCGTTCAGATTGAAACCATCTATAATTCTGCGGTCTGGTAAAATTTATATGTTTCGGGTATTATCTTGTGATTTAATGCTAATCATTATTTAAAAAGTTGCTATATTGATTTAAAGTACCTTTGAGGTAATTTTCATAATAATATTGTACCGTAATTATCTTAATTTACGCCTTGGGCGAATTTGCTTTTTGGTGATCAGTTCACCTTGCTTGTTCTTTGGAACAGCCATTATTAATATTGATTAGTATCAATTTATCGTGCCTTGCTGGCAATTTATCTAATATTACTTTGATATTGTAATAATTTCAGGTGTTAATTTAAACTAACTTTCGGTTATTGTAAATTTTAAATTTACTTGGCAACGTATGTCGCCATTTTGTATCGTAGTTAGTTGTTTTCTGTCTTTGTATCTTGATGTTTTAGGTCACTTAGCCTACGTTGGTAGCGCTCTCTAAACAGTGGTGGCTGGTGACATTTGGAGATTGGGACACCTGGGTGGGCCAAACCTATTTGTTTATAACCTGTGAAAATTGTGAAAATTATCTAATTTGGTGCATTTGTTTTGTGGTGGATTATTTTATACCAGTGCATATATTTATCAACCAGACCTCAGTAACGTAAGGTTTTTCTAAATTTAAAATATGGAATGCTTACTTGAACGTTTTCTTAGTATTGTCATGAACGCTGCTCTAGTGGAGCTTTGCCTAGTTTTCTGGCAAAAATACCTGCCTAGTTATCTGGCACTTGTTTAACTTTTAATTATCTAAAGTAAACATATAGTCAAGTATATATCTTTATTTAACTTTATCTACAATTCATTAGAACCTCTCTCCGAGGAACATGAGTATATATCTTTATTTAACTTTATCTACAATTCATTAGAACCTCTCTCCGAGGAACATGAGTATATATCTTTATTTAACTTTATCTACAATTCATTAGAACCTCTCTCTGAGGAACATGAGTATATATCTTTATTTAACTTTATCTACAATTCATTAGAACCTCTCTCCGAGGAACCAATAAATGATTTATTTTAACGTTACCTTTAATTTGAAAAACTCATATTGTTTTATATTTAGCAAATATTTATTTACGTTATCTTTCTAGTTGTCTGTCTGTAAACAGACATTCTAAATTCTATTTTCTTGAAGCTTAACTTCTTTTATTACAAAAAATATCTTAACATTTAGTGAATACCTATTTCACTTGTTTATTATCGTAGCTACACCTAGTTTATTTGCTGGACTAGTATTTTTTTCTATTTAACGTAACTTTTATTAATACCTAAGTTAGTTGAAGTCTTCAACTTCCTAACCTATTGTAGGATACCGATCCTAGTTTGTTTAGTTTGCAATTTACTCGGTAAATTTGTGTTAACTCATATTTTGTCTACGTAGCTGGACACTTCCAAAAGTCACAGCTTTTAATTTTGTTTTGCCTCTAATACTGATCTCATAAAACTCTCCCCTTTTTATGTAATTACCTGAACCAAGAGAAGAGGATAACTGGTGGATCGAACTGATTAGTATATACAGGGTGGAGCAGAAAAACGTAATATTACACAACTGGCATTTTTTTTCTCAAGGGTAACTGCAGTACTGACAGTGGTTAGTCAAATTGACACCGAACCCATTAAGAGCCTAGTCGTTGGTGAATTCTTCGCTGGACTAACCCCTTTGAAGTTAAGTAAGATCCTCGTCCCCAGTTAAGTTTATTTGGTCAGAAGAAACGTTGTGAGAGATCAGGCATCTCATTTTTCATTATTTATTTATTTTTTTTTTTTTTGTTTCTCTTTCACCATCATTTTTGGATACTTTTTGGTCTTCAACCACCTTTAATTTTTTTATAACTTGTAATTACTTGTACATCACATATACTAGTCTGGATTATACTTTTTATTAAAATAAGATCTTTTATTCCACTTCCTTACCAACCGAATTCAAGTTTTAACGCTATCTTTACCTTTTAAAGTAAAATTTTAATTAATTGGTACTTGTAAAAGTCCTGGCGCCCAGCCTAGATTTTGGTGATAACTCAAATTAATCTAAGCCCTTATTCACGACCTGCTTACTGAGCTACCGGTCAATAAGTACAACCCCCAGCTTATTGTGTTATGCCAACAATTGGACGGGGGTGTTGCACTAATTGGCGCCTTTCAACGCGAGGCTTGGCTATTTTTTTGGCATTTTTTATCTTGAGTTGTCACTGAAATTTAGTTTCGTACCTGTTCTTGAATTCGGGGAAGTGAATAAAATATTTTTTTGACCAAACAAATCATTTGCTGACTATTAACATTATTATTTTAACTTGATAAAAATTATCTTGAAAATTTTTGAATTTTGAAATTTTTCTTTTTCTCAGTTGCTGTTATCTAATTGAGATATTTCTTTATCTATAATTAACTATACCGAGTACTTGTGTAGTACATATTTATCAAAGTTTCATACCAGTAACTGTTTGAAATATTCTTTTCATATTGTACCGTATCTTGACTTGTGTTATATCTTATCTATTTGCATATTTGCTTAAATATTTTTACCTATTACCTCGTATAGTATTTGAGACTGACATTTGGCTTACCTACCTACTTTGCTATAACATTTCTTATCTTATCGCTTGCTATATCTATCTTTCTCTAAATATCTTTTTCAACTTGTAAATCCAAGATGAAAACAAAGGACCTTAAGCCCGATCATACAAATTTAGACTCTGATGACCAAAATTCTCAGCTTTCTAATTCTTCGGATTCTGAATGAAAACAACTACCGACTATCGATATCTTTTTCTTTTTTATCTGGCTGCATCTCTCTCTTTTCTTTTCTTTAGATGCAGGGTTGTAGGGTGGGATCTATTTACACTCGTTGCATGTGTGTAGCATATGTTGTCGGGCTTCACAGGTCGTGTTATTCACAAATTTGTGCCGGGTTGCTTGATGATATGTGTTGCGCATGTGTGATGTAGTGTTTGAAGTCTTCTAAGATAGCAAAATCTTATCTTATCGTACCTTTTGTCATTTTCATATATAGAATATTACCGTATCTTATCGTTTATCGTTGTATGTAGAACTCACTGTATCGTACCGTATCCAATATATTTTGGATAAAATTTTGAGTGGTTTTACATAATATATTCTATAGTAGCCGTAGCGGCTTCAGTTATGATTTTGCTCTTAGAAGATTTCAACTCATTGACATTAACATCGTCATATTTTTCTCTTTTCTTTATCTTATCTTTTCTCTTATTTTTCATGCATACTTACAAGGTTTGATCTGTGTGCACTCATGGCATGTGGGTGGTTGCACCTGAGTGGTGTTTTGTTTGAAATTCCCTAAGAGCACAAAATAGTACAGTAGTGTACCTTTTTGTCTTTTCATTAATAGAATATTATCTTATCGGTCCGTTTATCGTGATCGTTTGTAAAATTCACTGTATCGTACCATGCTCGATACATTTTGAGTAAATTTGGAGTGATTTTTACTTTATATTCTAAATTGCAGCCTTGTGGCTTCAGTTTGATTTGGCTCTTGAAGGATTTCAACAAATAGACATCAACCTTGTTGTATTCTCTTATCTTTTCTTGTCTGTGCTTTTTTCTCGTTTATATCCGTTATTTTATCTTTTATCAGGGATTCTCTTGGAGAACTTTTATCATTTTATATTTTAGTCCTGGTATTTTCCAGTTTTAGTGATGACAACGGCTATACTGTTGTTAAGGCGGTAAACCAACGTCTTTGGAGGCCCAAGACATGAGGTTCCCCTCCTAAATTTCTTATTAGGTTTCCTTCTTTGTCGATTTGGAATTTTCTTGGAAAATCATTAGGCTTCTGAGTTCATTCTTGCCAGTTGACTTGGGCACGATTCATATACGAGGCATTTCCTGCTACTAGAATTTGCGCAATATGGATCTTGGTTAGGTTTCCTTCCATCTAATAAACCAACCACATGTCAAAGGGTTTGGAGTGTTCTCTGGGGTAGCTCTTGTTCTTTCATGCAGAATACAACGGCATAGATATTTTAGTACTTAGTAGTTACTTAAGTACCTCTTTTCTCTTTGTTTTAGGGACTGGGAGATTAGTAGGGATGGTCTGGTTTCCATCTAGCTGTCTTTAATGACAGGCTGTCTAGGAAGGGTGGCCTTGGCTAGATGTACGTTGCTAGTCTTGTTAGGTTGAGGCCTGCATTACGTCTGCTGGACAGAGTGGCGTACCATCACTGGGGTTCATCTCAGGTCCTTTACAGTTGCCGGGTGGAAAGATTGATCATCGTACTACTCTACTGGAAGACTCCCGTTTTAGTATCTTTCCTACAAGTGTTATGGTCTTGAGGCGCATCATGACCCAGTATTTTAAGTCTCATATTTTGGCTAATGTAATAGGCTTGAGGTGTCCTATTACAATGTCTTTTAAACCTCTATGTATGCTGGAATATATATTCCTTGAAGTTTGGTATACTTCAATGTTTTATTTTGATAACTTGACTGTCTGCAATGTGTGCTTTTCAAGTTTATAAATTTCCTTTAATTTTTTCTCATTTCTCTATCGGGTTATGATTGTTTTTATGAAAAATTTGTAACTCCTCAAGTTAACAAATTTTTCTTCCCGTAGGAGAGGTGGTGTGTAACGAAATTGCAAGCTATTTCATTCCAGTTTGTTGTGTTCCGTGAGGAATTAAGTTTCTGCTAATCTAGTCCAGATGGCGCCACTGATTCCTACTGGAAAAGTCGGTTTTGCAGATTTTTGCACTAAATATCTATCTATCTTTATTGCTCATACTCTACTCTCAAATGTCTGTCTCTTTCCAAACTATAACCGAGTTTAGGTGGGAGGACAGAACGAGGCTTCCTTCTTCTTATTAGTGCAGCGTTCAGATTGAAACCATCTATAATTCTGCGGTCTGGTAAAATTTATATGTTTCGGGTATTATCTTGTGATTTAATGCTAATCATTATTTAAAAAGTTGCTATATTGATTTAAAGTACCTTTGAGGTAATTTTCATAATAATATTGTACCGTAATTATCTTAATTTACGCCTTGGGCGAATTTGCTTTTTGGTGATCAGTTCACCTTGCTTGTTCTTTGGAACAGCCATTATTAATATTGATTAGTATCAATTTATCGTGCCTTGCTGGCAATTTATCTAATATTACTTTGATATTGTAATAATTTCAGGTGTTAATTTAAACTAACTTTCGGTTATTGTAAATTTTAAATTTACTTGGCAACGTATGTCGCCATTTTGTATCGTAGTTAGTTGTTTTCTGTCTTTGTATCTTGATGTTTTAGGTCACTTAGCCTACGTTGGTAGCGCTCTCTAAACAGTGGTGGCTGGTGACATTTGGAGATTGGGACACCTGGGTGGGCCAAACCTATTTGTTTATAACCTGTGAAAATTGTGAAAATTATCTAATTTGGTGCATTTGTTTTGTGGTGGATTATTTTATACCAGTGCATATATTTATCAACCAGACCTCAGTAACGTAAGGTTTTTCTAAATTTAAAATATGGAATGCTTACTTGAACGTTTTCTTAGTATTGTCATGAACGCTGCTCTAGTGGAGCTTTGCCTAGTTTTCTGGCAAAAATACCTGCCTAGTTATCTGGCACTTGTTTAACTTTTAATTATCTAAAGTAAACATATAGTCAAGTATATATCTTTATTTAACTTTATCTACAATTCATTAGAACCTCTCTCCGAGGAACATGAGTATATATCTTTATTTAACTTTATCTACAATTCATTAGAACCTCTCTCCGAGGAACATGAGTATATATCTTTATTTAACTTTATCTACAATTCATTAGAACCTCTCTCTGAGGAACATGAGTATATATCTTTATTTAACTTTATCTACAATTCATTAGAACCTCTCTCCGAGGAACCAATAAATGATTTATTTTAACGTTACCTTTAATTTGAAAAACTCATATTGTTTTATATTTAGCAAATATTTATTTACGTTATCTTTCTAGTTGTCTGTCTGTAAACAGACATTCTAAATTCTATTTTCTTGAAGCTTAACTTCTTTTATTACAAAAATATCTTAACATTTAGTGAATACCTATTTCACTTGTTTATTATCGTAGCTACACCTAGTTTATTTGCTGGACTAGTATTTTTTCTATTTAACGTAACTTTTATTAATACCTAAGTTAGTTGAAGTCTTCAACTTCCTAACCTATTGTAGGATACCGATCCTAGTTTGTTTAGTTTGCAATTTACTCGGTAAATTTGTGTTAACTCATATTTTGTCTACGTAGCTGGACACTTCAAAAGTCACAGCTTTTAATTTTGTTTTGCCTCTAATACTGATCTCATAAAACTCTCCCTTTTTATGTAATTACCTGAACCAAGAGAAGAGGATAACTGGTGGATCGAACTGATTAGTATATACAGGGTGGAGCAGAAAAACGTAATATTACACAACTGGCATTTTTTTTCTCAAGGGTAACTGCAGTACTGACAGTGGTTAGTCAAATTGACACCGAACCCATTAAGAGCCTAGCCGTTGGTGAATTCTTCGCTGGACTAACCCCTTTGAAGTTAAGTAAGATCCTCGTCCCCAGTTAAGTTTATTTGGTCAGAAGAAACGTTGTGAGAGATCAGGCATCTCATTTTTCATTATTTATTTATTTTTTTTTTTTTGTTTCTCTTTCACCATCATTTTTGGATACTTTTTGGTCTTCAACCACCTTTAATTTTTTTATAACTTGTAATTACTTGTACATCACATATACTAGTCTGGATTATACTTTTTATTAAAATAAGATCTTTTATTCCACTTCCTTACCAACCGAATTAAAGTTTTAACGCTATCTTTACCTTTTAAAGTAAAATTTTAATTAATTGGTACTTGTAAAAGTCCTGGCGCCCAGCCTAGATTTTGGTGATAACTCAAATTAATCTAAGCCCTTATTCACGACCTGCTTACTGAGCTACCGGTCAATAAGTACAACCCCCAGCTTATTGTGTTATGCCAACAATTGGACGGGGGGTGTTGCAATCTGAAATACTTTGTATTATATATATTATAATAATAATAATTATCGTCTTGTAATTATTTAATAAAAACAGTTTGTATATTTTAACCGTATATAATTAATTATCAAAAAAAATCTGTAAATAAAATTTAAAAATGTATAGAATATAAACATTAATATTTTTTTTACTAATAACCCTCCTCCTATCAAGTTTCTATATTACTTACGAGAAGTAATAAATATGAGAAAACCTACAGTAAATAATTTTTCGAAAATCTGAAATGTTTTAAATTTTACTGATTAACTCTGAAAAAGTCTTACTTTTACTTTAGCTAAATTTTCATGAAAGATCTGATTAATTCTGAAAAAGTATTCTAGAAGAGTCCAAAAACTTGTAAAAATGCAGTCTTTAAAATGATTAGTAAGTTTTACATAGATCTTTTCATACTTTTTCAGAATGTTTCAGAATTTTTTAGACTTACTCATTCTTCTGGAATTGTTTTTCAGAACACTGCAAGACTAAATTAGATTATTGGCAGAAACGATTTCCACCAGGGATGGCTTGTAAAATGTTACCTTAATAAATTTTATGCAAGGGAGTTAGCGTCAATCTACCCCACATTTTCAACAGTAAAAAGTTAATATTAGCAAATTTGGTGACAAAGTAACGAGGGGAGAGCGGCAAGTTTACTGACCCTAAATTGTTTGCAATCGCACATAACGTAAATATATGATATTTATATCGCTTATATACAACATTAATATTTTCTTGATCCGGTTTTTTCAAACAAATTATAATATTAAATATATCTATACTAAAACGTTGACACAAATGCTTATCAGTGAGTTTAGTCTTATACAGAAATTAACAAATCAACCATTTGATAAAGATTTAGTACAATTACTGTAAAATCATATATTTTTTACCACGTTGTACAGGGTCATTCAAACTCGATGTCTCGTTAAAATTCCGGGAAGATCGAAAAAGAAAATCCAAAACTGTTTTTAAGAATATTAAATGAGACTAATCAAAGAACATTTTTGATGAAAATATAAATTTTTGGCTCCCAACGTTGGGCATCGCGACGACAAGAAATCTTATTTTTTTCAGAAACATACCGGTCAGAAAGGCCATTCTTTTTCCTATCTATTTCATATATCATTATTTATTATTTCTTTTTTAGTCTATAAGTTATAACAGGCAAAGATGTGTCGAAAAACCAGAGAGGCTCTATGCAGCGTGTAAATTCATTCATTACATTTGGTTTTATGCATTTGGCCAATTGTGACTGATGTTTTTCTTTTCGTTGTGGAGCTTTTGTTCACAACAAAATTTAAAAATTTGTGAAGTATTTCATGCAAAAAAATGATATGTAATGAAAGTAACAGTCTGGAATATAATATGTATCTAATTCATTGGAAAAAGAAAAACAATTCACAATGAATAAATAAAGAAGAAACTAACAATAAAATATGAAATAAGTCATAACAGATTCTCTATATGCCCCCTCCCTCTGTCGCACATTTTCAAATCTGTTTCGGACCCCTATTTGTGATTTTATGTAGCGTTTGCCGTCTATATGATCACACACAATTCTAATTTTTTCCCTTAAATCGTCTAAATCTATCGTCCGGGTCTTATAAACTTCATTTTTGAGTATCCCCCACAAAGAAATCTAACGGTGTTAAGTCCGGCGATTTTGGTGGCAATCTTATTGGCCCGTGAGTTCCTATCCATTTGCCTTCGTAGGTTTCATTTAAAGTCTTGTAAAATTCTGGCATTATGTGCAGGTATCTTGCTGTAGCCATATATTGTTATGCCGTAACTGCACATTTTGTAGCAGTATAAGTAGTTCCTCTGTCAAAAAATTTATCACCGGTGAGTGCTCACTCATAAAAATAGGGTCCAATAGAACGCGTCCAATAATACCACATCAGGCATTAACCCCATAATGGCCTTGCTTTGCGACTGGATTTATCATATGGGGATTTTCGATTGCCCAATAGTGGATATTTTTTTAATTTGGTATACCGTGACTGACAAAACGGCTTTCGTCTGTCCAAAAGATATGATTGTAAATATGGGGATCCTCTTCTGCTGCAACAATAATTTGTGCAAAAAAAATGCATTCTTCTTTCTGAGTAGGGTTGAGATATGTTATGAATTCATGAAATCCATTTCCCTTCAAAATTCGTTGGATAGATCTTAACATAATTTATAAAATTTCTTGGATTATTTTGAAAATATTGCAGAACCTGACCTATTGCTTCATCAGAACGAGCTCTTTTTCTAATTGGTTTTCCCTTTCTTGCAGAGAAAGCTGTATCATTCTGCCTAAATGTTGCCTCTAATTGGGAAATATTTTATAATTTGGCACATACCTCTCAGGATACCTTTCCCTATAAAGGCGTTCTGCCAGCTGAGCATTTTTTTTTTTTTTTTAGCTTCCCCTTATATTAATAACATCGACTTTTTCGTTATGTGTCGCCATAGCTATTTGTTTATTTTTTATAATGTGAAAATACACCAATTACCAATGATTTTGACAAGATATATTAATATGACAACATTAGAAAATAGTAACAAAACACAAACGTAGTCATGTCCAACTCCATAAAACCAAATGTAATGAAAAAAAAAAATATATGTTACACGCTGTAACATAATGGTTTGTCGACACATCTTTGCCTATAACTTTTAAACTAAAAAAGATATAATAAATATTGCTATATGAAATACATAGGAAAAAGAATGCTATTTCCAACAGTGGAAAAATATCGGTATGTTTCTGAGAAAATATGATTTCTTGTCGTCGCGATGCCCAGCGTCGGGAGCCAAAATTTTATTTATATATTTATATATAACTACAATACAATGTTTTTTTTATTTTACAGATACTTAAAATAATTAGCCTCTTAAATACTGCCAAATATAGCGAGTAGATCTACTAAAATTAGCAAGAAGAAAATTGACACCTAAGATAATTAGTTGTCAAGCAGTTTATCCTTGTAGTATGTATTGAAATACATTGTTAAAAGAGTAGCTTATTACAAAATATAAAACAATAAAAAAAATATGCAACATAAATAAAAATAATCAAAGAAAGAAAAAGCAACAAAATGTTTTATTAGTAACTATATATTTTTTTTAACTTCATATATTTAAGAGAGATTATTCTCTATAAATAGAGGTTTGACACTTTATTAACTTTCTTTTTTGAACAGTATTCGTAAAATGCATTTTTTGAGTTATTTGCAAAAATTTTTGAAAAATATACGCAGAACCCCATATAGTTATTCCACACCTAAGTATAGAATGTAACCAAGCTGTTGTAAATAATAAGTAGGAACTTTTTATTTAATATATATTTCTTAATATATAGAATTTGTACATAATTTCCCTTATCTTTTTGTTAATATAATCGTAGTATTTATGCCATTTCACAAGCTGGTACGTATAAACTCCTAGGTATTTTATAGAGGCAGAATTTTCAACATCTGTAGACACATCACAACGCACAAATTTATCTGGGTAATTATTATTATTTATTTTAGAAAATGCTATCTACGATTTTGCAACGTTCTTTAATTAAATAAAAACAAAGCAACAGCGAATTCTTTAACGAATAAAACGCCTTAATTTCCTGTTTGTAATTCATCATGTCATAAATATTTTTCTTTCAACCTCACAATTATTATTACTTATATCAAATTCTTGTTTTGATAAATTTGTAGAGACCTTCTACCAAATACCTTGATCTTTTAAAATTAGGTACCGGGTGATCCAAATAACTTCCCCAGCTCCATTTTCTCGATTGTTTGGAAATATATGAAACATTTTTATTTGTTTATGGGGTTTTGAAAAGGGAATCCAGATACATTAAAAAAAACAAATGAATATCAAATGAAGGAGATGAAAACCTACTGTTTATTTTTTTTAATGAAAGTCCTTAAAAATTTGATTATGACTAAAGATAAACCATTTTAAGATAGTGCCCGGCGTCCGTGAGGGGCATGATGTAATTGTAATGGTAATGGTAATGATGGAGGAGCCTGACGCCTGGCAAGTAGGCTGCAAACTGGCCTTCTTTACCAACCCCCAGCCATCCCCTCAGCCATGTACTACTCTTGTTCCCTTGTCGGATCGTTCCGATCTTCTAATGAAGGTCAGAATGTCACTCAGTGTGAGGGCGCTCATCTTCTCCCTTAGAAGGGCCTCAGTGTCGAAGATGCTACGCCTCAGGCGCCCGAACCCTTCACATTGCCCCAGGACGTTTCTTCATCATTCCTGCATCCTGAACTCTAATGAAAAGATTCAGAGTTTTCCGACTCCGACTCAGTAACCAGGCGATCTCGACTTGTTCGGCTCTGTCATAAAATATTGAGTTTGCCTACAGACCCTGTTTGTGCTCCAATGCTTCCTCAGTGTCTTGTGGCCCCACTCATTGAGAGCCGTTGTGACCTACCCTCTTGTAATGCCTAACATAGACTCAGGCCCGATACAGGGTTCCTCGGCTCCCAATCTAACTAATTTATCAGACTCCTCGTTGCCTAGAACCACAGTATGTCTCTGGACCCACACCATCTTACTTGTTTATGACTGGCAAGCTCTTCCAGGGAGTCTCTACACTTCTGAGCGGGAGCTGATCGGGAAACACGCAGATTTTAGAGCAACCTGGCGGTCACAGCAGATGTATATATACCATATATTCCGCTCCGTTCCTTACTTCATCCTTATGTCACCGCTAGATTGGCGTAAACCTCTGCCTGGAAGACCGTGGTGTACGAACCTAGAGGAAAGCTCTCCTGCACTCCTCAGCCTTCTAGATATATTCCCGCCCCGAAGGACGGCATTGGTGGCCACACGAGAATGGTCTGTGTAGCACTCCAAAGGGTCCGGAGGGAAGTCAATTCTCCCATCACTCCACGCCCCCCTGCTGAAAAGAGTGAGAGTTTGCATTGATTTACCTTTTATATCCTATAATGTACCTCAACAATCCAGTAAGGATTTTCCCTGCTCCAGTACATGCAATTTTGTCGGTTCACTAAGCCAATTAAACAAAACATGGCTTCATCGGGAAAAAGTATTTGGCAGTGGGAACGTGGATTAAGGTAGCACAAATCTATTATAGTTTTACAAAACTGCATTCGGCGATCGGGGTCATCCTTGTTGAGCTCCTGCACCAGAATTTTGTAGGGATGATATTTTTTTTCTTCAGTCACGTAGTATTATTCGCTGACTAACTTAATTCTCTACTGAAACTAATCGAGAAGTACTCTGACGCTTTTCTTCCATACTTAACAAAATATTAATCTTCTTATCTTCATTAACTTTTGAACGGCCAGATTTTAGAATGTCTTTAACATGCTCATTTTCTCTAAATTTATGCCCAATCTTACGACTGACCTATCAGTCATAGGTTGATCTGGGAAAAAAATTGGGCTTCCATATTTTTAACTTGATGTTCAATTATCGTTTTTCTGCTAATGTGTCTGGATTCCTTTTTTAAAAAACCATAAAAAACTAGGTATTCACCTATTTTTTTTCAATAATTTCTAAATAATCAAGAAAATTTGTGTGGGAATTATTTTGATCACCCGGTACAGAAGGAAATAATTTTATATACATTTTTGTGCTATATATATATATATATATATATATATATATATATATATATATATATATATATATATATATATATATATATATATATATATATATATATATATATATATATTATTATTATTATTATTTTTAGAGATGACTGAATCAAAGTTTAAAATATGTTTTCCTTTATTGCAAAATTACAACCTTAACCCATAATAACCACAAATACATACAAAAAAAGTTGAGCAAGCCAATTTAATTATAATTTAATTATTTATACATATTATATGTATAGCAATTTTGCAATATATTTCGTAGGCATAACGAACAATATTTTATGCGCAAAAAATCTCGCCCTGTTATCAGGACTTTGTTTATTTGTTATTTATCACTTGTTTTGCATTTACACCACTATAATACAACAAGATACAAATAATTTGCAAGGTTATTTATATTACTTATTTACGCGTACTTATTATATATTTTTTTATCATTTTCATATCTTACCATTAAGAGAATCTTTCGAGGATAAATAACAATTAATTTTTCTGAGAAAAAATATATTTAATATCATGGATAATTTCTACGTTATTCGTGATAAACATAAGGTCTTAAATTATTTCAATTGCATTTAAAATTTTAAAATTACTAGAAAAAAGGCAATTTTTGTGTATTTATTTAAATGTTTCATGTAAGTTCTGACGTAATTAATTGAATCGTTTATTTCTGTAAGGGTCTAAATGCTACTTACCTATTCCGATAAAAACACAAAAAACCTTCTACTATGGTTAATACTGAAATTTCTGCTTCTTTTAAATTTTTAGTATTTAGTTAGGTAAATTTTAAAGACATATCCACAATAGTTATATCGTCTTATTTAGTTTTTGACTGAAATTTAAAAAAAAAATTGTAACTTGGGTCCTTTCAGAAATAGACACTCTTTAAATGTAGAATGCATTTATTTCTTTAATAATGAGATGATATGTATTTCTTTGGAATACTTTATTTACAGTAAACAAAAATAAGCATATAAAAATATTAAAAAGTAATAAAAGTAAAATATTAAAAAGTAATTAGTACCAGGAGAAAAAAAAATAAAAACTTTTTATTTTTTATAATTTTTATTGTTTATTCATTCGGATCTATTCGATTTTAAATGTTTGATCTTCTAAGTGTTGATAATCTCATAATAAAAATGTCTGTGCGGTTCGGGTACCCACTATACTAAACATTTTAGATAATTTATCTTCGACTCCAGAATGGCACCAATGCAGATTTATTGGCCATTCCAAGTAATAGAGTTTTTTTGTTTGGACAAAGAAAACAGAAGGCTGGACTCTTGAAACTGTATACAAAGTGGTGGTGCTTTTTCTTAGGATGTATTTCATCTAGAAAACTTGGTACATATATTATTTTCATTCCCTCCATTACATTCAGCCGAACTAGGCATTTTTGTCGGTATAATCGCACAAATATAGTATCATACACCCTTTCATGCGCAAGTTTTAAAAACCAATAAACACGTAAATAAAATCAAAACACCTATCAAGGTCATTAGTAAAACGGAGCTAAAAACATGCCTGATTTTCACATCGTTAATTTCTGAAAAGACCTAATTTGGTAAACGTGGGTCCTTTCTGCACTAAACGATTATTTAATATCCTCATATTTCACTAAATAAGAACGCAGTGTAGGTTCTTTTTTACATCAAATCATAGATTTTGCTTTGAAATATACAGGATCCCTGTTGTTACCGTGCTATATACTTTATACATTATTTTTTATTGCCTCTGCCTATTTATTTTTTAAACATTCACATCAAAAAGATGCATGCATGCAAAAACGCAACTTGCTTTCAAACATTCCTTTGGATCTCGTTTATCCATCTCCAACTAAACTTTTCTACGTTTTCTGTTTCTTGAAACTTGGACAAAAAGTTATTTCTGGCGTTTTTATATATCTATATATATTCACATATCTGTATGATGAACCAGTCGTCGAGATAATTTTGATGGAAATGAAAGAAAATGATACCTACGTCAAGAATATCTTGTTTATTTTTTCCAAAAAATGGCAGGTTTTCAAAAAAATTTCGAATTTCTTTTAGTTTCTAATTTTTTTGGTTTCGATGATAATATCGCTTTTCTGCTGTCAGAAACTGCTGCTTGAAATGCTAAAATATTCAACATATCAAGCAGCAGTTTCTGACAGCAGAAAAGAGATATAAAAATTATTGCCCTTATTTCGCTAATAAATCGCCAAATTTTGTTTTGTTAGCGTTCAGATTTTATTAGTAATTTCCATATTCACTAGTCTATCTTATTGATATACCCTCACTGTCCCTCGCTATATGAAAAATTGTAAATTTTCGCAGCTACTAGTTCTGCTATTTCAAGGAATTCCAGAATGTGATCGGGTTTTCACTTATTATTAATCAGTATAGATCAAGTTTCTCAAATTTCCATTAGTTCGATTTGTGTAACATGTTTCACGATTGAAATTAATAGTTCCAAAAGTTTTGTTTGATCTTTGACACATTCTTAGGTTGTTATTTATGGGTTAGTAGATCACTAGTAGTTGGTATTTGAACTAAAAGCTTATATAATGTTAGTTTTGTCATTATAACTAGTAATTATTCACTATTCGTGATAACATTATGTTTCTGATAAAGCAATAATAATTGTGGCATGGGAAATATTGTGGTTTAACTAGGTTTTCATTAACCACTAGATGTTTACCATAACTGATATATTACTTGATGTTATTGACAGTAAGCAGACCCGGCGTCACCCTACCAAAATTGAAGAATATGAACTAGGTATAAAAAAATACAAGCAAATTGTAAATGTACTATTTATTTTATAGAAAATATTATTTTTTTTTTTAATTTGACCACGACGACAGTAAAAAAGATAATGATTGTGTATATACGAGTGATGGCGAGTGGTGGGAATTCACCGTTGACCGAATTTCAACGTTACACCACTCCTAGACTAATAACAAGTTTTGGTAAAATATCACAACAAAAATTCTGACAAGCTTTGTCGCTTCAAATCACAGTAATTCCGCGCTATGACTGACATATCATGGCTTATTCGATGAAATTTTAATAAAAATAAAATTTCAAAACCAGTGAATAATATAATTATTCACAAGAAAACTTAATTTTTAAGAAATTAGTCGTTCACTTCGGTTACAAATCGTGATGAGTTCAAAATAATGTTTCTTTAACTATAATGATAGAGTCCTTTCATAATGTAAAGAGGCCAGGTACGTCACTGTGACGTAGAAGCGTAGTAACCGTTTTGCTATTCTGCTGTTGTAAAACAGCGTATTGAATGCTTGAGGTAATGCTTGCCTCATCGATAACGTCACGCCCCTGACGTCTTTACATTGTAAACGGACTCTACAATGATGTATTATAAAGAAATAAGAAATAACACAGTATTACTAGGTGGCTAGAATATCACTACGTGCAAAATAAAATTATGCTTTTCGAAATAGGCATCTCGATAAGGGGGTATTGAAAGTGAGGCATGAGAGACGCTGCAGTGCAAAATACCGGTGAAACGAATTTTACTGCTTCAAGAAAATCTACCGTTACTAATTTGCCAGTTGTCTAATATTCGTCACATTATTTACCATTTTCACAAAACGGAAGAATATCGCGTAAGCTTTGGACTGGAATGGATCGAATGAATCTCTTAAAGACAATTTTAGACAAAATAATGTTTAAATGGAGAAGAACTCAAAACAATAGAAAAGTTTTACTCGAAAAGATGGACATGAGCATTATGAATTTCTTACCTAAAAAAAAAATTAAGTATTTTCGTAGTGAAAATAAGCCTATTGTATTTCTGGATGAAATTTATCTACACATTGGGAATACTTCATCCGATGGAACCACTAATGGATTATTTAGTACAATATCCAATAGCCAACGACTAATGTTTGTACATGCCAGGAGGACATGGATTTTATTCCAAATTGTTTGCTTATATTTAAGTTTCGAATTAAGACTATAATTCAGAAATCGATGCTTAAAATTACAGCAAATGATTGGAGGAAAAGCTCATACCTAATTTAACCCCAAATTCTGCAATCATAACAGATAATGCCCCTTATTATAATGTAGAGTTAAATCCTGCACCTATATCCGCTTATAAAAAGGCAGATATGGTTAAATGGTTGACTGACAAGAATATACAGTTTCAGCCCAATATGTTGCAACCACAGTTGTATAAAATTATTAAACATTACATAACTTATACAGTTGCTGCATTACTGGAAAACTATAGGCACATTGTTGCACCTACCTCTCTTTCATCATATAAATATGGGCTACTATAAAAAATAATATTTCTGCAAAAATACTACATTTAAATTGGAGGAAGCTCGAAAATTTGTACAGTACGATTTTTTCCAAATAACACCTGAAGTGTGGCAAAAGTGGTGTCAACATGTTATAAAGGTGGAAGATAAGAATTTAGAAAATTAAGTACTTATTGACGGGCACAATGAGGTTAATGAATTAATCATTAATTTGGAGGACAGTGACTCTAGTGATAGTGACAATGATGAAGATAGTGATAATGATGATGATAGTGATTTAGACGTGGTTTAGTGATTCATTGCAAATATCAAATAATTACTCGTATTAACAGCTGTTAACTTATGAAAACAATGTAATGATTGGATAATAATAATTATTTCTTCATGAATAGTATTTTGCTTACATTCACATTAATTTATTATAATTTACACTCAACTGGTACCTATTCTACATCAGTTTGTCGCACCAATTATATTTAAGTTGCCATCCCATGTCGCCCGGCCCTTCCGCCAGGCCTGACAATGAGTTGTTAACAGTAAACTTTTACTGTACAGGATTTCAGCTTTAGCCGTATTTCAAAGAAATACTGACCTTCCCATACAGGAAGTAAAAATGACAAATTGCAGTAAATAAATAAGATTAGAATTGAAATGCAATAATGGTAAATAAACAACTGTTCAACAATTGAAACATAAAATTGGAAAATGTGATTAAAATTTAAAATATAACAATTTTCAAATTATTTACCTGATTTTCAATCTGTTTTCAGTTTTTATAACTATCTTTGGCAATTAAACCGTATGATGGCTATTGTTTTTATTACGATTAGAAGAAAATGCTACGGGGCAAGAAATAGAACTATACAAAATTAAAAAAATCGAAACTCCCGTCTGAGAAGACAAAAGGAAAACATGAAACTTAACATATTTTCTCGGGATATTTATGTCATTTACTGTAGTATATGCAGAGATTTTGTATCTTTTTAAAAGTGAGAAGAAGAAAGGTAAAAGCTTTTTGAGGAAAGCTTCTGTAGAGCGGAGCACCTCCTAGTGCAACTATTTCTGATTGGTTTTTTTTTTAGAAAATTTTAAAAGGAAACTTGTTAACATTTTTACGTATAACTTTTATAGTGTATTTAAGAGTTTCTTCATGGTCTAAGCATATGATTATGGCAAATTATTCTTAATAGACACAATATTAAACATCACAGTTGAGGAATTCTTCCAATTTTTTTATATATAAGTAACCATCTATTCTGCATTTAGTTCAAATTTTGTATGCTCACGTCCTCAAGTAGTAAGTTATCTGGGATCAATCTAATGTTGAAATTTCTAGTGTAACTGATATGACGGATCTGATTTTTTTTTTAAAACACCACTGTTTTAATTTCCCCGTAAATGGCTTTTAAGGGTTTACTTCTTTTAATCCAAAAGTGATAACATTTTTTGATACTTTCCGCGAGACATATTTTAGAACGAATTATGATTCATCTTCTTATGACTTCGCGAAGGCGATTAAATTCATTAAAACTGAGGAATATGAAGAGAGTTGGTTTTTACTTTCTTATACCTAATATAAGGAAGTATAGTAATCGTAATTTTTTTTCGACCTCGAGATTTTGATTGATTTATACGTTTTGAACCCTCCTGAATCGATTCTGACTATTTTCCGAATGAAGTCTGTTGGTGCGTGTGTGTATACATGTGTGTATCCGCGATAACTCAAAAAATACTAATGAGAGACTTCCCAAATTTGGCAGTTAAGATTGTCAACAACATTTTAGGTGACATATTAAATTTGGTGAATGTGGTACCACCAGAAGAGACACAATGAATAAAAAAGAAAAAAAGGTACAATTTCTGGAAAAAAAATAAAAATTTTTGTTGCATTTCTGGACGAATCTTGACGAATTAATATGAAAAAACATAACTTTAAGGAAAAAATCTGTCTGCATGTCTGTAGTATTGCGATAGCAGCCACAGTTTTTGAGATAAAGCTTTCAAATTTGGTACACATATTCTAAAGATCAAAGACAATGATAAATTCGATGATGAGCAAAATTGGCCAGCTGAAAGGGGGTCCACGTGACCCAAATTTTTTTTGTATTTGTCTTTACAAAAAAATGTATTCTTGATAAAAGATTATAAATCATGTCTACATATCAAGCCAATAAATATATTTTCCAATTACTTAAATAAAGCTGATGTAAACTTAAATTTTTTATACACTGGACCTCATAAAATGGGGTTAGGATAAATTTAACAGTTTGACATTTGTCTAATTTAGATACAAAAATATCAATGTCAATAAGAAGAAATTATTAAAATATACGACATGATTTATCATTGACAGTATCGAATGACGCTGATAATTAATTATTTAAAAATTTTAATGAAACATTTCAAGGTACAGTATTAAAATTTAATGGAGGTAAGTGAATAATTAAATAGAATGATTTTTTTACATCAGGATGATATAAACTGGTATAAGAAAGTTATGTGCTGGCCACATCAGATATTTTACTAGGTAATAAGTTGCCTTTGTTGCGAAAATATGAACTTTCTTGCCGTTGCCATCGGGAAACAGAGAACGTGAATTATACACAATTAGGAGCACACCAATGAAAGGAAAGGTACCTTTATCGGTATATCATAGGCGCATGCAAACTAGAACATAATTAATTAACGCATTAAGAGCTGCAACTGAGATACGAATTTTCAATCAGTGTCAGAAAGCGACATGAATTCTATCTCCGAGCAAGAAGGCGTGCACACTGTATAAAAAGGTAAAAATATAGCAGCGAGGGTAGGCCCGCTTCGATGGTAGGCGGGCAATTAATATATTTTAATGGTGGTATTCTCCAAATGTCTTCCTTATTTTATTGATGTCAATGATGCCACATTTCCTTTCTGTTAAAATGACTGTTTTGTAAATAAAAATATTCAAGGGAATTTCATCTTTACTGTCTGAAAACATGTTTCTAACTGCGATTAGTCGCTCCACTGTGGTCTCCCCTGTACCTCGTGTCTCTAGTCGCATAGTTACCTTCCATCTGAATCTGAATCTGAAGCCTCATCTCTTCACTAAGTTCGTACCCTAATTTTAAGCGAACAACATTGCATAGCACAAAAAATAACATCATCACTGGGAGATAGCAGAGTGGGGTAGATGTTTGTTTATGAATAAATGCAGGTTCAGTTTCAATCAAATGGACTTATTTTGGTATCGAGGCAATGAAATGAGAGGTATGATGAATACTAGGTTAGCGTATGGAGGAGGTAGCTTTACTGTATGGGGAGGAATAATGATGATTGGTCGGACTGAACTGATGTTTTTGATAGATGAGTGTATGCATGATAATAGATACAGAGAGACGTGTGTGAAAGATATTGTTCCTTTTACGCAGAATTTTGGTGGCGATTTTATATTTGTGGAAAATCAGAAAAATAATTGGGCAGTTTCGCGGTTTTGAATTTTAACCACATTTCCCAATTTATAATTGTTCAGCAGTTTATTTACATTTATATCTATTTTTCCCATTTTTAGTTATAACCAATTCGCATTCGAATACGTGTTATAAAAAGTAAATTAATTGGTAATGGCGATATAAAGACGAAAATCATGAAGATGATTATGTTTACATTATAGTATAAGTTTACGCTAATTACTTTTTTGTTTTGTAATAGAAATCGCGCATTGGAATGATTAGTCTATCCTACCATATTTGATAGAGCATGGCAAATAAATGCTTTCACTGACCCAAACAACAACATGAATTATTAACTGGATACATCTGGTTTACATAAATATTACACAGTAGGTCATTATAGGTTAAAGAAAATAAAAAAAATATATGTTTACTTGGTGGTGTTGTCAAAGCATGTATTGGTTATTAAAATAATGATATATTATTATAATCGATTAATCGTAAATAATCAAGGGTTATATCCCGAGTGCATCAAGTTTAATCGGTTAAACTATGTACGTCACATAATTTTAAAAATTTTGCTTAACAAATGACTTGAGTGTATAATAATTTGATAAAATCCCGAGACCGTAGGTCGAGGGATTTTATCTAAAATTATTATACACGAAAACATTTGCTCAAAAGTAAAATTTTAAAGTTTTAAAATTGTAACGTACACAGTTTTAAGTGATTAAAATTGATGCACGAGGGATATACATACGTAAAGATTATTTCCAGAATAGAAATTGTTATAGACAATAAAAGGCACATTTTTCTGTAAATATCCTCTTTTAGCATTACGAGCATCCCTATCTCACTTTAATTGAATATCCTTAAATGGATCAAAAATAACGTATTTTAAATAATACATTTCCTGAAGCATTTTTGCAGTTATGTTCCACATGGTTTTTATCACAATATCCTTATAATCTTTACCATCTCTCCATCTCATATTGAAAGCCCAGTCTTATGGGTACCAATGCAATATAATATACGGTCGTAGTGGCTCAAATTGGTATCTTGTTTGTTACAACACAAAAATCAGTAAATTGACCCCATACCGATTTGAGCGTTTTTGTTGTGTTAATAGGAACGCTTCTTAGGATTTCTTTGTCAACTTCGGAAAGTGAAACATTTTCGAAACGAGTACTTCTTTATTTACTTCCATTTGACGGTGTAGGTAAGTATAAATGACACCGACAATTCAAACTATCAGAATTGTTAAGTCGGTGAGTATCGCATAGCAGCGACAGGCCAAAGCTTACTTTACATGTCAAAGATAAATAATGAACAGCTAGGTGAAAAATAACCGATTATTTTTACAAAATAATCACTTATTTAAACAAGTCACGTAGTATAAATTTCATGTTTCTTATTGGTTAGATTTATGACGAGGGAGATAATCATTTTTAATAATAGATTTCCGATTATTAAACTTTATAATCGCCTAGCCCGATGTCTCATGACTTATGACTGATAGCGACCGTCAGTGCTGTCTGACGGGTAGTAGCACTGACCACCAGAGGGATAAACTTATCACTCACTACGTCTGTCTTGCTTAGTCTGCTTTAGGCTAGCCTGGTTTGCTATTATTATAGTGATGGGAATACTCGTCACTTTTGAATACTCGTATGTATTCGTTACTTCTACGGATAGTAATCGTTACTTTGTATTCGTTACTTTGTAATCATTAAGGTACATTTATGAAGTAGGTATGTATATACCTACCTAATACTTACTGCGTATCCCATAGGTAGGGATGGCAATAAAAATAAAATAATCGATTAATCGATCATTTGATTAATCGAATAATGCTAATCGACTTTCGATTAAAATCGATAGAAAATAATCGATTAATTAATCATTCGAATAATCGGATATTGATACTTATATTTTTAAAATACTATGCACAAAACTTATTAAATTTTAATAGGCATAGAATTAATGGATAGAAGAAAATGAATAGGTGAAAATTATTATTATTTATTACATAACTAACATTCAAATTACTAATAATATTAATAATTATTTTTTTAGCCACGAGTTCAAAAATAGAAGTTTAGACAGTCTCTTTGTAGTAAGTCTATTCCTCTTCTCCGTAGCTGTTGTCCCAGCTTTTGAGAACAATCTCTCAGATGGTACAGATGTGCCAACGAGGTGACAGTATTTTTTTGAGAGAGCGTGCAGCTTAGAAAGAAATTTCGATTAATATAAAATTAATCGATTATTTACCGATTAATTGAAATAAAAAATATCATATGATTAATCGATTAATCGAAACAAATTAATCGATTTTTCATTCATTTAATTAAATCGCTGCCATCCCTACCCATAGGTACAGCACTCGCCTCGTATAAGTAAATAAAGTTCAGTGATTAATGCTTATGATTAACTTACTTGTAACATAAACAAAGTTAAAGCTCTTCCATAGGTTTAAGAATGTTTATTAATAGCATTTTACTAACAAATAATAATAATAGATACCTATGTCGGCTTGAAGTCAGGATACACACTTGTTTATGTTTTCATTACATTGAAAATAATCTTGAAATCCTAAAGAGAGGAAAAAGTGTATAAAAAGTAGTACCGGTATGTCGCGTTATGATATATACCATCGAATAAAAATATAGAGGCAAATGTAAAAAAAAAAAATAGTCCCGTTAAAATATTTTAACTGAATACAATATTCTTAGAAATTATAAATAATTGCTACAATGCACCAAACATTAAGCACTTGATCATTGCTGGTTATTAATTTTAAAAAAACGTTTAAGAATAATATGTATTTATAATCATTTAAATTTACTGCCTCTTAGCTGGTGCATTAGTTTCTAAAATTTGGCTTCTATTTCTTGAGTTGGCAATAATAAAATACTAAGCACCTTACTAGGTACATAAATGCACTAGCTAGACGGTACATTTAAATTATCGTGAATTACCTTCACGTTAAATTTATCTAATCATCTTGTCTACAAATAAAAAAAAAATGTATTAAACAGTTTTTTTTAATTTTTAAGTATGAGAAAAGAAAAATAAACTTCAAAGAGTGAAGTACATTTTGTAGAAATTTAGTACATTTATCCTCCGCCAAATACAACAATTACCGATATGGAATCGAATAAAGAAACACCGAAATGACAGTTTGTGCGTGCACGGACCACTATGCTCTCACAAAGTTAAGAGTAACTACTACACCTACCGATTACTGCCAGCAGTTGCCAGTTACTACGTATTATTATCGTCGGTACCTTTATACCAATTCGTACGATTGCGCAGAATAGTAACTAGATGTATGTACTTGTATCAGCAATCAGCATAGGTACACATACGATATACGATGTAGGTAGGGTACGCTGCTTGTACCTACCGAGTAAAGTAACGATTACTTTTAAAAGCAGGTATTCGGTACTTCGGGTATTTGCGAGTAACGAATACAAAGTAACGAATACTCTATTACCCGCCCAACACTATATTATTATTTGTCTTTTCCATTACTTATGGCATACTGACGAGAACATAACAAGGTCGAAACCGGTCTATGTCTAGTGAGGAATTGACAAATGATTTTAGCTACCAAACAAATCTTGTAGGTTTAATTCATAGCAGGTCGTATCTTTTGTCTTCTGAGTAGTTGTTTCCTGTAAATATTTTTCAATAGGAATAGTAGACCACAACTGTAACAAATAATGAAACTGAGATCAGAGCGACCTTTAAATAGGGCTGGGCGATTATAAAATTTAATAATCGGAAATCTGTTATTAAAAATGATTGATTATTTACGATTAATCGATTACAATCGAACATGGATTATCCGATTATCGATGTTTCGATAACAGATAATCTGTTACATAGAGTTTAGCTCTGGCACAGGTTTCTTTAACAACTGCGAAGTCACTTTAGGAACTCACGTGGCGTGACGTCACACGTCTCCTACTGAACGCACCCAAGCTGAAATAAAGAACAATTAGTAACATATGCTGCACGGAGTACTCTCTCTGTCCGGTGACGGTAACCTAACCTGTAACCGAGCTGCGTCTGACCCACATACCTAGAACAGATATACTGCTTATGGTCGACTGCGCATCGGTACTGAGTTTGCAATAAAAGAAGATATATACGTCATTTTGATGTACCAACGTCATTTTTGTTTATGACAGTTTGTTAAAAAAACCTTAGATTTTTAGATATTTGTGCGAGTTTTCGTAATTAATAATAATCTAAGTGTATTCATAGACGATTACCCTTTACAAAATGACTTGTCTAAAACTGTAAAAGTATTCGAAGATTGATATTTAGTCAGTCATTAAGGTGTTGCCAATCCCAAACAATAAAGTTGTTTTTACCTATACTGCATTCATTTCATATAAGCGCAAACAATTCTAGCATAGGCGCGCGGTATTATATAAATACATTTTGTGAATTTATATATTGCACCTCGCGCCTATACTAGAGAACTATGCACGCCTGAAGGTCGATAAAGGGTCGTTCTGCGAGCCCATATGTGCTGATATGAAATGAGTGGAATATAGATCGTATCAGCCAGCTTTATCAACTTAAAAGTGGGGGTCGTAAAGTATATGGGAAAAACTTTGCAGTAACCTTTTCGTAGTACCGTAGTAGAAGTCAGTTTAAAGCTACCAAGAAAATGACATCATTCGTCGCATTTGCTATTTTTTGGTAAAATATTTGGTAAACAAAAAAATATTTTCCATTAAAAATTTTGCATTTTCAGTGTACACATAATTTTTGAACAATTTTTTTTTTTTTTTTGGTAAAACAATTTTCTAGAGAACGCGTCTTTTTTATCGAAGTATCATGTAAACATTTTACAGAAAACAAGTAGTCGTTTTAATTTCCACACAGAGTGAATGCAAAACATCATGGTTTATTTCATTCAATCAATTTAACTTGGACGTATTGACTTCAAACTCACAATCAGTAAGTCCAATTGCAATACATTATATTTTGCTATTCGAATGAGAGAGTTTGTTCTCGTACCACCAAAGAGCTGTTCCAAAAGTTACTCATTTCTACTATTTGGTTACATTCCGTTAACGTAATAACCTAGTTGTCAACACGTAACAGGGAAAGTTCCGGAATAGTAATTGCTACGTAATAACTATTCCCAATTTTTATAAATGCTTAGTGTAACGGTCGTTAGTTGCGGAAATCTTTAAAGTTCCTCTGATGATAGCTACTACATAGAGACTACTAAGCGTGCTGTTTGGGATGGCATTGTATTACCTGTATAAATATGTATGTATTGCCTGTAATCATCCATTAAAGGAATGCTTCATCTTTAGAGCCTTCTAGCGGCCAAACCGTAGATCTCTGAAGATGGATCCAGGAAGACTTTTGACCAGAAACATTTTGGCTATCAAAAATCAGCAAATTCTGATGAGGGGCAAAATATCCCTATAAAAGTGTGCGGGTCTTTTCTTTATATTTACCAAATTTGGAAGTGTAGTAAATTGTTGGATAACGACAATAAAAGAACTCTATTTCCTCGCCGACGTTTCAGTCATTCAACGTAAACTAAGAAGTTTATGCTGAGTGAACGAAATTTAAATTAATTTATATTTTATAAATACTTAGTATCTTTTTTTATTTATGGTTCATAAATGGAACTCCATTATTAATATTTTGGTTATTTTAAATTATCTGTGAATAAACGCAAATTAATTAGCACGTAGCTCATAAGTTGACTGGACTGGAAAATTTGTTTTCTATAAAAAGAACTTAAGATAAATTTAAAAAACGTTAAATTAAAAATATATTTACACTGATTTGTTTACTACTTTTATATAACCTCTGCCTGGAAGAATTTAATTTATTTTTGGTATATGATATAAAAATGCGCATTATTTGTTAAACTTTTTTTTTTTTAGGTTAAAGATATTCTAGTAGTTACAGTGGAGTACAGCAAATTATATGTTTTATAAGTAATTCAGTAAATAAGCAAGTTCTTATGTGTAATATAAGGAAGTATAGTAATCGTGATTTTTTTTCAACCTCGAGATTTTGATTAATATATACATTTTGAACCCTCCTGAATCCATTCTGACTATTCTCCGATTGATGTCTGTCGGTGCGTGTGTGTGGATGTGTGTGTATGTATGTGTTTATCCGCGATAACTCAAAAAGTACTAATGGGAGACTTCCCAAATTTGGCAGTTAAGATTGTCAACAAAATTTTAGGTGACACATTAAATTTGGTGAATGAGGTACCACCATAATGAATGAAAGAAGAAAAAAGGTACAATTTCGGGAAAAAAAAATTAAAAATTTTTATTGCATTTCTGGACTTATCTCGACGAATTATAATGAAAAAACATAACTTTATGGAAAAAAATCTGTCTGCATGTCTGTAGTGTCGCGTTAGCAACCACAGCTTTTGAGATAAAGCTTTCAAATTTGGTACACTTGTTCTAAAGACCAAAGACAATGAAAAATTCGGTGATGAGGAAAATTGGCCAGCTGAAAGGGGGTCCATTGGATCCAAACTTTTTTGTATTTGACTACAAAAAAAAATTCTTGATGAAAGATTATAAATCATGTCTACTCTATTAAGCTAATAAAATATATTTTCCAAGTACTTAAATAAAGCTGATGTAAATTGAAATTTTTTACGCATTTAACCTCATAAAATGGGGTTAGGATAAATCTGGCAGTTTAACATTTGAAATATATAATTTAATTACAAAAATATCAATGTCAATAAGAAGAAATTATTAAAATATATGACATGAATTATTATTGACAGTATCGAATGACGCTGATAATTAATTATTTAAAAATATTAATGAAAAATTTCAAGTTACGCTGTTAAAATTTAATTGACGTAAGTGAAGAATTAAATAGAATGATTTTTTAGATCAGGATGATATATAGTGGTATAAGAAAGTTATGTGCTGGCCACATCTGTTTTTTATTAAGTACTAGCATTACTGTAAAGCTCAGTTTCACCTAGAACTACATAAATATTCATTTGTACTATATCTTATTTCACGAGAGAATCCCGTTCGCATAGTTTAAGAAAAACGCCCAGGGACCTAAGTCTCGAGTTGTGAGAATAGAACCGCTAGGAGAAAAAGAAAGACGCAAATATATATAAAGATAAGGAAAACCGAAACAGAAGATCTATTTCCTATAGGAAAAAAGTTGAGAATCGAGCCCCAGGGCTAAATCCGTCCTTGCTTACATTAAAGATGGTAAGTAACCAAAACTGATATACAATGATCGGCACACAAAGTGGGACAGCAAGAATAACTGGTATATTTTTAAATCAAATTTTTCTCAATGTAAACAAAACGTGTAAAATTGTTTTATGTTTTATGTCTTTTCTTCGCTTACAAACATAGTTATTTTAGAAGGATAACTTCAATTTTTAGGATAAAAAGGGTTCCGACGAGAATTTGGGTACGTGTCATGAACAAAGAATAGACGATTATAAAATTAAATTTCATTATTTAATAACGAGTATTACCTGCCCTAGCTCTACTTACACTCATAGTCTACGTTGCATGTCTTCAATTACATATTGGATGGCCTCTTGAATAATGTTATCCCACTCTTCCTGTGGTGCATCCCTAGGTTGGTGCAATATTAACAACTGCTCACGGTTACCGGATCCGTCTTCCCAGCATATTCCATACGTGTTCTATGAGATTTAGGTCAGGACTACGTGCTGGCTTGTCTAGTGCTTCAATACCGACGTCATGGATGTAGTTTCTAACAGTTTTAACCACGTGCGGATTAGTATTATCGTGCCTTAAAAGAAATTGCTCATCAATACACCCCGCAAAATCAACATATGCTGTTCCAAAATGTCATTAATGTACCTTCTGGCCTTTAAAGCACCCCCATCTATGAATAAAAGCTCTGTGCGAGCCATGATATGTCAGCCCATACCGAAGCTCACCCTCTCACTAAAGTTGCATTGCGCGTATTTTTCTCTTCGCCTCCTCCACACTTTCTCTCGTCCATTTGGAGACCTCAGGGCAAATTGGGACTTATCGAATAAAAGAACTTTGCTCCACTGCCCGATATTCCAATTGAGATTTCCGCGTTCGAAATTATACCTGGCCACACGATAATTCTGTAGTAGTTCGGGGCCTGTTGCTCATCTTCTAGAAGACAAATTTGTTTCAACTAACCTTCTCCTTACAGTTCTATCTCTGACATTGACCTGGCGCACTTCTGAAATTCATTCTTTACTTGAACGGCAATCATATGTCGATCTCGCAAGATGGAAATCACGATGAATCGATTATCGCGAGGAGTTGCGCTTTGATTTCTTTCAGATCCTGATCTTCTCTAAAGCGAGCAACTGCTCTATGGAGACTAGATCGAGGAAAACCCAATCTTTCAGATACTTCACAGATGCTAAAGCCAACATCAATTAAAGCAACTGCTCTAGCTGAATCTTTCTAAGATAAGGGCATTACCAGCACCTAAGACAATTAGCAGAATGCAAGTCAATACTAAAGAATGATTTCTCACAGTAATTAAAAAAAATCGTCAGTTTTTAAAATCATAAGAAAGAGAAAAAAAGGACTGCAAGAATGCAAAACAAATGATTCTGCATATTTTGTGTACGCTGAGAAAAATGTTATTTAAAAATATACCAATTTCTCTTGCTGTTCCTTTTTTTGTGCCGGCCAGTGTATTTGCACTTTTGATTACAGAAGAAAGGAGAGCCAATCAAAATTCAGAATTAAGATATACTTGCCACATTATTCCAATAAATAAATATTATCTGGAGTATCATTATTGTCGAGAACGTATATATGTAGGTAATACACTATGATGTCTTACATTCACTCTGAGTGTGGAAATTAAAACGACTTCTTGTTTTCTGTAAAATGTTTACATGATACTTCGATAAAAAAAGACACGCTCCCTAGAAAATTGTTTTTTCGAAAAAGAATTATTCAAAAATTCTGTGTACACTCGAAAATGCAAAATTTTTAATGGAAAATGTATTTTTTTTATGTGTTATGAAGTAATAATGATCTATTTATAAAAGATGTGTGCAAATGACCATATTTAATAAAAAAAAAACGGTTTTCATAATTACATTTTTATCCAGATCAATATAGCGTCATCATTCAATAATAGTTTACCAATAAGTAGCAAATGCGAAGAATGACGTCATTTTCTTAGTAGCTTCAAACTGGCCTCTACTGCGCTACTACGAAAATGTTACTGCAAAGTCCTACGTACTTTACGACATTCATTTTTAAGTTGATAGAGCTGGCTGATCCGATCCATACTCTATTCATTTCATACGAGCACATAATTTTTTTACCTGGGCTCACAGAGCGACCCTTTATCGACCTTCAGTAGTGCATAATTCTCTAGTATAGGCACGCGGTGCAATACATAAATTTACAAAATTTATTAAAATAATACTGCGCGCCTATGCTAGAATTTTTATGTGCTTATATAAAATGAATGGAGTATAGGTAAAAATAATTTTATTGTTTGGAATTGACAACATATTAATGACTGACGAAATGTCAACAGGTGACAGACAGGTGGCAGTGTTATTAGCGAAAATCAAACAAATGATTAACTCGAGGATTTACCGTGAATAGCAACAAAATTCAATGTGGCGAAAATCTCGATTGCCCAAAGTTGACACTAATAACCATATTACGTATTCGTAAATTTTGTAACGTCCCTAAGTTATTTATTTCTCCGAATTTTGCGTAATTGTTCAGTGGGCGAAATTTTAATAATAATTAATGCTAAATCACAAACAATCACAATCAAGTACATTCTTTACATCAACATTTGTTGGTTCTTCACTGCATTGTCCAATTTTCCCGACAATTTTCCTAACCTGGTTATTTATCTATTTCAATGAATAAAGGTCGGTTCCACATCAATCAAATAACTTGTGAAACTGTTATCTTCACGTAACTGTAATATAACTTTTCTATAAATGATCGATGAATGTTGGAAAATTATTAATGTTGTTTTACTGCTGCTCGGCTCCATGTTCGATTAATTCCGAATAAGAAAGTGTTGACACAGGAAATTTTAAATAGAACGATTTCAGTTATCATTACTATGAAGTGATTCTTTGGTAATGCTATGCAGTCGGCATTACTACTAATTCTCATTTTAAAGTTGAAAATGCTTTAAAGTAATGCAGAGTAGTATCCGCGATGTTGCACATACTGCAGCAGTTACTTGAAAGTGTAATAACTAGGCAGTACCTGACTTCAGTAGAATTTACGTAACTGTTACACGGGCATACCACACGGTGAATTTTACATCAAAGTCGCAAATTTAGTGACAGTTATGTAATGCCTATTTTATTAAAGTTCCGATGCCAGTTCCCGTCACTTTGGTTCTAGTTGGGTAGTATTATTTTAACCGTTTCTCATTTCAAAGTGTTCGAATGACAAATGGTCTGACAAAAATAGTCAAAACATACAACCTTGAAAAAAATGGACGGCTTGCATGTGATAAATATTACTTAACTCCGCTACTGTATATTTGCCAAATTAATTTGGGCGCCGATAAATATCTGGTACATTTTTTATGCCACTGATAATTTGTTTCCTGTTCTTGTTTTGTAAATTCCTCATATAAAGTATAAATTGTGATTGCAAGTAAAAAAGGCAATTAAAAAATATATAACTGTTTCATAACAATCTAATATATAACATAATAACATTAACAGACTACATCGTAATACTGATAATGAGGTTAATTTAACTCAAATCAATGTACCGAAAAATAAAATCCACTTTGGACAAAAGTGCATTTATTTTGAAAGAAGAGTGACGTAAACATATTTCCTTTGAACTTGTTTATTAAATTGACCGAAAAATCTAGAAAAAATCCTTGCCTCTGTTCTGCAACTAAAGGGAGAAAAATGTAACATTAAAATAATCTAAATGACTTCCGCCATTAAACATGGGGCTTATTATCGTGAGGTTATACGTGAGATTATGAATCTCGTTCTTGAAATGAATGTAAATCTGTAGATTTGAAAAACGTTCAGGTGGTGGATGTTAAAAATTATGAAATCATACCTTGACTGGCACTAATGCGAAATTAAATGAATTTTAACATGTATAAAAACATAATTAGGTTTCTTTTGGTCTAATAACTATTTTTGATTTTTATCTCAATCCCTAATCAGGTGTTTATTTGTAACATGCAGATAGCGGATCTTTTCGAATATGTGCTGAAATGTCAGAATCGGCTTCAGAGTCATTTTCACTTAATGGGCTCCTTGTTGGATTCTTGAATACTTCTAGTAGAATGTAATAAATAGTATATTATTTGTGACTTTTGTGGGGGTTTCGTTGTTAGAAGCTGAATTTTATAAAAAATTAATGCTTATGTAAGTACTGATGTTTCAAAATCCCAAGGCCGTCAAAAATCGTCAATTGCAAAAGGCACTAAATTATAAAACGGATTAAGCATATAATGGCAAAGAAGCGACGATTCTTTCATATACTTATCAAAAAAGGTTTTGTACAACAAATATTTTTTTTATAATTTTCAAGTAATATATTATACACTGCCATGTGAACCATGGGGAATTAAGTATTTAATCAAAGCGTATGTCAATATCTCACGGAGTTTTAGAGAAATATCGCGCAGAATATCAAACTAAATTCTAACAGTTTATAAGTATATGGTAGAAAGCATGCAATATCCAAAAAATCCCTCAGTTACCCCTATCGAAAACCGCTTCCCATCGACAGAGAATGGGGTGACATCTCGAAAAAGCGTGAACATCCAAACCCAGTCTACACTATGTCAATATAATACTTTAAACCGGGTGATATTATTTGCCTTAGTTTCCAAGATATAGCTCGTAGAAAATTCATACCAATTTCTAAAAGTTTATAAATGTTTCGTATACGAAATCCAAAAGATCTCTTACATGTTCCTACAAAAAACCTCCTCTAGTCACCCGTTTTGATGGAGAAAAGGAAGGCATGTCAAGAACGCACGGCAGGGAAAATAAATAATCAAAGGCAGTGTGCATCGTATAGACAACTATAAGTTTTAAACCCCGTGCCATTGGGCGCGTTTAGCGAATGCAACTGCTGCAACCCGTTTAGTTATTATTACTGTTAACAGTTGTTATTTTACTGAACGGCCTGGAAGTAAGCGGAAGATATTACCTGTGCTGACTAGAAACAGCGTAAAATTTGTCGCTAACTACGTAGAGCAGCAGAATCCAGTTAGCGCATAGTCAATTGTCCCGTTTAGCGAACTGCTGCCGATGAAACTGCCAACTGTTGTGTTCACGAAACGAGCCCATTAGCTTTGTTTCTGCAGCGGTTGGTGATCGTTTATGGACTGTCAGAAGTATTCGACCAGTTGTTTATAAATACATTTCTTCACAGGACGTTATTAAAAACGAACCAAAGGACAATTTCCGATTGTCTGCAAACAATCATCAACCGATGCAGAAACAAAATTATTATCTGTCATAGTTTCGGAGAAATAGTGCTGATCTCATAATAACTAACAATATGAGTGAGTTTTTATGGTTTTGTAGTGTTGCAGGGGAAAGTTGCCAACTTGTTGGGCCTATTTCATTAGTTTATACTAATAGTAAACATTTTCCAGCAAATTTTTCCTCGTAGAAATCGTTTGAAATAAAAGTACAATTGAATTTGATTCACAAATGAGTCCACTGATTGTTACTGTACTCCCAATGCTTTGTGAAAATTGTAGAGAATTAACTCTTACCACTTTTCTTCAAATATTACATTATACACTTAATCTTGTTGCTGCGTTGCTTCATATAGGTACGTATAACTAATTTGTAGAAACTCATAATCTGTCACTTAAATTATTGAAATTGTCAGCGGTACAGTTATTAAGAAATTTAACGACCTTTACCTTTGTTAGTAAAGATCGCTGTATTGAAGCATTTTTCTAATTTATTACATTGCTAGGGACACTGGTAGATGGAATTACCATTAACTCGTTAGTACTCTACTATCACATAGAGACTAATAATTTTGAGATCCTCTTATTGACGTTGCGTGTAACTACTCCGCACTGACGAAGGCAGTAACCAAACACAAGTCTGCGAATGCTATTCGCGATGATCTGAGAAGAATTTCAATCGCAATTAAAGCTTTATCACTTCTTTGTATAATACAAATTTTATAAATCATCAAGAGGTGAGTGGCAACTTTATTTAATCTTCAATTATATAAAGTGCGAGAATTGCGACTTTGGTATCTTGTATTTAGGTGTTACTTATAATATTTATTACTAATATTTATTACTAAGCTTGGCCAAGCGATGGTAGATTCAGGATCGGGCGCAATACCAATGCCATCGCGCGCTTGTTTACAATGACGATGACACGACACACTTCAGTTGTTGTACTAATAAATAATGTTGAGCGTAAAGAGTAGAAAACGACCGTACGCTGATAAAGTGAATAAATTTATCGGTGAATTTCCGGATTTATTCTATGATGGATGTAAAATAATTTGTAAAGTTTGTGATCAAGACTTAATGTGCTGGAATAAATACGGCTGCAAAATTCATGTCAATAGTAACCGACATAAAAATTTTAAAAAAATGGCGTGTCTTCTTTGGAACCTCAGTTTATGTTTGATTTACTGTTAATGCTGATTGCCTGTGATGATCCCCTGCGCATATTGGATAAACCAGCATTTCGGGAGTTCTGGAATAAATACAATCCCCAGGTGAATTTACCAAGTCGTTCATCGTTACGTAGATATGTACCAAGAGTTCGTGAAGACATTGTAAATAGGATTAAATGTGCATGAAAAAATACACGGCTGTGGTTAAGTGTTGACGAGACGACAGATCGTAAAAAAAATTCTATTTTAAATGTTATAGTACGTGTACTCGACCCTGTTAAACCAACATTTCCACTTTTACTAGCTAGCAAAAGACTAACTGCGTATACTGGCGAAACAATTACGCGGGTGGTGTTGGAGACTTTCGAAAAATTTGAACTGTCAACAAGTTAAGTGTTGATGTTTGTGACCGACGGTGCTGCGACAATGCGTTTGGTGGGCCGTTTTCTTCAAAGAGACGATTGTAGGTTTTTACATGTTACGTGTAAAGTGCATGCGTTCCATCTTGTAGCAGAAACGATTCGAAAATATTTTCCAGAGCATTAATAGCAAATACAAAAAAAGTATTTCTCAAATCTCCTAAACGGCTTCGCGCATTTCACACACTGTGTCCTGGTATTCGGGAACCATCAGAGCCGATTCTTACACCTTGGGGAATGTGGTTGAAGGCAGCTTTTTATTATGCTGATTATTTTCAACAAAAAAAGCTGTGATACTACAGTTCAACCCTAACGAGGCTGCAGCTATTAAGGAAAGCCAGACAAGCTTTCAAGATGTTTCCCTTGAAACAGATTTAAAAACTATTTATAACAATTATAGAGGACTACACGACGCAATGGAAAAATTGCAAAATACTTCGTTGTTATTAGTGGAATCGCTGCAAATAGTGGACGACATAAATACACAGCTACAGTCTATAAATGACGCAAAAAATAAGCCCGTTATTGAAAAATTCGAGAGTGTATTACAGAAAGATCCTGATTTTACCAAATTAAGACAAATTTGTGATGGTGCATCTACAACTGCGTTAAGTGAGTTCACAGTGTGTTTTACTTATGCCTGTATTACTTCCGTAGATGTCGAACAGTCTTTTTCAAAATACGAACATATTTTTTTCACCACAGCGAACATCGCTTACTGAGACAACTGTGGAAACATATCTGATGCTACACAGTTATTATAGAAGTGCTCCAGTTTGTGATAATAATGTGCAGCACTAAGCTTACAAAATATAAGGAAATACATAAAAAAGAATTTAAAGCGAACGAAATAGTACAAAAACATACATCACAATATATAATATATTTTTGTTCTTATTATTGTACTAATTCAAGTATTATGATATGATGCATACCCAGCACGTCTCTGTAGGATTAATAACCTTGGCCAGGCTTATTTATTACAATTTGTAAAATACTTCACTCCCGCAAGCATATATTATTTTTTGCATGAACGGGCACAACTTTTATTGCAAAAAAATTAAATAAATAACTAATGAATAATAAATAACTGGCTTCGAAGCTCGAATTTATCTAGGTACCTTGTATTCAATTGTTAGTTTTACATTATTATTTATTTATTATTGCGAATAGTGAAAACTGCCGTATTAATATTAATTTTAATTTTAATTTTAAATAAGTTACATTTTATAGTTTATGTTTGATTATTAATTTTTTTGTTCTTTCTACAATTAAAAGTTTGACGTAATAAAAATGTTGACGTTATGTTGGTACTGATCATTGGTTTCCATGGCGACTTTAAATCCCAAGGGAATAAATGTTTGTTTTACTCTCTGTTTTGAGGTAGTAAATTGTTATTTATGCACCATGGGAATAAAACACACTTTACTTTCGACGTGCATTCAGTATTTTTTGTACGAACGGGTACAATTTTTATTACAAAAAAATGAAATATAAAAACTAGAAGCTTTTGTATTTTATTCCAAATTTATCTAGGTACCCTTGTATTTAATTGTCTGTTTGACATTATTTCTTATTCATTTCTGTTTGACGTTTAGATTATTAAATATTACTAAATATTAATTACCAAAAGCTGAAGGACTTCGGTCAATGGCCATTTGAGTCTATTTTCAATAAAGGATTATTGTTATTATTATTATTAATTATCAAATATTACGAACTGTGAAATTTACCTTATTAATATTAATTTTAATTTGAAATAAGTTACATTTTATGGTTCATATGTTTGATTCTTAATTTTTTGTTCTTTCTGCCGTTAAAAGTTTGACATAATAAAAATGTAGACATTACGTTATGTTTGTATTGTTCAATAGTTTCCATGGCGACTTTAAATCTCGAGGGAATAAATGCTCGTTTTATTCAAAAAAGTTGCCTTTGCATAATAAATCCTGAGGAACTGTCATGTTTGAGGCTTTCTTTTTTATAAAATGTTTTATACTTTTAGTTTTAGGTTTGAGAAAAGTACTTTAATCTACTTTTCTTAAAAGAAAATATACGACAGAGGCAAATTCTAATTTTTCACATGATTTCCTAAAAATTCATCTAGTCTAAGATAGATAGAAAATATTTATATAGATGTTCGTTTAAAAATTGATGAAATAATTATTGTCTGCAAATTAAGCAATTTTAAAATAGAACATTTATATAGTTATTAATGCAGCAGTGTTATTTGTGAGGACGTGGTTCTAGAAAACGATATTGAAAGTAGCACAAAGGTTTTTCTTTTATAGTCACAACATATATGTAAGTTAATTACATGCAGCTATATTGAGGAATTATAATAATTTTATTAAATATCTTTCAAGGAACAATTGTTTACATACGTATTTGTATAGATTTGAAGGTGAAATTATTTAACATATAATTTTACATCCAAACAGGGTTCAAATAATTATTACAATGTTTTAAAACAAATTAGGTATCCTTTTTGTTAAAAGTTCATTTCAAATAAGGAATAAACTGGAAATAATAACAACAAAAAATGCTAATTATTTGCCATACATTTAGAATAAACTTGTCACCAGAGATACTGACCTTGATGCCACAGTCATAGGAGCAGAGAACTTTAAGTAGTTATTTACGTAGTATAACTTGAATATTGGGTGCGTTTAGCGAACATAACCGCTGGGAGGTTGACCCATAGATAAGATATAATATATTATAATATATTTTCTATGGGTTGACCGGCAGCAGTTCGCTAAACGAGACTATGCGTTAACTGGAAGCCGCTGCTCAACGTAGTCAGCGAAAAATTTTTACGTTGTTTCTAGCTAGCACAGGTTGTGAAATGCTATGCCTTCGATCATTGGTCGAAGTGCTATGCTATGTATATAACCTCAAAAATAATATGAATAACATTAATGGAATCGCCGACGATAATACAATTTATGTATTAAATGATTATATAATAAACAAATTTGATTTGCAAAGGTCCTTTAAGGGTAAAAATTCACGGAGGTGTTTAAAAATTGGGAACAAACATCTCAATTTATTAATTAATATAGTCTATATGTACATCCCATTTTAAATGACAATCGATGTAAATTCCACGATATTTAATTTTGTTTGTTTTCCGTATTTTCAATATGTCGTTTCCGACTGAGATGGATAATGAATCGTAGTTAGGTAAAGAAAATTTGTATGAGGCAAATGGAAGAAAGAATGTTTTATCAAAGTTCAGTGTAAGTAGCTTGCTGCCAAACCATTTGTTTCCCTTACGAAATCTGTTTCTGCCATTCGCTTCAGATCCAGCCATGATTTATTGTTATAGTATATGACGGTGTCGTCAGCAAATGACTCAACCAAAACAAATCATTCATATATATGATAAAAAGCAATGGTCCGAGGACGGTGCCCTGTGGGGGAACTCCAAATTTCACAGTTTAAAAATTGCTTTTTATTCTATTTATTTCGATATATTGCGTCCTATCACACATACAGCTGTTCAGTAGTTTGAGTGAATCTCCTTTGACTCCTAAATGTTCCAGTGCTTCCAGCAGCAGTGGGACACTGACCGTATCAAAGGCCTTAGCCAGATCTAAAAATATTGCCAACGATGGTAAAGCTCTATCAATGGTACGGTAGATATTATCAGTTAGGTGGGTGATTGTGTCTTGCGTGAAAACGCCTTTGCGAAAACCATATTGTTTGTTCGATAATATTTTATATTTATTCACATAATTTTCTAGGTGTGATTTCAGAATTTTCTCGAATATTTTTGCAAAAAGAGGAGCTTGAAAGTTTACCTACTACGCCACCTAGTTTATCTGTGGTTAATTCCAACGATTTCATTGATAAAAAATATTCAGTTGCAAGAAAGTAAAATTTTGATCTTTGACGTTTGTTCATTGTTTCTAAGTATTCTGATACCACAAACCATGGACTACGCATGAAACAAAATTGCTTTCGATTCATTGATAATTTCTTCGAACAAGATGAAGGAATGGCAATGGGCAACTCTTTGTCAGTTTCTTCATGAACAGATTTGGAACAGAAGAAAAAAAGAATCTGATATTCACAGGGTTTGGCTTAGGTATGTGGATGAAACAAAAGTCACTGATATTAACAACTTTGTTTCTAAATTAAACAGTCGTTTTGCATCAGTTAAAATCACATATGAAGTTGAAAACTTTGGACAACTGCCATTTTTAGATGTATTCTTTGAAGCACGAATTAATTTTTTATATTTTTGTTAATATCTGGTTGTAAAATTGTAATTAGTTATGGTTTTAGATGTTAATTATACAAAAAGTAACTCAAAAACATTTGTTTATATTTGTTTATCATATGGTTACATAATGTGACCACTATGTCACATATAAAAATAAAAAATGTCCATTATCCAATATATGTAGTAAAACATATACAGACAAATATTTACTTTTTTATGGAATTCCAAAAAACAGTTTTTATTTGCTGTTTTGCAAAGTCCAACCCTGCATACGTTGCATTCCCATTTGGTACGGTGAGGATTTTGGCGGTACTACAAAGTGCGCACCGTCTGGAAGTCACATGCACCAGCATGTGTTTAGCTTGATCAGGTCGTAAATTTGTTGGTACATGAACCTTGTAAGAATTTTCGGAAAAGGGAGACATTGATCTCCTTCCCAAATCGTGCTTCAGCCTATTAGCACCAACCAAACCAGAAATTACTTCGAGGCGAAAATCCTTTAGTTTCAGACTATTTTTGGTTGCCTACTTAGAAATGATAAAAGAGTTTACTAAGGCTGTGTGTATGAAGTGCCAAAATAATTGGTGCCACCATTTTCTGCTCTTACGATCGATAGCATAATACGACTTGAGCATATCAGCTCTATTTACACCACCCATGCAACGCCTAAAATCGTTAACAGCCTTTGGACAGTTTATTTGCGTAATTGTACCATCCTTCTCTCTTTTTCCAACAGGGAGGCTTTCTGTTGGTACATGAATAGTTGATAACACAGTCACGACTCTCTTATCCATCCATTTTACACAAGTCAACATCTCTCTTAGTAAACCAGTCCCATTCTCCTCTTGTAAGTTTATTGTCATTTTTCAAATTATTTGGCAAATTTTTTCTGTTGCTTCGAACAGTTCCAATATATTTCTTTTTTTATACATCAGTCTCATCAACCTCTCTGTGGTAAGAAAATGTTCAAAGTAGATACGGTATCCTTTACCTTCTAAACCCACAGTCAACTTATGAACAACATATTCTCCTAAACCCAGTTTCTTATGTCATCTTTGTTTTTTTTCCTTCCACCAACTTCCTCATTCTTTCCTGTGTATAGTATGTATCCAAAATTGGATATATACCCGTACTGATCTGCAAGGACTCAAATTTTTAATCCACATTTTATCGGTTTGTTTGGAAGGTATTGCTTGAATGATGATCGGCCTTTAAATTTGACCATACTCTCGTCAACCGATTGTTCCTTCGTTGGATTGTAATAGTGCTGAAATTTATGTTTCAACCTGTCGATGTAAGGACGTATCTTATATAACTTATCATAACCCGGTTGTTCTTTTCTGGCATAAGAGTATTGACATTCAAATGAATATTGCTCACGAGGAATCCAAAACGATTAATGTTCATCAAAGAATTAATATATGTGTCACGGGGTTCAGGTCGTGATGACCAGTAATCTCTGTAGCTTGGAGAGGTCTTGATTCCCGTGAGATTTATGGCAATAAATAACTTTATTTCGATAATATTTGTAGGCTCAAATCACTTTCCTGGCTGAGTACAGTAAAGATTGGTTTGAAAGACGATGTCATTCAACAGGTTGTCTTCAACAAAATATTGGAAATATTCGTAGGGTGTAGATTTACCTTGTACATCATTAGGACCTACATTCTGCTCAAATTGTTTTAGATTTGTTAGTAAAATCCTTTTTATTTCACATCACTAAACTCAAAGGAACGTCATACTTCGAGGAATCACTGGTAATCCCATCGTCATCACAGGTATTCACATTGCTATCACAGTCATTTCCAGTATTATCTTTATCGTTATTGCCATCAGATTCCATATTATCATCTTCTAATCCCTCTTCCAAATCATCTACTATCATTTGAGTAGGATCCTGGAGCACAAGGTCATCAATTTCGATGTTGTTTATCAAATCCACGTCGTCGTGCCAATCTTCGTCGTCGTCTGCAACGGAACACCATCAGATGGAATATCATCCAACAACATATATGCATCATCCGAGGTTACTATCTTGAGATCAATATATTTAGGCATGCTGAAAAATAAAAGTTCTGATTTGCAAAGTGGTATAAAAATAAAACCAGTAAACATATATCAAAATGTTGCATTATTTTCTTATTTGAAGTGAAAAACTAATGTTTACTACATTCAAAATACTCAAAATGATTGTAATATGTGAACACTTGCTACAAAATGTGTTCAAAATATATAATTATCACCAAAAACAAAGTAACCTAGCACACACGTGTGTAAAGATTAACAATAACTGATTGAGAAGCTATTCTATAGGATTTGGTTCACTTTCCAGAGTTAGTTTGGTTACTGGATGATAGATGGCACACTGTATTCATAATGGTTTCACTCTTATACCACAATGCATTAAGAAAAAAATTATAAATTTGTGGTTACATAGCGAAACCACTTCCCCTGAAAGGGTTAATAAAATAAATAAACAGTGAAAATAAGTTAGAATTTCAGATACATACAGAAACGATACCAGTAGGTACTCTAAGATATATCTCTTAAGGACTCTCACCATTGCTCAACACAAAATGGTAAGTTTTAGTTTTCTAGTTTTTCGCATATTAAACTTCCACCACTGATTAAGGATACAGATGCGAGTAATGGATATTCTGTAACTTTAATTGATAAAATAATTAGGAAACGTAAATTTAAAGAGACCCTTCGAAATTCCTCGACTTTTCAAAATGAAAGAGAAAATCCGAAATTTGTATCGATTCCATTTGATCCTCGATTCACTCGTGATATTGGTAAGATTTTTAAAGATGTAGGTATGACAGTGGTTCATTCCAGTGGCGGCTGGTGGATTCAGGCTATTGGAGTATGAAATCCAAACAATATTTTAAGACACGACTATCAGTACAGAATGAGGTAGTTTTGCAGAAAAAAGAATTGAAAAAAAAATTACAAAAATGCGCTGCCAACCCAGATTACTTCTAGACCATTAGTAAAATGTTTGTAAACTATTTTTTTCGTAATCAGAAGGAAAATTTATCACTACAGTTTTTTTGGTTTTCAAAAATTTTGATTTTTTGTAAAGTTATGACATTTTGAAATTTAAGTTCCTCATTGTGTAAATTTCAAAATGTCATAACTTTATAAAAAATCAAAATTTTCGAAAACAAAAAAAAAACGGGGTGACAAATTTTTCTTCTGATTACGAAAAAAAATAGTTTGGCAAACATTTTACTAATGGTATAGAAGTAATCTGGGTCGGCAGCGCATTTTTGTAACTTTCTTTCTCAACTTTTTTTTTAATTTTTTTTTTCGCAAAACTTCTTCATTTAGTACTGGTAGTTCTGCCTTAAAATATTGCTTGGGTTCCATGCTCCAATACTAAGATATGGGATAACCTAAATCCACCAGTCGCCACTGGTTCATTCATCGGGAAATAAACTACAACAACTTTTAAGCAATCAAAAAGATAAAATTGAAACAAACGAAAAACCGGGGATTTACGGAATTAGCTGTATGGACTGTATTCAAAAGTATGTTGGACAAACAAAACGATCAATTCAAACAAGAATCAAGAAACATATGGTTTATCTCAAATATGGTAGAACAGATAAGTCTAGTATTTCCCAACATGCGATTGAAAACAACCATAAAATAGATATTAGCAATTTAAGATTAATTAGGAATGGAACAAATACTAGCAGTTGGACACATTTGAAAGCTTGGAAATCAGAAAGTGTAAAAATTGTATGAGTAGTGATAGAGGGCCAATCCCAAATAGCCCGCGCTATTGGTTAGTGAGTCAGGGTTCACCGAATTGTCACAACAATTTAGATATAAATAGGATACGTTGTTAGGATTAGGTAAGTTTTAATCATCTCCAGATGATGCCAACTTGGTTAGCGAAACGCGCGTCGAGTACAGTATATAGTGTTTTGGTACTTTGTGGAAAACTACGATAGCAAGAAAATCGATACACGATAAAATCGGACTTGAAAAAATCGATCCATCAAAGATCGATCTGCGATATTTTTATTCTGCTTTACTTACATACAGAATGTGATTACTTGAAATTGAATAGGGCAATTAATATTATATTCATATAACATGACGAGTCAAGACTTGTGACTGCGAAAGTGACTGTTTGTTTTTATTTGCGATTGCGCAGTAATACCACAACAGGCACGTTTGAAATTGCGGAAGTCGCCAAATAACATGTGATTGCTGATTAGAATTGGGGCAGTCATACGAAATCTTCAATTGCTGATTAAAAATGATTTAAAGCATATTTTGAAAAGTGAGTTCAGTGTATATTTTTATTTGTTAATTATTATGCAGACAGAAACTGAAAAACTGGAAGATAAAATCAAATATACCTGAACGATTTTTTAACGATTCTTTTCCCAGTAAGATCGAAAAAAAATCGGTTTTTACTGTTTCAAAACATCGATGCAAAATATCGATAATTAAAACCACTCTCTTCAGCAAAACAAATAAAACAAAAATACTCACCAATTCTTTACATCAAAATTTTAAAACATTCACAGACATTTGTTTCTGCATATTTGCGTCCATCAGTGTGACCCTTTCAAAGCCTCGAAGTAGAACTTTTATCAAGAAGGATACATAATTTGTTTTAAATTATTCCCTAATAATGGAATTTTCTGAATAGAATTTTAATTATTCTGTTGTCTGAAACAATTCATTACATGGTGCTTACTAAAATTCTCAGTTGCTTTCGAGGGTTTGAAAGCGCCACACAGACACAAATGTACAGTAACACGTGTTTGTGAATGTTTTAAAATTTTTAAATTGATTGTTACATTGGTGAGTACTTTCGCTTGATTTATTTTTGATTTTGCTGAACAGAGTAGTTTTAATTAAAAAGAACGTTATTGTGTCAATTATACTGAACATAATGTCCGTATTATCTTTTTTATATCCTAATATTCGTCATTTGGCAAAAAACCACGAAGCAATTATTTAAAATATGTTGTATAATCCGGTAAAGGGGAATTTTAAATTTCCATTCGTACTCCAAGCCTGACTTTTTGACCAAAAATTAGTTATAAGATGTACATCAAGTATTAGTTACATCAAGTAGACGATTTAAAATTCCTTTTTAAAGCCAGACCTGATTAATGACCACTTTTTATCGATTTTTAACGATAATGCTTGTCCAGAAAATGTTGCACATTTTAACTCAAACACATTTAATAAAAACATTACTTTTAAGTTAAATCTAGTTGATGAATCTACTATAATAAATGCAATAAATGGTTTCAAATCGAATGCAAGTGGTATTGATGGTATCAATCTAAATATGCTATTACTACGTGCTCCTGTCATTATGAAATATTTGTTACATATAATAAACTGCTGTTTAGAGATGGGTTATTTTCCCAGTGCACGGAAGACTGCTTTAATTTTTCCTTTGCCGATGGTCCCAAATCTAGTGACTGTAAATGAACTGAGGCCCATAAGTCTTCTCCCAATATTATCAAAGATTCTAGAAAAAATTGTCTATGTACAAATAAATGAATATTTTTCAAAAAATAACATTATTCCAAAACACCAATCAGGTTTTAGAAAGGCTCATAGTACAACAACTGCATTACTAAACCTTCATGATACTATTATCACAAATTTAGACAAAAAACTTGCGACAGTACTCATTATATTAGATTTTTCCAAAGCATTTGACACCATCAGTCATGAACTCATGTATGCTAAACTGAAGTATTATGGTTTTGACCCCATTGCACTGTTATTTTTTGAAAACTATTTAAAATCACGGTCTCAGCTAGTGCGAATTGGAAGCACTGAATCCTCTGTTGGAAATGTGTCATCGGGAGTTCCACAAGGATCAATTTTAGGTCCCCTGCTTTTCATCGTATACACGGCTGACATGTATAATAAAATAAATCATATGTCTATGCAGACTTATGCGGATGATACCCAACTGTTGTTTCACTTTAATAGCGACAATTGCCATCAAGCAGCTCTTAGTATTAATCAAGACCTTAGTTATATTGAAAGGTATGCTTCTGAAAATAACTTAAAGCTCAACCCGTCGAAATCCTCCGCTAGGCTCTTTACTTCTGCAGCTAAATATATTCAGCTAAAGTCTAGCATTACTTTAAGAATTAGTGATGATCTAATTAGTTGGTGCGATGCTACAAAAAATTTAGGACTTTTGTCTGATATGAATCTTCATTTTACTAAACATGTAAGTAATTTGATACAGAAAACTTATCTACGCTTAAGACTTCTATATGCAAATAAAAAAATTTTGAATTTAAAATTAAAGAAAAAACTTTGTGAGAGCCTTGTATTGTCCATTTTTTATTATTGCTATATCGTTTACTATCCTTGTCTTGATATGGTCAACAAGAAACGTATTCAAAAGGTACAAAACACTTGCTGTCGATATGTTTTTGATCATATCTCTAATAAAATTAATCAGATACAATGGTTTAATATGGACAATGTATTTAAGTATTTTATTTTGGTTTTTGTTCACAATTTATACACAACTTTTATTATTGCTATATCGTTTACTATCCTTGTCTTGATATGGTCAACAAGAAACGTATTCAAAAGGTACAAAACACTTGCTGTCGATATGTTTTTAATCATATCTCTAATAAAATTAATCAGATACAATGGTTTAATATGGACAATGTATTTAAGTATTTTATTTTGGTTTTTGTTCACAATTTATACACAACTTCAACACCCCTCTATCTTAAAGAAAAACTGATTCCGAGAAGTACTATTCATAATGTTCATGTTCGTGGCAGAGACATATTAACAATGCCTCTGCATAGCATTTCCATGTTTCAGAGATCATTTTCGTACAACGAAATTTATTTATACAATAAACTAAATCTAGATTTTAAAAAGTATACCGTTCCTAATTTTAAAAAGAAACTCAAAAAATATCTTTTAGATCAGCAGTTACTTGGCAACTCATTTTAATTCTTGATATTTTTTTCTCTTTTTTTCTTTCTCTTCTGTTTGCCTAATTTTTGGGATAATCTACTCATTACTTTTACGTTTTACTTTCTTTCTTTTTTTCATCTTTTCAATTTAATGTTACTATTATTTATATTCATATTTTTCTATGTAGTTATTTACATTGGGTTAAGTGTAAGAATAACCCTAGAGCTAAACTTCGCCCAGGGAGTAAATTAATTAATGTAAAATTATTAACTTAATAAAGACGTTTTATTATTATTATTATTTAAAAAAAAAGTTAAAAAACATTAATTTGTTTATTTATTATGAATTTTTTTTAATTTGCGTATTTTTTAGCTAACGGTGTGTCAAATAGCAATTTTTAATTGTAAATATCTCGTTTTCTATTGCAAATACGTGAAACAAGATTTAAGACGATTTTATAGAGAATTTCAATATCTTTCGATATCATTTAAAACATTTTTCTGTAATATTTACATTTTCCGAGATATTTGCAGAAAAGTCGTTTTTGGGGGAGGTTTTTATTTTTTTTACAACCTCTATGGGTCAATTTTTAATTTTCGGTCATTGATACTTGATGTACATCTTATAACTAATGGTTGGTCAAAAAGTCAGGCTAATGGCGATTTAAAATTCCCTTTACCGGACTAATACTTATATCTGTGATAAGTTTTTTTGTGAAAGTATAGAAAACAACAATTAACAATTTTGTTTTTATACATACATATATTTATTAGGGGATGAGGTATGGACATCCGTTTAATTTCCGATATTCGATCAGTGAAGTTAGCAGCACTGATCGAGTCCGGCAATTGGATGGATGAACGATAGCTCGTCTAGTCGGTAGGCTGTCAACAGACAATACCAGGAAGGCCGCTAGCCTGATGCAGGCGGAGAGGCGAGCCCGGGTCGAAGAGACCTACCCAGGAGGTTTGCCACTCTGCTAGCGGTGCAGGCGGTGGGTTAGTTGACAGTCGAAGACCGTGGTTCGGAGTTCACGCTAAACTGTAGGTCCCTAGGTAAAAAGGGGATATTATGGCCTACTTGCCTAGTAAAATAAGTAGCTACTACTACTACTACTACTACCACTACTACTACATATATTTATTTCTCTACTCAGGATTGGCAACTCGATTTGGATTGCGTAATCGGTTTGGATAAGCAGGAAATAAATTTCGATAAAACGGAAATCAGTTTTAATCATTTTGTTATTCTTTGCTAGTGTCACCTTCAATCATTCAGGATTATCTGTATTTCCAGTTTGCTTCTTACTACAATATTATTTCCAATCAGGGCCGGATTATTACTTTTTTTCGCCCACGGGCAACTATATTATAGCGCCTCCCCCCCCCCAGTACAAAACTTTCAAAATGATTTCAAAGTTTTTATTCATAATACAAAATAATGTAATATAAAAACAATATATACTCAGCGCATACAAATAAAAATAAAAACATTAAATGGAAAAAGTTGAACAAATAGATGTAATAGTTATTTATGATCAAGTGTTAATAACACTCACAAAATAAAATATATTTTATTTTGTGAGTGGGAAAGTTTGCGAAACGAGTGTAAGCGAGTTGAGCAAACCCACGAAAAAAAAGTAAAAAGAAATATTTTGTAAACAAATCATAATTTTTAACACTTGTATCATAAATAACTATTACATACGTTTTCTGGATTTCTTACTGGCGAAACTATTTATAATATCAGTAAAATCAAGCGCACTAGTTAAGTCATGGTTTATTGATAGCACAGATAAATTATTAAGTCCTTCTTGGCTTATGGCATTTCGTAAATATGTTTTAGTCCTTTTTAAAGTAGAATATGATCTTTCCCCTGACGCATTTGTTATTGGTAGAGTCAGAAAAATTCTTAATGCAATTTCCACATTAGGAAACATGGTTATAACATGTTTTTCCCTGATAAATACTAACATGTCTCTAACATTAACGATATTTTCTATATTTTCAATAAAATATTTGATTTCAATACATTCCTCAGCAAAACATTCCTCCAAATCGTTTGAATATTCAGCTTGCAAATTATTTGAATTATTTCTTATATCGTTGTCATTCATAATCTTAAGATTATTTAAAAACGAGAACTTTTTTTCTATTTCTACGTAAGCCATCAATCGTTTCTTTAATTCTTGATCTAGCCTATCAATAATAGCAAGAAAAACATTAATTCTCATATCACTTTTGCCGTCGAAGTTAGTTTCATTTTCATGAGTTTCGTCAAATTGAAGCTTTCTCTTAAGTATCCTTTTTTGATCTTTATTATATTCCATAATTTTGGATAGTTGTTTGCCCCTTTCTTCGTATTTATCAAACTGGTCTTGATCTCGTAATGATTTAAGATAACCAATCAATGATTCAAAAATTGCAATCGTTGTTGATAAATCAATATCAACGGTTTGTAAAGTCTTACTGGCTTTATCACATTTCTCTAAAACATCCGACCAAAACGATGTTAAAATTCCCGTATCTAACGAATTAAATTTACCTAACAATCCCATAGCTTCTGCTTTTACGGAAGGTTTTTCATTTTTGCTATGGGCTATTTCTTCTACACTTTTCCGAAATGTGTTATATGAGACAGATAAAGATTTACAAGCATCAGCACGAGCCGACCAACGTGTAGTAGACAAATATTTAGGTATTAACTGATTGAAAATTATGATTTCACCCTGTCTTACTGTCAAATCTTCATTTACATTAGTTTTCAAAATATTCCATCTGTTGGTAGAAGAAGAAAAAATGTTGAATATTTGTTGGACGAACATGAAATATTCAGTTGCCATGTAGCAGGATTCTGCTGCTGCAGCTCCAACTAAGTTTAAGGGGTGTGCAGCACAGGGAAGAAATAACGCAAGATCGTTATGTTTCTTTATGCGAGCCTGAAGTCCAGTGTATAAACCTGCCATATTAGAAGCATTGTCGTACGATTGACCTCTGCAATTCTTAATATCTACTTTTATTTCACTAAGCATGTCGAGTACACATTTTTCCATATCAGCACTTTTATGCCCGCAATTACTAATAAATTTTACAAATCGTTCGTTTAGAATACCCTTTTCATTTACATAACGGACAATGAAAGTTAGTTGTTCAGTGTGAGTAATATATGGCGTAGAATCGACACTTACGGCATAGTATTTGTTTCGATGCAATTCTTTGACAATTTCATTTATTACTGAATTTCCCATTAAATGAATTAATTCATTATATGTGGTTTTCGATAAATAGGAAACACCACCTGTACCTACACTGCCATATTTTTCCATGTGATTTTTTAAAAATGAATCATATTCAGATAAAAGTTCCAATAAGCCCAAAAAATTTCCATTATTTGGAGAACCTACTTTTTCTTCAGTACCTCTAAAGGCAAGTTCCCGTGTTGCCAAAAACTTCGTTACACTTATTACGCGCCGCAAAACCTCCTTCCAATAATCTCGTTCAGCCAAATATTGCCGATGTAATTCTGTGTCTATTTTTCCTGAGCTTTGAATTCTCATTATAACTGCCTTTGCATTGTTTTTGTGTTCCGTAGATTTTTCGTGAGAATCTATACGAATGTGATTTTTCCAATCGTTAAATCCCGATACAAATTCGCGTAACGATTAAATTTACCGTAATTTCGCGCAGAAGTAGTAAAATCTAACTCATCAATATTTTGCTGTGGTGGATTTTTTAGAATTGAATCAATAATTAAGTTTTTATCCGTTATATGCCACTCTGCTGGGTCGTTTCCGATATTGAAGTCCTCCTCTGATTTACTGATTTGTAATTCGTCTTCAACAATTAATGTCTCAGTTTTAGAAGGGGAAGCAGTAGCAATTTCATGTTTTTCTCCATTTTTTTCTGACGATGCAGTTTGGGTCTTTTGCGGTGATAGTAAACTTGATTCTTTATTAACAATTATAATATTTGTCGTTTGAGTATCAGTATCAGCATCACAAGCATTAGCCGTTAAAGTTAAGGCCTGTTCTTCAATGGAAGATTTTTCTAAGGATTTCTCCGCTGTAACTAAATTAATTTAATAATATGATATTATATGGACAATTATTTTAAAGTTTTTATAATATACCTTCTTGTTTGGAAAAAAAACTGTTTATTTTCTTTGTATTTTGCAATATATGGTCAATTTATTCTTTTTTTCTCCCTCTCGATTTTTCTTCTTTTGGCACCACTTAATTTTGTACCATTTTCAGTCACTACACAACTACACTATTGACAAACTCAGCACTCAGCTCAGCGATATAAAACAAACTAAAAGTAGCAAAGTATGTACTTCAATTATACCGAAAACTAGTGGGTTTTTAAGGCATATAGTTGTCAAATAACGAAATAACAAAATATGTTCAGCGTCAGTCTATTTACATGCCATCTGTTCGTGAATGATAATGCAATAAAACTGGTTGTTGCTACGAGCGATTTTTCGCTGTGACAAGCTAACCAAGTGTACTGCGCGCCTCGCAGTTGTGCAAATCTTCACCGTATACAAAAATTTATTATATTTTGTTTGTCGCCGGCGCCCCCTAAACTGTCGCGCCCCTAGGCAGTTGCCTATAATGCCTTACGGGTAATCCGACCCTTTTTCCAATATGAATAAGTAATAGATAAAAATTTCCAGGGAAACACTCAATATTTAATTTCTAAGTTGCATTATAAATATTAACTTGCAACCTTCCTTTCTCCTTAAAGAATCGTGCAATTATTAACTTTGAGGAATCCTAGTTTTTAATCACATAAAAGTATTTAAGCGGATTTTAACATCTCGTATCAAAACTACATTAGTGCGGTAATAAATATCTTTATGAAACTCAAATTAATTTGTTTAATAGACTATAACAACACTAAGGTAGATAAAAATGTTAACACAATCAATCGATAATATGTTAGCACCATCTACATAGCGCTGTGCTAATGGCTATATGCCAACGCTAATGAAACACTGACTAAAACAAAAAATTAGCACAATCAACATAACTCAAGTTTCTTTGTAAATAAGGCAACAAAAATATAAATTGAATATTGTGCATGGCGAACGTTGTATTGTTTTCGATATTGATTTATTTATTCCAATAAATATCTACGTTAAACGTTCAATTTCATTCATCTCATGATTACATCATATGTACGGAAAAATTACAATGATGAAATAAATAAATATTCATTAACAATAAATTACAACACATTGATTTAATTTGTATTATGAAATAATTGTAAATTATAACATGATTCAAAAAGCTAAATGGTAGACATGACGTCTAATAGTACGGGATTTTCTAGACAGACGTCACCATATTTTCATGATATGATTGTAATATTTTTCACTGCATATCAAGATTTATAGTTTCAATAATTTGACGTTGCCGATTGCGAATGTTTCTAACAATTATTGATGTCTAGATGATCAACTAATATTTGAAAAGCTCTATGATTGAATCAATAGAATTTAAACGTCTAAATCTTTTTGTTACTGAAGGGGTAATACCGAAATTTTAAAAATATAGCACCACCAAAAATATCCGGTTACAGAAGGTGAAATTTTGATATCCTTTGACTTTTGTTCATTGTTTCCAAATGTTCCGATACCCTAGATCTTGGACTATCTTGAGGATCTACTCAAATCAAATAGTATTAATCAAGATGTAGTAAAATAATATAATTAACGCACTAAACTTTGTATGAAACAAAATTGCTTTCAACTCAATGAAAATTTCTTCGAAAAACATGAAACAGCAATGGGTAACTCTTTGTAACCATTCATTGTCAGTCTCTTCATGAACAGATTCCAAGCAGAAGCATTTCCCCAGTGTTTGGCATAGGTATGTGTATAATATTTTTGCAATGTTTGACACAAATGTCACTGATATTGACAACCAGAGAGAACTGCCAGCAGACGATTTATCCTCTCATGCTTTTAGTTCGGTTAGTTGATATAGTTCAATATATAGATATACCATAAGTATATTTGCTACTAAAAACCACAAAAAAATATCGCCACCCTTTCGGCAGAGAATAATTTGTGCTTTCGGCGTTGTTTTATATCTGTTTACGCTAGCACGCTTCATACACTTTGTTTCGCGGTTAGGAAATAAGTGTGGTGGTCGCTTTGAGAAAAAGATTTAGAAGTTTTTTTTTTAAATCAAGATGACTATGTTATATCGGTGTGTTTAAGTATACTTACAGCTTACAGCTCTCTTGTTTTCTCACATTTTTTTGCCATTTCGGTAATCGACGTTGTCGTAAACATAATATTCATATTATATGGTTAGGCCAGTGGTTAGAGTTGTTGTGCATTAAAGTGCCAAGAATATGAAGCCAGTTTCCGAAGTAACTATAATTATTATACATTATTTTTTACTTATTTTTGTAAATTAATAGTAGAAAATAAGAAAGAAAAGAAATTAAGCAAAACAATATAATCTTTACGTAATTATTTTAGAATAAGGTTACATGTTGCATCCTTTTTCCTCCGAAACAATTAAAATGATCTCCATCTTAAAGGTTCAGAATAAGATTTTTTGGTGTAGACTTTGTTAATTTAAAACTGATTTCAGATATACCGGGTCCATTGCAGGGGGACACAACAAAGTAACATTTTTAAAACGCGAAACCTATATATAATAAATTTATTTTTATATTCACTAATTTTCACCGTGTGATTTACACGCATAAGCTTAGCATATAACTTAATATGTCAAATTATATTTTTTACACAACTGTAATCTGAATCTGAAACCATTAAACCATTTATCCATTCCAAAAAAACAAATTGTATTTAAATCGAAAGTTACTGATTTTTACTTAGTTTTTTCATGAATCTTTTGTAATACTTCAAGTAACTTTATGTAATTAAGTATTCTATATATTTAAATTGCGAGGCATACTTCAAATACTGTTCTTTTACTTCAAGTAAATTACTTGGCGATAAATCAAGTAATTTTCAAGAGGACTTGATAATTGAAGTATGTTTTAAGAAAAACTATACTTGATACTTCAAGTAATTTTTTGATATTTGAATACTTGATACTTATACCTCAAGTTCTTCCTAAGAGTACTTGTGACAGTTCTGTTGACAACTTTGTTTCTAAATTAAACAGTCGTTTGGAATTAGATAAATTAATAATTAAAAATATTGAAAATAAATTATAATTTGACATATACAGAAAATATACCAGTACTTCAGGGGCGGTCGGTCCATGGAAGCAAGGGAAGCAGTGCTTCCCTTGGGATTATTTTAAAAAAACACATAATTAGAACCTAATTATTATTTATCACATATATTAATCATTAAAATTTACTTTTACCCAATTTCAATAGACACGGCCCTGCATTTCATCAGCTGAGACAATGTTGCACGTTAAAACCGTAACGTGACGCATTCGATTAATCGAGCCAACACGAACTCGCGCGACAGATGTAAGCTACTTCTTGAAATGCATGATATCCCCACTTCATAATCTTGATATCTGAACAGTATAGCATAGTAATGCGTCTTGTTTTATAGATTTTAATCTCGATTTTAATATCGATTTTAATATTATACTTAATATTAATCTTCCTAGTATTATTCTCAGCTTTTGTACTATATATAGGTTCCCGTTATTCCTCAGGTGGAACATAGGGCCTCCACGAAATTTCTCCATCTGATCCGATTATGAGCCAGTTGCTTCACTTCTCCCCATGTCTTGCTCATCATATTAGCTTCATCCAGCAGTGACCTTTTCCACGTCGTCTTCGGTCTTCCTCTACCTCGACTGCCTTGCGGATTCCATTCGAGCGCCTTTGCCGCAATACTGTTTTGCCTACGGATTGCGTGGCCCAGCCAACTCCACTTTCTGTGTCTAATCTCCAGATCAATTCTCACTTGCTTAGCTTGTCTCCAAAGCTCTTCATTTGTAATTGTGCTAGGCCAGAAGATACGCAACACTTTGCGTAAGCACTTGTTTATGAATACTTGGAGTTTTTTAGTTATCGACTTGGTGACCTTCCATGTTTCACACCCATACAGTAACACAGCTTTTACGTTCGTATTAAATATCTTAAGTTTAGTAGAATCTCTGTATGTTCTCGAGCTCCATATTGGATTTAGTAATCCAAAAGCTCTGCGTGCTTTTAGGATTCTCTCTGCCACATCTTTCTCTGTGCCACCCGTGTGATCTACTACGCTACCGAGGTACACAAACTGATCCACTCTTTCTATGGGCTGGTCGCCGATGCGCAAAACTGTTTCTATAGCTGTGTTTAACCGCATTTCCTTTGTTTTGCCAATGTTGATTTTCAACCCCACTTTTCCTGCCTCGCAGGCCAGGAGTTTTAGTTTTTCTCTCATGTCATGAAAGGTGTGGGATAGAAGGCAGATATCATCCGCGTAGTCCAGGTCCTCGAGCCGCGTTGTGAGAGTCCATCGTATTCCCCTTTCAGCTATGTTTGTTTTTGCTAGAACGGAGTCTAGCACTATGTTGAACAATAGTGGTGATAGCACGCATCCCTGTTTTACTCCGTTTCTGACCTCTATTTTCTCTCCCACTTTTCCTTTGTGTATGACGCGACAGCTTGCCTGCTTATAGAGAGCTTTTATACTATATTTGTAAAAACTTTTTTGGTGTTTCTAAACCTGTGGTGCGGGGACAATTGATTTTTAAAACGTTGAACATTAGTGCGCGTATAAGCAGTTTTAGATATGCTTACTCAATATGGAAGCTGGTCCTAGCACTGTGGAAAATATTATTTGCGTTTGTGTGGTGTGCAATTTGTTGAAAAAAGAGTTTTCAACATATTCGTTTCAAGATAAACTGGATATTATTAGAAACGGGAGACCAACACCTGATTTAAAACTTTTAAAAACGAAAGTTAAAACATGCTATAGGTACTTTAATATTGAAATGTACAGTACTAATCAGTGGTTGACGGGTTGTGAAAATTTGTGTAAATTGTTTTGTTGGCCATGTGTACTTTTCACAAATGAAAAATGTGTTTGGAATAAAAATGGCTTTTCAGATTTAAACAACATTCACAGTGACAAAGAGGCATGGTAAGTGTGAAACTCATTTGCGAGCGGTGCTAAAAGAAAAAAACATTTTGAAAGTCACGAATTGAGCATTCATTAGATCAGCAGTTGAAAGAAAGTGACCGTAAGCATAATGAACTTGTAAAAAAAAATCGAGAAGTGTTAAAAAGACTTATTGACATTGTTTGTTTTCTCGGCTAAAATGAACTTAGTTTTAGAGGTCATAATATTTTGCAAACTAAATCGGATAAATTGGATTTTGTGTAAAGAAAATTGAAGAATTCAAAAATTTGATTTGTAACAAAAGAAATGAATTTGAAAAGTTCTGGGAGAAAACTAGTAATGACAATTTAGAGCCGCAAAGAAGAAGAATACGAACTGAATTTATAGTGGATCGTAGAACTTCGTATCGAAGACTTTTTATCGAAATTTTGGACAATATCACTGGGCAACTAAATAATAGATTTAAAAATTTTAGTGATATACAATTTTTAGAATTGTGTAATTTTAATGAATTTAAAAATAAACAGTTTCCACAAAACGCACTTCAGTCATTGAGTGATAAACTACGGAAATTTTTTTGATATAGTTGGGTTGCGATCGGAACTTTCAGTTATTTATGCTACAGAAGATATTAGTCAGAAACATAACGCCAACAAACTGATTATCTTTATAAAAGAAAATAGTTTGGATCAGGCCTACTCTGAAGTGTTGAAATTGTGTGAGTTAGTGTTGACGATACCTGCAACTAGTGCTTCGGTTGAACGCAGTTTTTCGACCTTAAAAAGAATAAAAACTTTTTTCAAGAAATTCAACCAGTGAAGAGCGGCTTTCAAAATTGTTCCTGTTGACAATAGAAAGTGAGTTTGTGAAGGAGATGTCTCAAAATTCAAACTTTTACGACGAAGTTATTTCCGACTTCGCAAAAAAGGAGAGGTGGATTAAACTACATTATAAATAGGTAGGTATGTGCATGTTAACTACTTAACTAGCCGGCTCGATTTATAGTTGGCTAGAGATTGCACGATGGCAAGTGTGACTGAACAAACTCTCTATTTCGCTGTGGGTTCGATCCCCGTCACCGGCACTGGCAATGTCGGTGGGTATGGTTGTGTGTCTGCGTTTTTTCATAAGTGTAACCCTCGCCCGTGCAGCCTCGGCTTTGGAATCGGGGGTTGTCTAATTTTTGTGGTGTTTTTATGTTTTATGTTTATTGAGGAGTGGCGGTCCTACAAGTGTACTTTTTTTCTAGATATCATAACTTTGCGGCTTTCGACATTTGCTTTAAAATGAATATACGGAAGCCATGCCCCTTTTCTTAACAAAAATTTTGCCTCGCTTCGCTCGGGGCTTCGCACTACCCATCACCCTATATCACAAACTGCTTCCCCCGTATCAAAACTCACCGCACGCCCCTGCAGTACTTTAAGATATATTTTTAAGTATTCAACACAAAATGACGAATTTTAGTTTTCTGATTCATCACCTATTAAGCATCTCATTCAATAAGAAGAGGGTTGATAAAGAAAGGCACTGGCACTGATTAAGGATATAGCTTCGTGTAATGGATATTCTGTAAATTTAATTGATAATATAAACAGGAAACGTAAATTTAAAAAGGTACTTCGAAACTTTTCGACCTTTCAAAATGAACGAGAAAATCCAAACTTTGTATCGATTCTATACGATCATCGATTCACCCGTAGTATTGATGAGATTTTTAGAGATATAGGAATGACAGTGGTTCATTCATCGGACAAGAAACTACAACAATTTTTAGGCAATCCAAGAGACAAAATTGGAACAAAGGAAAAGCCGGAGATATATGAAATTAACTGTAAGAACTGTAAATAGTAAGTATATTGGACATACTAGACGATCAATTCAAACTAGATTCAAAGAACATATGGCTTTTTTCAAATATGGTAGAACAGATGATCCCGATCGTCGGCTTGAATTCTGTGAGATTTTTAGTGAACAATTAAACGGTAATGCCAATCTACTGTACAATACGTGTTTTTCTGATGAATCGACATTTCAGTTAAATGGGGAGGTAAACAGCCACAATTGTAGGTATTGGAGTGAAACCAATCCACATTTGTTCATGGAAACTAATACCCAAAGGCCTCAGAAGTTAAATGTTTGGGCTGGTATCTTAGGGGATCACATTGTCCGGCCGTTTTTTATTCCTGATAATTTAAATGACGAAAGGTACCTCGATCTGTTAGAAAATAACATCGACCCAATGATTACCCAAATCCTCGAAGATGACGATAATCTTTTAGAGGGCGAACTGTTTTTTCAACAGGATGGGGCACCCCCACATTTTGCTATAGCAGTCCGTCAATTTTTGGATAATCGGTTTCCTGAGCGATGGATTGGAAAAAGAGGTCCTGTGGAGTGGCCCGCTAGGTCACCCGAGTTAACTTCCTTGGATTTCTTTCTGTGGGGACATTTGAAATCAAAGGTATCAAAACCCGCATCTCTGGAAGAGTTACGTGAAAGAATTGTTCAAGAATGCCGTTTATTGACTCCAGATGTGTTCAGAAATGTTCGTACAGAATTTCAAGACAGATTATACTACTGTATGGAAGTCGGTGGGGGTCATTTTGAACAATACATACGATAATTTAAACCGCTTCTTTTATTTTTATTTCCCGAACCTAAAATAATGATACAATTATTTCTCAGGAACGAAGCGATAAAAGTTTAAAAAAATACACAGTTATGTAGAGAATTGAAAGAGCTTTCAAAAGATGTATCACTCGACCCCCTTTACTATTTGAATTTTTTGAGGGGTGGTCGTGTAGGGTAGAGGGATGATGATAGGTATACAAGTATTACATTAAAATATGTCCCCCTTGAAAACAAGGTCGACGTGTTTCACCAATTTTTCAAAAATTTTTTATCTCCAAAGTTATTCAGGGTGCCTACTTTTGGTTGGGACACCCTGTATATCAATCAAAATCTCAGGGTTGAAAAAAATCGCGATTACTATACTTCCTTATATTAGGTATAAGAAAGTAAAATCCGTGAGTGAAAACTTCTAGGGCTGACTTTTCAGCCGAATTTTTTATAAGTTTACTTCACTTCCACCGATAAACTAATTTTATATTTATTCAACTAATTTAATTTATTGTTACTGATTGTCTACGATCGCTATACATGTGCATTAACTACACTCTGTATAAGTTTATTAAAGTTGTGTCGTAAATGTCAGTTGCTTGCCTAGGTATTTCTGTGAAACTGAAACTAAGAGTTGCAAGATGTAATTCGTCTTACAAGTTTCATAATGGAAAGCCCACACCCCGACACATCCGTTAAAATACTATAATTATTGCTATAAGATACACTATTGTATCAGCTGATTAGTTTTCTTTCTCACTTCTACATTCGCTAGTTTATATGGCAGAAGTTAGAAAACAACTTGATAAATTAATGTAAACATTTATTTATATTTTACATAAAAGGATATACAATTTTCAATTCTGTTTAATTTCCAGTTAACTGTCGTATAGAACGCATCCTGAATTTCCTTGCAAATTATCAGTCATCGTTTCCCTAAGGAATCTTGTTATTTGTTAATTACACTTATATTTTATTGTGCACAAAAGTTCGGTTAGGAATGCGTGTAGCAATTATTGGAGCTGGAGCTGCCGGTTTGGCATCTGCAAGACATGTTTCGGCAAATGGTTTCAAATGTGATGTTTTCGAAATGGGAGCCCAACTAGGTGGTACCTGGGTATACACGGATGACATAGGGAAAGATAGATATGGGTATCCAGTGTATTCTGCTATGTACAAAGGACTAAGGTATGCTTTTATTTTACCCTAATGTATATACAGCAAAAATTAAAAAAACATACGCAGAAAAGTTAAGTTTTTTAAGTTCATTTATTACGGTAAAATACAAACATATTTTTTCCTGCTTTTTTTTTTAATTTGTTTAGTTAACTTTATATGGATAGAAGGTTTATAAATATTAAGTTAACGGTTTTCAGCTTTTAATATATTATATATAGATTTCAATTCGAATAAAATGTTTGTTTTACCTTTCACGCAATTCAGGACATTCAAGTAAATAAAATCAAAATAGAGAAGTTAAAAATAAACTTTTAATGTTTTGACATTCGATTACACTTTGGTATCGTTTTTAAAAAATGTCTGTTGGTGTTTTGTTGCATCGATGTTGGTAATAATTTGTGACATCGGCTAAAGCAATTCTAATGACATTTTGCATCCAGTTTAGTTCAGATTATCATCTGTTGACAAATAAGAATTTATTATTAATCAATTCTAGACGAAGTCTTTTGGGGATTATTTACCAATTACAATATAAATTGTTTAATAGGTCAAAAAACAAGATCATATAGAAGTTTTTATTATGGAATCCTCATGGCAAATTACACTGAGAAAAGGAGACTTAAGTTAAAAAATTTTGTAATGTTAAGGGGAAATCGTTTATTGGGTGAGAAGTAAGCATTTATTTTTGGCTTATTATAAATTATTAAAAAGCCAAACATGGTATAATATTTAAAATGATTTTAGAACTTTACTACTATTTTAACGAATATATTAATACAAAATTGTTAATTTTTTATTACAATTTAAATTTATGGTCTAATAATAAAAGTAAGTAGTTATTTTCATTGTAAAAATGCCAGCTGAAAATTTTTAATTACAACGAATATGACTTAAAACATTACCACCTAAGAACAAGGCCTCAGTGTTATTGCGTGACGTCACAACTTCTAGTCTAGCCCAGCCAGCGTAATTTGTCATGGGTACTGTAAAAACCAATAATAAACAGCGCTAAAAAAATTTTTGTGTTTATTAAAGGCTTTCTATAGAAACGGGGTTGTCAGTTGTGAACTGAGCCCTTACATCGCACCCCTGTTTTGCGATTGTTAAACTATTGCTTAAATGAATATAAAAATAGTTGTTAGATCTAAATTGCAAGGAAATAAATTAGAAAATTGATACGATGTAATAAAATATATTTTAATAGGATATTTTAAATACAGTTTATGAGACAATAAGCCAATAAATAAGGTGTTTATACTAGGATTAACAAACAAGAATTACAGTTTTAAAACATCAAAGACTGAAGATTGATGTAAGTCTAACTGATCATGAAGTGAATCATTGACCTGACTATTGTTAGATTTTAAGAAATCTGTTGATTCTAATAAATTTATTTTAAAGCTTGTACATGTAGTATTTGAAAATTACTTAAATTTGGAACATTCTGACCTGACTTTAAAATATGGTTTGAAAATGTTGAAACTGTCTTTTGGAGTCAACAAAGTAAAATGTTGTTTTGTTATATCGTAATTGCAAAACTTATACTGTATCAGGCTGTTTTAAATAATTTTGTCAGTTAATGTATTCAGTTTTCGCTTTTTAATTTACGGTCAGTAGCTTTGTCACAATAGTTTTTAAATAAAGTATTTGTGGTGCCAGTTAATATAGTATTTGCAATTTTTTCTGAGCTGTGATTTTCTTAAACACTAAAATTCATTTTTAGTGATTTAAAACAAAATAAGCGTCAAAACCTCTCTTATGAATATTCAAAAATTCTGCCTCAGCCTTGCAATAATTTATTAAATATAATTAAATGTACATAAATAGATGAGACCATTTCTATTACTTTTTGCGAGGAAATAACAAATCTCCTCGACTTAAATTTATAATGAGACTACGAGTATAATTATAATTTATGACAACGACATAAGTTATAGCTGTTCCTGGAGTATATGTTAATTTAAATATTATGGCTTTATCCTTATTATGAATATTGTGGCTTTGTACCTTCCGAAATTGGAAATGGAATATTGTGAAATTCTTCGTAATTGTTATAGCTGATAGTGATAAATATTCTTTTTCACTTCCCTGAAGGACTTGAACAAATTCAGCTTGTTTAGTTACCCGAAGTTTAGCATCCCCATTTTGACGAATAGATAATGGTTTTGAAAAATATTCTGGACAACCCGAAAATTTAATAGATATAGCATCTGACTGTAACCTACATTAAATTTGCGGTTATAAGAAGTAACCTGACCTGTCCGGGAATCTTGTTCAGAGATTTATATAACGAATTGCTGCTTGATAAAATAAAGCTGACACACTTTCCTGCACTTTGAAGGTGTAAATCATTTTCTTGGAATAGCTGTAATCCATTTCTTACACAAGCTTTCATCCTTAGGAATAGAAAACACACACACTTTAAGCCTATTCACATATGTAATTTTCTTTACAACCCAGCACACTGCATTTATACGGCATGTTTATGAACCTCTACATTGACAATTTAATAAAAAAAAACACTATTTATAGCGTGAAAACTTTGAGAAAAACCAAATAATAAGCTAGTATGTACCTACAACACGTGTAAATAACTGCATTCTTATACTAATAACGTGCAACTGCGTGAAAGATTCTCGAATGCTTGTGTCAAGCGGGTGTGACGTAGACAGGTTCCTTCGGATCAGCATTGAGGCCTTGTTTTTAGGTGGTAATGCATAAAGTTTAATCCACTTGAGAAAACCTCATTTAAAGCGTAGACACAATTAGAAGTTAGATATTTTTTATATTTATATTAATATTTCTAACCTTTGAATGAACAATTAAAAATCCTAATATTTATTACCATAATAAACTTTAACAAGCTTGGAATATTTTTGATTTGCATCTGCCAAACAACAATCAAAACAAATGCAAAAAAAATCATTATTAATTTAATTTGTCACCACGAGAGAAAAATTCAGATCCCAATATTTGCATTTCGAATAATTTTTAATCCATTTCGTGAAATGTAAAGGCACAAAAATCGAAATAAGCTAGACCAAAATACTAATACAAATTAGAAGATGCCGTTATGGACGCCTTGTCGGCATCCTCTAACTAGTAACCATAAAAAGGCTGATTTTTGGTTGTTGGCTGTCAGTATAAAATAGATAAGTTATCTTATCCACAGTTCAGTTCTAATAAATGTTCAACTAGGCGTTACGGTGATTAGAGTGGTCCTTATGTATACTTGATGAACAAACAATTCGAATTTTGTTTGCGTCATCCATCAAAAAGGTTCCAATTCCTGAACAAATAATCCCTGTGAAATTTGTGTCGATTCCGTTAAAGAGAAAACAAGGGCAAGCATCCCCAAAATTCTAAATTTTTTCAAATTTTACATATTGTAAAATTAGACTTTTCTAGGTGAACAAGTATAAAACTGATCTGGAGATACTTTATTGTATCAGAGATGGACAACTGTAGCTCATGTGGCTCGGCGAACCTGTTATGATTTTGAACCTACCTTTACCATTACCTGCGCTCGCAAGCAATAGCAGTTCACGAAATCTTTTAAGATTGGGGTCTCTAGGATGTCACGACGACAATTGGTTTTCAATGGAATCTATGTGTTCTATTAAAAAAGTTCCTGGGCAAAGACCTCTTATATCTGGCTTGTCGACAACACATTTACGGGTTGATCCTTAGCCTGACGTCCCAGGAAAAATTTGGAGCAACAAGTAGTCCCTTCATACCAATTTTAAAAAGGTTCTAACAGGAATAGGTCTAAATTAATCAAATCTACTACAAGTCTGGTTTTGAAGATCTGGATGTCAGCGACCAGTTACAAACTACAGGCGAATTAGCATTGGTAGTGTTGTGAGAGGTTCCTCCATGAGATATATAACTTCGTGCTCCAGGAGAAAAGCATTGTGTCCGGTACATCATCTAACGGCTTCGAAACGTAAAAACAAATTCAGATATTTAAATTTTCATTATTAAAATTTACGTGAAAGCTTGGTTCTCACCAACCTGGGTTTGTCGCGAGCAACAGTAAAAAAAATTAAATTCACTTATTGTGTCTTGCTCCAGAGACAGCCGTCTTATCCTTCTTTGGTTCAAGATTATCATCACGAAAAATAAAAATTAAACTGCTTTAAGGCTCGGTGTACACGAGTGAAAATAAGACGGAACGGTAGACGCGCAGTGACCCCCATTTGCCGCAAAAATGTATGTTCTTTCGCAGATATTTAGCGGAAAGAAGACGTAATGAGTTTTACTTACTTACAACAGATTTTCTTTCGGCATCTGAATATTCTACAAAATTTGGAAACAAAACACAAGAGATACTGTTCCACGCCGAATCGTTATTACTTCGGTATTTGTATGAAGGTCTCAAATACATGGCATTTTTTCTACTTCCATTATAAATACTTATTTCAATATCTATCGGAATTACTCATGGTGTATATTTAGCAAGATGTTTTTTTTTAAATAGAAGAATAAAAATGATATCTCCATTATAAGTATCTACAGCCGATTGGTGTGTACAGGTTGAGGCCACTGTGTGAAACACTTGGTACAATAACCCATAATAAACGCCGCGCGGAATCCACATCGGTATGGAGGATGCGGCTGGACTACGGAAACGTTCCGCAGCCGCAGATTTATCGTTGTGTGACCTATTAGACTCGGTGCACATGAGAGAAAATAAGACAGAACGGCAGCTGAGCAGCGGCCGCATATTTGCCGCAGAAGTGCTTGTATTTTTCGCGGACATTCTGCGGAAGGAAGACGCAGTGGCATTTTCTCTTGGGCCAGTGCCAATCGCCATGACGTTTGACACCAGATAGTCGTGGTGTACCATGGATTGCAAGTTTTAAAGGAAAAATAAATGAATAAACTAAAAATAAAATAAAATAGAAGACACGGTACGCCGAATAGTGAGCTATCGTTTATTAAAAATGGCTTTATATAGCTTCGTGGTCGAAATAAATCCTAGCATACTCGGACATTGGGTGTGTTCATTTTCTCTAAATGCGCAGCTTTCTCCCACACAAGGTACTTTAAGGTACCCTCAGAGATACAGGGGGTTGTATTACCTGTGGTGTTTAATATACGCTATTTAACAAAATTTTTTAATTACTTTAAAATTTCGAATCGAAGCTATGACGAACTTGATCATACTCTGAACAATGTGTTGCAGAAACAACATACAAACATGAGATTAGCTATACCTCCAGTAGAAATGTTTGCTATAAGATTGAAGCCACTGCGAAGTGCGTCCGTTCGTGTAAAACACCTCAAATGATACAATAATAGCCCATAATAAAACAACGGACCCCGTGCGCCTCCTCTTCGATATGGGCTATGCGGCTGAACTGCGAAAACATTCTGCCGCTGCAAGTTGTCGTTAGTGTGAACTATTAAATTTAAACATGAATACAATTGCAACCTCTGCAGCAAGTATGCGGTCGCCGCGCGACTGCCTTTCCGTTTTGTTTTTGTTCGTGTGCACCGAGCCTTGCATTTAAAAACGAATACCATTGCAACCTCTGAGGCAAGTGTGTGGTCACCACGCGGCTGCCGTTGTGAATATTTTTTCATAGAATGGAACCATTCTGGAGAGGTGACGCAAAGAAAAATTCCAAACTTAACAATAAGGACTTACCTATAACAATATATTATATGCAGATGTGTGTATTATTTTTGATAAGGCGCGGCGCGATTCTATGTAAATATCAATGATGTTTTCACGCATGTGTCTTTGAAAGAGTGTCTAAGACCTCTTTATTAACAGTTTAAACATCTTTATTGATAGTAAGCAAACTCAGACCATTTAATCTCTTTTGGCCCATGGTTTACCTCAAGTATGTACTGGTAGAAAAAAATAATCATAATTTATAAACATCGTGTATTACCTAATGCGTATTTAAGAGGTTTAGCGCTGTTAATAATTGCTAATATATCGTATTATTATGTCCAATTAACCACAAATAAGTAGAGATACTTATTTAGTTTTTCTTTCCACCATTTAAAAATATACTATAACTTTCTGTCATTAAAATAATCTTAATTTTCAAACTTAGAATTCGATGACCCTACATATATCTCAACATAAAAAATATGTACTTATGAATTTATTACATGCGCGGTGATTCACGCTGCTGTCTAAAATGTGGCGATTATGGTTTACTTTGACGAATTACTAAATCATTTAGAACGCAAACGAGTGATTGGTTTTCTAGAATATTTATTATTTTTAAACGATTTTTAAAAATTAATGGTTAACTTCGTATACTGGGTAATTCTTTCTGAACGGGGTCCAGGCAGGGATTGTATTCTCCCATATTAAATGGTGAAACACATTTGCAACGTTATCTTCAAATAACCGTGATACTAATAGTTATTTCCATGACAAGACCGGAAAGTGATTTTTTATTGGGCGAACTGGCAGTTTCCAGGGCGAGCGCTAGCGAGCCCAGTAAAGACACCTTCCGGGTGTATTACATACAACATTTTTTTCAGCAACAGTTTTTGCTACTCTCAAAACTATTTCAATTTGACATCTTTTTTAAACATTCTTAAAATTCAACTGACGGTTGTCAGATGCTATTGTCTAGAGTGTTTAATTAGGTATAGAATACACAATATTTATAGTAGCGGAACGAAGCGCGGCGAGAGATGCGGTCATCCATGATCCCGTCGGTCTATGCTAGATAGATGATATATTAATTCGCTCTCGATCACATGTCTTACCACAATCGTCATCTACAATTAAAAGTGATCCGATCTCTTTGTCACTTTATCGCGCTAGACTAGTAAAGATGTATTTTCCATTCAAAAAATTTATATTACGGTTGCAGAAAACATCATATACGCACGAAATTGGAATTAAATATAGAAATACAACTTTTGTAAAGCGGTTTTTTTGTGTCAATTACACGACGGGGGGACACATGCTCGTGTTTCCCTCCTCTGGATCCGCCCCTGTCAGAGCATATCGTTTTAAAAAGTTATTTTAACAACAAAATAATTGAATGAACTTTAACTCTAACTAAAAAATTTAACGCCTCAAAATTTGTTGACCTAAATCATTTCTCTCAGTGTACAAACTGTAAGTTATATGATAAGTTTAAGGAAAATAAATTTGTTGACTAGGTTATTTTGTGATTTGTTTTAAAGTTCACTCACTTAAAATATCTTATCAATCTATGTGTGAATTTAAAAACATATTTAATTACTACAATTTATTCTTTTCGTGTCAAAGGTTGTTGAATGAATAATTTTCTTGGTATAAATTAGATATTTTACATCTGTCTGCTCCAACTGTATGAGGGCTTATTTGTAAAACTGAACTGTAATACTGATAACAATACTGATAACTGCGATTACTGATATTGTTGAAAACAATTAAAAATTGTCCATTTACTAAAACAAGAGTATTACATCAATATATTGAAGCATCAAATGATTAAATTTGGTACAAATACATAGGATAATAATAATAATCAACAAATTCTAATTTTCATATGAAGACAATTTGTGTAAAATATTTATCAACAACTATATGGGTTGTGAGATCAGAGATCATTGCAAACACAAACGAATAAGATAAAAACCGTTATATTTAACTAGGTACAATTTTTGATAGTTCTAATTATTTAATATATAATTATAATTTTCATTTTATTTAAATACACATTTCAGTTAATCTATTCTTGTTATCACTTTAGTAAAAACCCAATCACAAGGAAACATGTATTGTGGCTTACGTCTATGACCATATTATTTAGAACAAATAATTTGCTATTAATAATTATTATTTCTAGCTTAAAAAAACTACAATTCCCCTTCTTTTCTTGAAATTATTTTACAGTGTGGTAACAGTGGCGGCTCGTGCTGTAGAAATGTGGTGGTTTCAATTTTTAGAGGTACCAGTTATTATAATAATAAATTATGTTACATAGGTTATAAGCAGAGCTGCAATACTTAAAGTTAAATACTTGAATTTATACTTCAAGTATTTATTAGTGCTTGACGTACTTTTACTTTAAATACTTATCTGAATAGATATTTGTACTTGTATTTCAATTATTCACATAAAAAAACTTGAATTTTTACTTGGTTTTATCAAGTAAGTTAAATTAAGTATTCTTAAAAATACTTGAAGTATTATATCATAATTCAAGTAATAAATTGTACTTGAAGTATTCATGGGCTACTTCAAGTAAATACTTGCAATCTGAACAATTACTTGAAGTAAAATTCCTCTTTCAATTATATTTTGTTCGTCATTTGGCTACTCAAAAAAGTCTAAGGATATTTTGGTAAATTGAAATTAAAATATTCCTAACTTTTTTTCGTTTTTTTTGTTGAAATTTATTACCAAAGAACGCTTAAGGAAAGAAAACCACCATAAAGTAAGTTAGAGAAAATTTCTATTCCCAACAAAAAAAAAATTATAAACATCTTTATGCAAAATGATAAATTAATTATGAATTTATTAACAACATCAATATGAAAACAAATAAATGTTAATATAATCAATACCGGGTGTGACCTACTCTACTGTTAGTAACTGCTCTACACCTACGAGGCATGTTCAGGATTAAATTATCCAGCTCATCTTGGGGCAATCTGGTCCACACGTCTTGAAGACAGTTAAAGAGTTGCGCTTGTGTCTCAAAGTGATCATTAACTCTTAGAACGTTTTTTTGTAGCATATCCCAGGAATGCTCAATCAGGTTTAGGTCTAGCGATTGAGCAGGCCAGGGTAACAATGCGATTTTGTTAGTTGGAAGGAAATTTCTAACATTTGCGGTATGTGGACGGGCATTATCATGCATTAAACAAAAATCGGTGCCAGCATTTTCTGCGAATTGGACCACGACAGAACGGAGTATTAACTCCATATAAGTGAAGGCATTTAATGTTCTTTCTAACAAAACGAGGTCCGCTCTTCCCGCTTGAAACGTATCAACATTTTGAACATTGTGGAGACGGTTTTCTGCTCCTGGTTGTCTGCAGATTCGCATTTTCTAGAATCTGGATGAAGTCCAAATCTAGATTCATCTGTAAACAGGATGTGGCCCCACTGCTCATTTGCCCAAGCAAGATGTTCCCTAGCCCAGATATCTCGAGCTCCGCGATTGCCCTTGGTCAGAGGCAGAAGTCTTAAAGGCTGTCTACTCCACAGCTGAATTTCATGAAAGCGATTTCATATAATCTGACCACAAATGATTAGATTGTAGGCTTGCTGTAAATGTACAATATGGTTACCAAGGTTTGTCATTTTTATGATAAGACAAATGAGGAGCAAACTTTCAAAAGCAGACATGTGACTTGTCACTAATTATTCAGGAATTAAAAAAAGGATTACTTCAATAAGGTTACAAATTTTATTTTGCAACTTAACACTAAAAGTTTCAACCAATCTGTTACACTCAAGATCCGTATGACCAGTTTTAGTAAAATATAACACAAAGAGGATACCGCCATTTTTAATTTGGACATGTCTGGTTATGGTTGGATTACTGAAACATGTCTGGTTTTGATTGATCAATAATATGAACATGTCTGTGTTCGAATACTTTATTTAAAAACCAAGAGAATAGTTAATATAAAATAAAAATGAATTTCAGACAAGTACAGCACAATCTTCCTCATTACAGTCACACTCTATTTCTTCTTCATCATTGATGGAAATCTGATCCTCGCCATTTCCATCTTCCTCATTTATTATGTCCTTGTAAAATTTTAATTCTGTCAAATTCTCCCATTTAACTTCTGGATCTTCCGTATTATATTGCTTTTCAAGTAAACTCTTGAGGTTGTTTTTTTTTTCATTTGAGATTGACTTTTCAGTGGTAAACATTTAAGTTTAAAATTTTTGTCGGCTTTTCCCCTTTTCACTAAAGAATACCCTCGTCGCATCGATAAAATTTGCTTCCTCTATATTTCACTGTTTTTTTTTATTTTTTACATGAAATTTTCGAATTTCTAATATTTTAAAATCTTTTATGCCTGGTAGTTTTGTATAAATTTTGAACATATCCTTAATATCATAGATATGCCAATCTTTTCCGAGTTCTTTGACTGTGCCAACATTTGAATATATCTCCGTATATTCTTCTTTTTTTATAATAGTGTCTTTCTTTTTTATTAGTAGCTCAGCTCTCCCAAAAACACGGCCGGCTGGGAGGTAACTAACTATGGCCCCTGACAGGAAATATCAATTTTATGTTGTTGACATTATCTGGAGATTCATTAACGTGTGAACAATATGTGCGTTTTTATTCTGGCCACCACAGCCATCACAAAAAAAGTCGCACTGTTTCGATATCCTCATAATTCAATGATCTCAAATGCGTCAAAAATTGCAGACCCAATTTCAGGTGCTCCCCGTTCTGCCTGATTTTCAGTCCACGTGTAAAACGTAGGATATTTCGAGTCCATTGGCACACAACAAAAAAGTATAATAACTTAACTACCTTAGATTAAAAGCATCTTGAATGGGTGTTTTTGGCAAAGGGTGCACTTGCTGAAGATCGAAACAAAAACTTATACAATTTTCAGGCTTCTCTTTAGCCAATTGGTAAAACGCATTGGACCTAAGTTTATGAAGTCTTTTTCAGTCATTAACTTGGTCTTCGTAATAGCTGATGATGTACACTGTATTGCATGTTTCAAACGAATACAGGTGCCACATACATCACTCGCAGGCGATTTGAATCCAATATTGAAATCTCGCGCAAAAACTCTGCTAAACATAGAAAACGAGGATTTAAATTGTGCCTCAACAGAATTATTATACAATTTGAATAATTTGGTTATGGTCAAGTCACAAGCTAGGTAAATTCTTTTGGACTTGTTACGGCTATAATGACTTTCGGACGCTGGGAGCCTCTTAATAAAATCCTTGATTTTTTCTCTCTTATCTACACTTTTCGAGGATTTTCGATCGCCGCCTCTGTTTTCGCTAGGTATTTTACCAGCAAAAATAACTTTAGCCACTGTATTTATGCGATTATTTGTTAAACTTAACGCAGCGAGAAAAACTTTTGACACACGGCCTATTTTCAAACGCTCTGGTTCACATACAGTCATCATATGACATAATTTTATGTCCTGGGGGTAACCTTATTAATTGGCGGTCCGTAAAATTTTTGTAGCACGTTCTTGATTTTTTTATTGGTTACCAAGTGACACTGGAAGGTATTATTATCATGTTGGCATAGTCGCACAAATTGCTCCATGTTTGGGTCATTGTCACAATATCTGTAAACAATGTTCCCGTTGAACAAAAAAAATAATAAAGTGACAATCTTTGATACATTACTTCGGGTTTCATTTCGCATTCTCTTTCTACTTCCCCTGTTTAAATCTTCTACACAGTCCATCTTGAACACAAGAACAACGCTAACTTTAAACTTTAAAATAAACACATTCGTATTAATCACAAGAAATACCAACACCTGTTGTCAATCGAATCTGATGAAATGACAGTACAGAGTAGGGTTCACAAGTTTCATCTGTTATCAAGACGATTAAATAACTAGAGGAAACTTCCTAGATCAGCACAAAATTAAGGCTGGATGTGTCTACTTTAGAACATAATTCTGCATGTGTATGAGATAATAATAATGGACATGTCAGGCATTGAATGAATGAGTACTATGACAATAATGACTTTGAACACATGACTGATTATGAATGAAATCCAGTTACTTAGATAGGAATTTCAGCAGGACATGGTGTGTTTGATTGATTTTGATAGAAAATATAGAAGTAAATGAGGGTAAATACCAAGGATTGATCAAAAACTCACTTATGGATTTCTTGGACGTGTCTGCTTTTGAAAGTTTACTCCTCAAATTTAGAAGAATAAATATTTCTTACAAAAAGGTTTTTATGTGCGTATGAAACTTTCTTTTTATTTACTACTGCATAGTAACTTGCAGAAAAAAAATAATTATGGTAAGAACGTAATGCTAAGAACAATCCTTACACAATTTTATCGTCAACAATTATTATGATTAATTAACAGATATTTCAAAATTCATACCCACCTAAAAATTTGTGCCTGATAAAAATATTAATACAAATTACAGTACAAGAACAGGTATAATCAATCACAATTTACACTCCCGCATACCATAATTTATCATGTATTTTTTAAATTTTGGCACGATAAATCTTCGTAATTAGTTCGACAATTTATACGTTATATAGGGATTAAGTTAGTTAATTATAAAACCTTATTTCTATCTCTAAAATGTGACTTTGTAGTTTTAAATACATTAATGACACCACAAATTTAAAGTATATCTGTGATGATGCCCACAAAGATTTTTATAAAGTGCACATTTCTTTTGAATGTTTTCCTAATAATACAATATTTATATTGAATATAGAAATAGTTATTTATGACACAACGACATAAAATGCAGTTTTTGGTACGATTATGGAACTTGTTTGACAGTATGAGTACGAAAAATATTTTCACCCGTGTGTCGTACACTATTTTTTTTTCAATTGTAAGAAGAAAATAATAAATTTTTATTTATTATATTTATTTTAATTGGAAAATCTGATCGTAATCGACTTCACATCAGGAGAGTTTGTTTCATTTGTTTATGGTATCCATTATTTTTGTTCGAAAAGTACTTTTCGGCCTGGAAATGTAGTCGCCTCCATCAACCACAACAAAAAGTAATATCTGTTATAGAAAGGTGATCTTTTCCTCAAAATATTAGAACCAAAAAACGTCACTTTTCAATACAATCGAATAAAGAAAGTAGTTTTTCTCAAAAAAAATTTTTTTTTCCTACCGATTTCATGGAGAACTTTTTTTACCACATCCTCAGACAATAAAAATTTACTCAGAGCGTGCAAAGAAGAGTTATCGAATAGAATATTATTGTAAAAAACATCGTCAAACCTTTTTAAATAAATTGTAGGTATATAATAAAATACGATATTTTCAGGACAAATCTTCCGAAGGAGGTAATGGGTTTTCCTGATTTTCCAATTCCCGATCAGAAAAAGTCTTACTTGACGCAAGCTGAAATTCTAGACTTTCTAAATCTATATGCTGATAGGTTTAATCTGAAACCACTGGTAAAGGTGAGAATTACTCTTGTTTTAGTATCTAAGTATGTATTTTATGTTTAATTGTATTATATAAAGACTCTTACTTCAGGTTAATGATCCAAAAAATACCATAATTTTATTTATTTAAGACTATTATATTAACAGTTACTTCAAACATATACTATTTTCGAGAAAATTAAACAAATTAACCCCATGGGGGAGCTTCAAAATTCACCTATATGTGAAAGCGATGACAGAAAAAATATTATGGGAAAGTGTGATTTAACATATTAACGAACGTTAAAAAAAAGATATAAAGTTGCCCATGCAAATAAAAACGTAGGGTTTGATTGGTTTCTATTAAGCTGCCATATTAGATTATTATTTTTCTTATATGTTATTGGCATTAATGAAATAAAACATCACAAAAATTAGACAACCCCAAGCAGAATTGCGGAGTAAAATTTACACGGGCGACTTATTTATTGTTTTATCAAAAACAATTTAAGAGTTTATTTTAACTAAGTTACTTTATTTTTGCAGTTTAATTCAATCGTCACTGACGTCCGCCCTCTTGAGGACAATACCTGGCAAGTGACATACATATACAAGCCATCCAATGAAAAAATTTCCAATATTTACGACGCCGTGATGATATGCAATGGCCACTATAACGACCCCGTGGTTCCAAAGATTCAAGGCCAAGAAAAGTTTAAAGGGAAAATAGAACACAGCCATAACTTTAGATCGCCTGAACTTTACAAGGACCAGAGGATCCTTGTTATTGGTGCGGGACCGTCAGGATTAGATTTAACCTTGCAGGTGTCTGAAGTCGCCAAATATGTTAGTATTTTCTTGCACGATATTTGTGCATGGTTTTTCAGAATATCTGAATTAGGAAGGCAAAATATTGCTGTACCTAGCGCAGATATATACAGGGTCTGTTTAATGCTTCAAAAAAAACTGAGGTGTGAATTTTTGTGTAAAGGTCATGAATACCAAATGTTATTATCCAAAAATGCCTTCCTGAGAGGTACAGCTGTTCAAAGTTGCAAAAGAAACAATAAATACGCCATTAAATCAGATGTAACTTGATGTAACATGAAAAAAAAACAAAAATGTTGGCGGGCCGCCCTACCACCCTTAGAACTTTTTTTTCTTTGAAACAATCAAACAGACTATTGTATCGTTGACAAGTATGGATTAAAGTCAGCATTTTGTCACTCTTTCATTATTATTGTAGGAGTAGCCATTTCCAAGAAAAATAGTAAATTGCCGATTCACTAAATTTACGAATTTAGAAAAGTATCACATAATTTAGAACGGTTAATAGTCTATTCCACAGAGTGAAACAATTGGGATCAAGGGGAACTAATTCTTAGACAGGTTTTTTTATGGAATGCTAGTTTTGGGGGTAAAGAACCGTAGGCTGAATTTTCACAAATATTGTTGGTGCATTCAGAAATTGTTAGTTTTGGAGTTTTTAGTTTTTCACTTATGAGTCATGACTTCAAAACAATCGGAATTACGTTACACATAGTTTAAAAAAATGGTGTATTTTTGTACTGTACTAAATTCTGTGTAAAATTGTATTATTACATGCCTCTCTACGACCAATAGGAGTCGATATACAGATAGTACAAGATGAGGCAAGAACCTCCTAAAGCTCCCCGAAAACACACGTTTTTTGCGTCTTCACGGATAACATCATTTTCACGCCTCGGACGATAAAAATGCATATAAGTTAGTTTAAAATAGACATCATGAGTGAAATTAACCTTGGTTTACTTGTCAGTTAACTTTGGGGCAATAGTTTTGGGTTTACAGACCGCCATAGTTGGGTCGCGAGGTCCGAAAATACAAGTTTGAACCGGTACGTCAATTTTTCCATTACAACTCTATTTTATGCGCTAGACGGGAAAAGTGTGTATAAGTTAGCTCAAAGTAGACTATATGAAGAAGAAATTAACCTTAATTTAATAGCCTATAACAAATTGTTTCGAGGATACAGACCGTCAAAGTCGGATACGTGAGGCCCGAAAATACGAACTTCGACCGACACGTCAATTTTTGCACTGTAACTCGATTTTCGTGTGTCGGACTATAAAAACGCATATAAGTTAGTTGAAAGTAAACTATATGACAATAAAAATTCCCAATATATTGGAAATTCCAATCGTTTTGCTCACTATGACCGTTCATTCTAAAACTTGAAACATTTAGTAATAATCAAAGAGTCCCAGACTTATTACTTCAACATGTATGAATAAAAAATTTTGAATCTGGTCTGCCGCTGAGAACGACCAATAATTGAATGGTCATTAGACAATCACATTAGGGCTTTTCGGCTGCAGAGAAGTCAGTGGTTACAACCTCTCGATTATCATTGGTTGAAATTAATTTTGATTTTGAATGATAATCCAGAGGTTATAACTACTGGTTAAAAATTTTCTGCACCCGAAAAGCCCTATTGTCACGTCTGGCGGATTCACGTCTTCTGATTGGTTATTAATGAAATAAAAGCATGCGATTTCATTCTAGTATGATGTTATAGTTCTTTACAATTGTGATTAAGCGAACACTAATAACGTTGGTCTTCATAATCATAACGGGCCGCCAGCCGCTCGTCGGTGAAAGATCCACCGAAATTCCTGATTTTCGAATCATAGACGAACGCTCGCTGAACATATGCATGCTGCTACGGACGTTTGAGAATCAACTCACTGGACATTTCAACGCGGCCTCTCGCTATTGGGCGATCTTCCGCTGGCAGCCGACTGTGAATATCAGCGTAAAAAGTCCGCGTAAATAGGCACTGACAAAGTTTTATACATAGGAAATACGTAAATTCATGTTATATTGATTTATGCTACCATCTCTCCAAATACATGCGTATTTTCTTTCATTATCTTATTTATGTCTCTTGTTTTATTTATAAATAAGTTAATTCTTACACCTTTCTTAGTAAGAAGGAAAAAGTGGATTTATATTCATTAGGACCGGTCTTTCTTCTAATAAATTTATTCAATAGGATTTGGATATGATTTATCAATAATTTTCCATGGAATCTATTTAAAATAAAAAATAAATTTAATAGCAGATGTAAAGACCGGCCCTCTATCAGACGAAATTTTTTATGTAAACTTTCTTTACAGGTTGTCCTTAGTCACCACACTACAGAAGCAGTTAAAACACCTTATCCCAATAATGTCGACAAGAAGCCCGATGTAAAGAGAATCCTCAGCTTCGACAAGGTGGAATTCGTAGACGGGTCCTGTTGTTGTTTCGACGTAATATTACTTTGTACGGGTTACAGATACAACTTCCCATTCTTACACGAATCGTGTGGAGTAACCGTAGATGATAATTTTATACAGCCACTTTACAAACACATGATCCACATTGAAAGACCAAATATGTGCTTTATTGGAATACCCTTCAACGTGTGTGCTTTTCAAATGTTTGATTTACAGGTAAATTTAATATAGCAAACTAATCAATAAGAACTACATCATCACTGATATTCATCACATTTAAAAGATATAATTTGCTTTGTAAATCTGTTTCATCGAAATTGGAGAATTAATAAAGCCGACGTTGGGGGCATAATATAGTTGTGGGCGTAATATGTGGCTTCGTGGTCGAGTGGTAAGGACACTTACCTCTCACCTTGAAGTCCTGTGTTCAGTCCCGGGCTAGGAGCTAGGATTTTTTCTAAACCAGAAATTAATCCTAGCATACTCGGATATTAGGTGTGTGTCCATTGTCACTAAATGTGTAACCGTCTCCCGCAGAAGGTACCATGAAGTACCTTCAGGAATACAGAGGGTCATATACCTGTGGTGCTTAATATAACTAGGGCTCCGGTTTATATAGTGAGAGCCAAAATGAATTGATCATGTTTAATAGGCAATTAGGAACTAAAATCACCACGCCGATCAGATTGGAGTAAAATCAGCTGAGTAGTTTGTTTACATTCGTTTTATTTGCTATTGTGGGTTCTTTCTAAGGTACAAAAATGTATATTATTGCATTACTCGAAAGTTGATAAGTAAATTCAATTACCTGTTATAGTATATTAAGTATTAAGGTCAGTAAGTGTTCTTTACTGGTTGAACCAGTAAGACACTTAATGATCGCAGTCCTTATGACGTTTTTTGGAGGCTCAAATATTGAATAAATTTAATTAAAACTAAAAAAATTTCATATTTTAAAAACATATAAAACAAACAAGTCGCACATGAAAAAGTTTTTGCTTTGGGAATTATGGCTGAGCATCCTACTTGCCAAGTCTGGATTGTCACTTTCTTGAATCATAACTTACAAGAAGCTTAAGTTGTTGCAAAAATTGTATCTTGGAGAAATTTCTAATGATAGCAGATGTCACTTGACAATAAATATTTTAAATTTCCTTTTTTATTAGTTTACTTACCGCCTCCTAATCGGTAATATTCACTTACCGATTGCTAATCTGTAAACGTCACTTACAAAGGTCTCAACAAATTCAGTAAAAGTATCAAATTACCTGAGCGTGCAAAAACTATATTTTGTGTTAATTTTTGAAAGTACTTAACCTAAAAATGCCAGTATTATAATAACTTTATATACCTTTTGTATTATAGTCCTTTGGCTTGAAATGGACACGCATTGCCCAATTGTCTTTCTCATCAATAATGCTTTCTTCTATACTTTTCTTCTATCTGTTTTCTTCATGATGCTACAGCTATTGGTAATATAAACAAACCCCGCGTCTTTCTTCAAAAAAAGTGACAGTGGATTTTGCTATCCATATTTTTCCTTAAGTGAGAATTATGTACACAACAATTCCTATTATGCATTGTTATCTTCTGCATATTGTGAAACAAACGTTCATGAAATAAAAAAAACGGTAGTAAAACCCTGACAAATAAAATTATACAAATGTGATCCAACGAATGTAAACAAATATCCCCCATCAGGGGCGACGTGAGGGTTTAAATTCACAACTATTTAGCAAGTACTTCATTGTTAATTTTACCTAACCAAGTCATGCCTTCCTAAAAAAACCTTACTTGTACTTTGAAGATTCATAATGAAAATTACCTAAATTAATTATTTTGTTCTGTATTTAATTTGCTTCTTAATGCATCATTTATTTCTTCTTTATTTATTTGGTTAGGCTAAAAAAATTCCACCACGTTGAGTTTTGCCATATGGTATAGAAGTTTTGATCCTCAAATTTTTAAATTTGGGGTTTAAAATAAATTAAAATCCTCGTCAAAAGATATCAATTCGTTCCTATTGATAAAGAGGCAAGACAAATCAGGTGCATTAAAATTTGAATTAGATGACACTTTAGCAATTTCTTCGGGTGCCTTTGCAAATAGTAGTAATTCATGAAAATATCATATCTAAATATTGTCTTTATATTCTGACAATTTTATTTTTTTTTCAGAAATGATCATTGATCATGAAGGTATATAAAAATATGGTTTTCTTTTAGGCACGATATTTCTGCAAATCTCTAAATGGTTCAATGGCACTGCCTACTATGGAGGATATGCGAATGCACACTGAGAGCGAAATGCAAAGTAGATGGGCTAAAGGGTACACCAAGAGACAGGCACATATGATGGGCCAATATCAAGAATTTTATTATAACGATCTAGCTGCAGATGCCAACACTATTCCAATTGCCCCTGTTTTAGTTAAGCTTAGAGACTTAAGTGTCAAGAGGTTATATGATGACCTTCTCAATTTCAGGGAAGATCGGTATAAAATAGTGGATACTGAAAATTTTATTAAAGTGCAATAAGCGGTCGCGTTTTATTTAATGTATTTAATATTTAATATTTAATTTTTTATATTATTATCTACTGTGGTTTTTAAATATTTGTTTTTATAAAGAAACCTAGGGCATTTTTTGTTATTGCTAAAATGAGTACAAAGTTATTGGTACTACTACTACACTACTACTTAATAAATTATTTAAATTTAAATAATTATTTGTTTCATTAAGGGGTCTATATTTATATTTCGAGCTCGAAAGTACGCCATTGGAATGTTCACTGATTAATTTATTAATTATTCTCATATATGGTCATTTTACTGCCTTAAAAAAACATGTTTTAATTAATACTCATTTTATGGTTGACATTTTATTTTTAAAATTTAAAAATCGAAGAAATTTAACTATTTGTATTTTAATCTTATACACCCAACTGTTTTCCATATTCTACGCCTATGGATTATGTTTACTTATGAATAGAGTTGGCAAAAATGCGCCGCAGGACATAGGCGTACGCATCATAATAAGTGTAACAAAAGAAATTAACTAGTAATAAAAGCAATAAACTTACAATTTATAACAATGTATGCACAACTTATTCCTTCACTAACTTGGTTACCACAAACTGGAAAAGATTTATACAAATTTTGTAGCATCATATATGCTATGAAATCTCCTTTAGGAGATTTAAGAAACACTTTTTTGTACTTGCTATTAATGCATCAACCTCTGAAAAACCTTGTCGAATAGACAGAAAATTCTAGGATTTTGTGTTGAGTAAAGAGAGACGAGACCCTACAGTTTATTGTGGAGTCCGAACCACATCTAGGGCATCGACAGTTTCTTCTCCCATCTTAATCCGAAACAAATTATAAATAAAATTTGTAATTTGGCCGCCGAAGTTAATGATTTTCCCATCAATAACGCTTTCTCCCATACTTTTCTTCTATCTATTTATCTACGATACCTCTCCTCTGTGACGATACCACAGCAGATTTGATGATATGAACAAATCGGGCGTTTTCTTGGGAAAATAGTAAAAGAAGATTGTCACTATCCACATTTCTCCTAGACAATTAATTATACACATAACAATTCGTATTGTGCACTATTTTTTTCGGCATGCTGTGCAATTAAAGTTGATGAAATAAAAAATAGCGTTAGTAAAAATCTCGGCAAACAAATTATACAAATGTGATCGATCATAATCAAACGAATCTAAATAAAGAGCATTACTTTTTTCAACAATGTGAGATTTTCAGCCACTAGGGAACGACGTGAATACTACAAAACAGCAACAATGCTTTTGCTACTCATAGATGTCACAACTAGAGAATTAAATAAATGTCGTTAATGTAAATTTGAATATCCATATAATGTTTATTGGTATCCAACTAATACCGTATCGCTAGAAAATTATATCGTTAAATCTCTCTCTATAATGAAGACTCAGTTTTCTATATTTCAATAATTGTTGGAAACAGGGATATTCATGTAGAGGTATTCTTTTGACCAATCAGGGGCGCGTCAGTGCCTCTCCTCGGCACATGAATAGGTAACCCTATTCTTGTGGCTTCGGTGTTGTTGTCGACGGCACTGAATGCAGGCATTGTATTTAAGTCACTTTTCTATGTCACTGAACGCATTGGTGACAGAAAGTGTTAAAAATTGTTAAATAAAGTTTGGCACTGAACGTGTCCCAGGTCTAAGAAATTTGCTGAAATTCGCCATGTTGGCGAGCTATTTAGGATTTCCATTGAGGTTTAATGCTACTTCCTCTTATAAAATATTTCTATGGAATCTGATCTAAACACCAAAATGACACCCATAGACTTATGATGACACCCAACAAATCCTAACGTATTTAGTCTGTGCCTTTTTTCTGTTCTGTGGTCTGTGCCCTAACTTCACGCAGATGTCTCTGCTTCACGGCACAGAATCTGTTCTGTGCAGAATAACCAACAATTTCTGTGTTCACGGTTTGAATCGTGCCATAACCTAACCTTATACTAACGCGTGTTGTATCTCCAATTCCACAACGTAAAAACGTTTTAATTACAATATACGTAGATAATTGGTAAATATATAGCACCTTATTCATTCTTTCAACAATTTGGTTCATATATATTTTTTTAATTCTAGATAAGACTAGTAAAAATGGAATATTCGGTTGGAAGTCTAGCTGATTTAATAACTGGCTCAGACACTCCAAATAAACCTAGAGTTGTTCAAAAGGCATTTAAGAAGGAAATAAATGCTGGCTTAAGTAATAGATCAAAAATAAAAAAATCTGTAAAGAAAGAAGCTGATATTGATACATCAGGAAATTTATACAAGAAAAACAAGATGAAAAGTAAAAGTTTGCAAAATATTAAAAACGAAGATATTGAGGGTAAAGTTGTAGGGCTTAAAACAAAAAAACATAAGGTGAAAAAGGTGAAATTAAATTCATTTGATGAGAATAGTTCAAATACAGAAAATAAGCAGAAAAAAAGGCAAAAAGAGGAAATTAGAAACATCTTTATCTGGCACTTCCGATTTTGTTGATAGCGATGAAGAAATCCCCTCTAAAAAAGAAAAATTAACTGATTATAAACAAAATGCTGAGAGACGTGTTAAAAAGAAAATTAACGAAAAAAAGAAAATTCAGAGTCCTGAAGAATTATCTAGAACAATTTTTGTTGGTAACATTCCTATAACAATTGATAAAAAGAAGATCCAGCGATATTTCAAGAAATATGGATTAATAGATTCCATTAGAATTAGAGGAATTCCTGTGGCAGATCCAAAAACCTCCAAAAAAGTTGCTGCTATTAAAAAAGAATTTAATCCTAATAGAAGTAATGTCTACTGTTATATTAGGTATGCCAATTTTAGTACAGACAAAATTAAATAAGTAAGTAACTAGACATGACCTAAGAAACTTCGTTATATCACGTTGTTCCAATAGAATGTTTATTATTTTTTATAAACTTGTGCTGAAATCAGTTTCATGACATTCTGAAATTAAAACTTGTATGTATGTAAAATTTTTTATGTAAGCATGATATAGTCCTTTTTGTAGGTATGTGTGACACTAGAATTTTTTTATTAAAATTGGGTCGCAGTATATTTTTTATAGTACAGATCAGTTTAATTTTTTTTGTAAGTTCAGATCGGTTTAGATGGGATTTGTCTAGGTTTAAGTAATAGTTGACAATTTATTCAGTTATAGTTATAATCCCATAATTAATATTTATAGGCAATACATAATAAAGAACAGTTACAGACTGATATACATTTGAGAGATTATGATGTATTAAAATCTTGTAAGGTTAATTTGCTAAATGTGCTGCCTTTTTGGTGAAACAAATTAAAATAATTTTAAGCTGTGCATGTTATGATATTATGTTGAAATAATTCATGCCATTATAAACTATAGGTTAGGTTTTTGTAAGTAGATCCTTATGGATCCTCCACTGCAGCCATCAGCAGGCCTATTGTGGCCCATTCTTAATTATATTTCACCCAATAAGTTCAGTCTCAATGAAACTGATAACTTTATTGGATGAGAGTGACCAGATCCCCTGGCAGCAGTTGCCCCTTGCCAAATATTGAGGATTGGATCCCCTCACAGGGGTACAGGTGTATAAAACGTAGTCTGTCCTCATCATCCTCCATACATAAACAGTACTCAGCATTTTCCGCCAGGCAGAATTTATGCCGATGATAGGTTAGACGGCAGTGCCCATTATATAGGACCGTTAGGGTTTTCAGGCTTATAAACTATAATGACTATTATCATGGAAATTTGCCTTAAAATGTGTATTTCATGTGTATGCTCCAGGCTAGATTACTGAATATTTAGAAATGCACAAGGGACTAAATGATGCCTAGCCACACACTAGTGTAACCAATATTTGTGGTTCCTGAATACCTAAGAAAAGTCTCAGTAACATAAATATAGTCCATTCACAAATAAATAGTAATTAGGTAGATTTTTCATTTATGATTTTTTCTAATTATTTTTGAATTATTAATGCATCTGCAAATATTTCCTATGTTTTTTAATATATTGTGTATAAGTTCTTAACAACTTGATTTTAGAAATTTAGAAACATCAAAAGCTATTATTTTCTCCTGATATTCTTGAAGTTTTGTCCTATATAGCTGCATCACAAAAGTTAAGTTTCAGTTCACTTCCAAAGCTCGCAACTGTCAGTTGAGACCATTTTGTAATAAATAACACCACAGATGAGTAAACGTGGACACAACCATTCCCATGCACCGACATTGCCAGTGCTGGTGGCGGGATCCAAACCCGCACGTACAATAGAAAATTGTACTTGCCATCACACTCTCAAGCCAACTACTCCACCAAATTGGTGGTTATAAAGATACATATTTTAATAACATTTGAATTTTCTATAAGTAATCATTCTTATTGCTGAACATTTTTATAGATTTCAAAATAAAGAAGATGCATTAAAAGCCGAAGCTGAAAATGGTGCTATTTTCAAGGAACACCATTTAAGAGTCCATTCCTGTGATTCTGAAGATAAACCAGATGAAACAAAAGCAATTTTTGTGGGAAATTTAAGTTTTGGTAAGTAAAACTTGTTCAAGTTAGATTTGCAGCTATGAAGTATTGTTTTAATAATGTCGAAAAATATTTTATTGGTGAACATCTTTATAGCAAGATATATTAAAAATATAAGAAAAATAATGTTGGATTGAGGTAATTAACAAAAAATTTTGAAAATTATTTTTGTTTGTTACAATATTTCCTATTTCCATTTTTACGAATAATTTGTTAGCATAATTTTTAAGCAATGGGCGCATTTAGCGAACACAAACGTTGAAAAGTTGACCGGCACCAGATCGCTGAACGAGACGGTTGACTATGCACCAACTGGAAACTGCTGCTCAACATATACATTGACACATTTTATGCTGTTTGTAATCAGCACAGGTAGTATCTTCCATTTCCTTCTAGACTGTTCAACGAAATTATGCCTGCAAACAGTAATAATAATTAAACAGGTTGAGTGCCAATTCTCAGCGGTTGCATTCGCTAAACGCGCTCAAGTTACAGGTATTTTAAAAGAAAGTATGAATTAACGTGATCATTCTGTAATTTAAATTTGTAGATGCTGTAGAAGATGAATTATGGAATTTATTTGAACAGTGTGGTCCAATATCTTATGTCAGAATTATTAGAGATGGCTATACAGGAATGGGCAAAGGTTTTGCATATGTGAACTTCAAGGATTCTGATGCAGTACAGTTGGCACTAGAAATGGAAAATGTAAAACTCAAGGATAGAGAATTGCGAATATCTCTCTCCAATCTTAATATGGCAAAGAAGAATAAGAAGTTTAACAAAAATAAAAAAGGTAAATATAATAATGATTTCCTATAGTTTTTTTTTTATTAAATGAGTTTTTCATAACCAGTAAAAAATTTGATTGCTTAAGATTATATAAATTTGTTACTGTACTTATACTAGCATTACCATAGTCCACAAGACATGTTTTACTAAAAAATTTATTTTGTTATTGTACTAGAAAAAGTGTTAGCAACATAAACAGATGTAAGCATTAGTAGTAAATTGTTTTATGTTGCTACAAGATCAGTGTTATACCATAGTTTTTAACTGAATCCTGCATCTCGTAATACTAGTCTTAGTGTATCAAATCAAGAAAATTTGTTACATGATTCTGTAATTTTTACTTGGTTGCTGCCTCAATTAATAATTTTTAAAGAAGAATTTTAACTCGTAAACATCAGCATGTTAAAACTAACAAAAGATATCCAATACCTGTGTCATAAATTTGCAGCAGCTAAGATGACTCGTAGAGATCAAATAAGTCAAAATAAGAAAAGCGTGGTGCAATTGTCGAAATAAACTTACAATGCAGCACTACTACTACTATGGCTATTAGGAAAACATTGAAATATGGTGGATCGACAGATTAATATTATGAAACTTGCTGGATTTAGCGGACAATAATTATACTATACCATGTTTTCATATTTGCACACTTCATAAAGCAGCTTCGTTCGAACTCGTATATTCGAAGTATAAGGGAAGGCATGTCTGTTCTATGGACTGCATGGTTAGCCGGTGCGCTGTGGCAAATTCATGACAATCAGAATTTGTATCTAGGGGACTGCATGCACGAGCTTGACCGAACTCTTTCCTATGTAGTGTTTTGAAATTAAAGCACGGTATAATATATGTTGTTATGATTTTTAATTATGTTGCACATAGTTTACCACTTTTCCAAATGCAACCTTATTAATAGATCACTTTGCTATAAGAGTCTTTGTTTGCAGAAAAATGTACAAATTTAAAAAAAAAAACAGCTTAAAAATCAATAAAAAAATTGAGAAACAGTTTAAAACGTAGAGCCCCGTTAGGGTGAAATTTGACCCACATTCCAAAAGTTCCATTGGACCACGAATGTACATGTACTGCGCACGGGAACTCCATGCATTCAGGCCTCGATTTAAAATGAATTACCCACGTTTAGACGTTAAGTGCTTGGGAAATGTACAAAGCCGGTCTCGGAGGACTAGCGGGTTGTGAAAATCTACGTGCATGTACACATTTTCAATATCAGAAATTGATGACAAATGCTCAGAAAGAAATTTATTTATTTTTACATTTGAATTATAAAAATAGTTCATATGAATATATTACTGTAACTAATAAATAAAACTATTTTTTTGCGGATTTATGGAACATTAAAAAACAAGTTACACAATGATGCATCTTGCAGGCGGAACATATGTACTTGGTTCTTGTGCATATGTTTTGCATGGTTCTTCTACCGTCATCATCTTTTATGTGTTTATAGAAGTGTTGAGTCAACTAGTTCATTATTAGTGGTCCCAAATCACTCCAGCCCGTGAGTTACTTCCATGTACCACAGATAAAAAATTTCAGTAAAATAGCAAAAAAATAAGTTAATTAAAAAAAAATATATATATATTTTCGAATTTATTTAATCGCAAAAAAATGTCGGTCCAGGAAAACCCTAAAATCGTTTCTATAAGGGGGGTGCATAGTAGTTTAAATAAGGAAATATAAATGAAAATTACTATGGTTCTAGTTTCATATTTGTTTATAGTGTTTTTTTGCAGTGGCATATAAAAATATAACCCCATAACATAACCATAACTGTGTTTAATGGTCGGTATAACAAAAGTAGGGTTGAACCTTTCATTCATTGGTCTTATATGTCTCTTTCCATTCAAATTGAAAATATTAGGTTTTATCACTAAAACGTACTTTTTCCAATCATTAACTATTCAATTTATGTGCACTCATGCAAATGCGGGTCGTGCTTACCTATTTCTGGGGCTAATATGTTTTTTTGCAGGGCTTGCACTCTAAAGCTTTACTTTCATTAATCTTTGTTGACCTGTTCTTTTTTCTAACTTCCAAACCAAAAACATTGACAATTAATATTCCAAGGGTTATATTGACTAGTCTTTTTATCAGTCTTTAGTGTGTATACTTGTTTCTTTAGGCTCACCAGATTTAATCACATTGTCTAAATGTCCTCTTTTTATTAAACTGAGAAATTATTCTCAATACAGATCACCAGCTCATTTCAAATCATCATGCAATTTTTGATTGTGTTTCACTATTTAAATATGCATTAACAAATAAATTTTATCTACAAATTGTAACCCTTTTAGGTACCACTAAATAATAAAAATTACTTAATAAAAAATTACACTCACATAAATTTGACCGTAAATTGAAACTGTTGCAATACAGTGTTAAGATTTTTTTTCAACTGAAATATTTGGATTATTCTGAATCACAATTAATCCTAATATAATGACTGCTCAAATAGTGACATGCTTGGACATGAGTATGGAGTGATTCACTGCTGCCAAATTCTGAATCGTGTTCCGAATGATAATTGTTGATCCATACAACACAGCTCAGACGAATAATAAATAATATAATAATAATTATAATACCTACGTGCTATTTTGATAATAATTTTAGTATATAATTTGTTTCTATTATTCCGAACTGTACACATTTTAACACATTTTATTTCCTACGTAAAGGAAAAAAAATATTTATTGCGAAATAAAGTTTTAAACTGAAATAATCAGAATTCACTAATTTTGAAATGATTTGTTTTTATACACAAACAGAAATAAGAGACTTTTTGTATGCATTCCAGAACTTGAACAGACGTTAAAGGAAAGCAAATGATGTACGAGTACGTGTAGATTTCTTATGTGTAGTATTGGTTCTCACTACAGGTGGAGAGGGCATAATTAATACACATCATTATTTGCTGTCTTTTTAATGCCTGTTCGATTTGCACCAACTCTCACTGTATTTATAATCTATTTAGATCGCCCAACCAGGAAAACAAAAAATTCAAAAAAAAATTTAATGGATCAGATAAAGAGACTTCTGAGAGACAGAATGGAAAAACAAACAGAGTTAATGGAGAATTTCAAGGAACTAAATTCAGTGATAATAAAAAAGTAAGTCTAGTAGGGGTTGCACAAACTTAGAATAGCCAGAGGGTAGCTTTACTTGCACAAAGTTATCAAAAAAAAAAAGAAATCTCGGCAGGTGAACAATAAATCCATTCATGGCAAAACAACTTGACTACAATGGCCACTCAGTCCGGCTGTTCTAAGTTCATGACATCTCCATTTAAATTTATATTGTAATAAATAATTTTTATTTTTTATTGATTTTTCAGAAACGTAAAGTTAATAAAGGACTATTAGAAAAGAAGAAATTAGTTAAAAAAATTGCCCCCCAGCTGAAATAAAAGATATATCAGTAATTTTTACTACTGTAATTAATGAAATTAATAAATAAGTAATAATTAAATAATAAATTAAGTTTGTAGGTCAAAGACAAGTGACCATTTATTTTATTGTTGTATTGTTTATAGATTGTAATTTGTTGGCTAATATATACCCACCCATTTTGACAAATTTTGTGTATTTCTATTTTATTTGTTGTCTACTCTTAATTTAATTGTTAATATCTATACAGGGTATTTCCTGAGTGATGTCAAAAACTTCAGGAGGTGATTCCATGGACGATTTCAAAGAAACGAGTTCCAATGCTTCCCTGCAGAGTTAAGGCCCTGTGCTTATCTTTCATAATTTTAATTGAATAATAATATTTACAAGTAATAACTTAATTAAATGTTCGAACAGGGTTATCATTTATCAGTATCAAGGAAAACTTGAGAAAGCCAGGAAATTTTAACTTTGTCAGGGAATTCTCAGAGATTTTGCATTTCTTCATACAAAATCAGAGATTTGTGGTGTGCTTTTTGTATTTATAAATTAATAGCTGTTCTGTTTCAGAATGATTTAGGTGAATGAATTGAAAGTAATGAACCTTATTACAAACTACAATAAGATCTATTACGCACTCGTGACGGCTCGGTAGACTTCAGCGGCTTCGGTTGCATGCTTTGATAAACATTTCACGCACACTCAGTGCAAAAAGATAGAAGCATATATGAGTGCTTGTTTCCGACAGAGAGAATCGATGCTCTCTGTTCATGTACAGAGTGTTGCTCTTAAATGTGATACAAGTCTGTAACTCCTTTATTTTTTGGCCGATTAAAAAAAAATTTTGAGAATGTAGGGTAACAAAAATTCTATCTACATGTGATGCTTTTTTTTATTAGTGCAATACACGGCCAACTGGGATGCGTTTTTTCACGTCAAAAATCACTAATTGCTATTAGTGATTTTTTGTTAAAAAAATTGATTACATATTCTTATTCAGCATCCCTTATAAAACATCTTATCACCAAGTTTCATCAAATTCGGATCATCTTCAGGTGAGCACCCTATGTTACATGCCTACAACTTTTATTTTAATTTAAAAAAAAAATGTTTTTTGTGCAGTAAAAACAAATAAATTATTTTATAATTTTATTATTAACAGTAAAATATGGATTATAAACTTAAATATGGATAAAATCATCATGGAGTGCACACCTGAAAATGATCTGAATTTGATGAAACTTGGTGAAAAGACATTTTAAGTGATGCTGATTAAGAATATGTAATCAATTTTTTGGAAAAAAAAAATCGCTAATAGCAATTAGCAGTTTTTGACGTTAAAAAACACATCCCAGTTGGCCATGTACTGCACTAATAAAAAAAAAACAGTAGCACACAGAATTTTTGTTACCCTACTTTCTAAAAAATTTTTTTTTTAATCGACAAAAAAATAAAGGAGCTACAGGCTTGCATCACATTTAACCATGACACCCTGTATGTGGAACTATCAAGATTATGTCCACTCTAATAAAATAATGCTGCTATGTGCGAGGCAGAGAATTTTAAACTGTTTCTTAGAAAATTTCAGACTGCACAACCTATGATGCCTTTTTTATATGATGACCATAATAAGATTTTAAATGAGTTGCTTAAAAAATATTTGAAAACTGAAGTTATCAGCTCTGAAATTAAGAATATTTCTAAGCTGGATTTTAGTAAACCTGAAATATTTCCCACACTTGAAAAAAATAGATATATTGGTTTCGCTAGTAAAAAAAATATCTTAAATTTCAGAAAAAGATAATGTTTTTAAAAGAATGTCAAAAATTATATACAGCGAGTATTAAAAAATTCTTGAATGATGTAGTTTAGTTTAAAGTGCAACTTGATAAAAGCATGTTACTTGTCTTAACCCGAGGACTGTTTTGGTCAATCGAACAGTTGCCAAAGAGGAAGCAAAAAGTATGATACAGTACAACAAAAATTCAGCTTTGAGCAATACAACGAACTTATTTGAAGTAATGATTTTTTTGAGGGATTGTAAAAATTATAATTTAGAAAAAGTTTGGTTCATGAGTGGTCTACGTACATAAGAATTTTTCAATTGCACAAAGAAGTTTTTGACAATGTAAAAATAAGTAGGGGTTCTGAAAGTTAAAATCGACAATTGTTCATGAAAATGTGTATATGAGTTACAGAAAATTATCAAGAGGCTATGGAAAAAGATAGAAAGAAAATAGGTAGAGCCCAATCTGAAACAAGAAAAGCTTAATGGAAATATACCATTTAGAGATGAAAAAAAGTATATTTAGAGCAAAAAAGCTCTAGAGCTTTAACTACTATTGATAAAATAGCTAAATTAGGAAAAAAATATGTAGTGTCATTTTCTTTTTTATGTTATATCGTATGATCTCTGTTTATTGTTCCTTACATTTTAAATTATTTTAGCACTTCTTGATCTCAACAGAATAATTAATGATTAAGCTAGAAAAATATTTGTCCTATTTCTATAAAATTAAATTATTTACACCAATTTTTTTACTGTATCATTTTTACACCACCCTTAAGGTATTATATTTTGTCAGGAAATTTTTTTTAATACAGTCAGAGAAAACCTGAAAATGTCAGGGTATTTGATATTGAGAAATTGCTGAGAACCCTGTCGAAATATTCACCTTGCATCATTTCATACTCTTGCATTAGAAAGTTTTAATATTGTAAGGAGCGCCATACTTTTGTTTTCACTGGTTTTTGTGGAAACTGCTATTCTTACGAAAAAAATGCACGATACCACAAAACTTTCCATTTAAATTATCTGACATAGCTGTTTAAATTTTTAAATTGGTCCATATGAAAAAAGTTATGTTACAAAAACCTTCCGGGGTTGTCTGTAAACCCACCGTTAGAATAAAGCTATTGTGTCTAAATTAAATAGAGTTATAGCCTCCAGTGGCTATGTAAAATATGATTGAAGTAAGTCAAGCCATTTTAAAAATATGCCAAAAAACTTATTTTTGACATTACTTAGGAAACACGTATATTAACTTACCTATTTAATTTTAGCCTGGTAGTTATACATCAGGTTAATAGTATTACTAAGTGAAATGGACATCCAAGTTTTGGATAAGTTTCCAAAGCATATAACCACTCAGGATTTTATTTTCATTATTAATGTTAATGGCCTATATTAAATAACTTATATGTTCAACTTATTGATTACAATTATTGCTTACAGTTATCATAGATTTATCCAATAAATCTTTTAGTTTTATCATCAAGAAAGATATGTATTTCTTTGAATATGGCTATAAGTTGCAAATTTTGGCAACTCTGGCCAAATTTTACAACCGTTATTTAAAAGATTTACTGCGCATGCACATCCTACTTTTCCATGTTGAAAAGTGCCTCGGACTACTTCACTTTTCCAGACACGTCTGATGGACATTTCCAATGCACTTGTCTTACCCCACATCTCTAGTTTATACATACCACATCTGGTACTATAAAACTATTGTAAAATAATTTAGATTTACAGAATATAGAAATGTTTAAGTAATAGATATGAAATAGAAATATAATATCTATTACTTAAACATTTCTATATTCTGTAAATCTAAATTATTTTATCTAAAATATGGTGTTTTTATTATTTTTAATAGTGTTGCTTTTTTATAATTGTTCTAATAAATCAAGTTTCTTTCTTTTCTGAATGGTCTGAACTGATTGTTTTCTATACAATATGTTGACATCCTGTGCTACATACATTGTTTTCAATAGATTTCTTGTGTGCATCATATCACTTTTTTACATTTTGCCCAGTTTGTCCAATGTATATAGAATTACAGTCGCTATATTTCAATTCATATACTGTTGTTCTTGTAATTTTTTAGTTTTGCATATTATTTATTAGCATTTTACCTAAATTATTTTTATTTACTGAAATTGTTTTACATCCCAGTTTAAGTTTATTACTAACTTTATCACCGATATTTGCAATTAATACATTTATATTTGAATTCCCGTGAGGCACGGGCATAAAACTATGTACATTTTTCTTTTCTTTGTTTTTTGTTAAGTAATCTATTAAGCTTTCTTTATAACCATAATTTTTTGCAATAAGTTTACTTCTTGTTTATAAAATTCTCCTTGCGTAACGCAAATGTTAAAAGGCAATGTAGATAACTGTCAAATGGTGAATTTTATTTGTAATGATTGTGTCCATTTATTATGGATTATCATATACTTAAATGAAGTATGTTTATGTAAATATCAAATTCTAAGTAATTTATAATTTTTTATATTAATGTCCAAACAGTTAACCTTCATCGTTTTCCATTTCTAATGTAAATTAAATTTTTTTGTTAAAAGAATTTAGAAGATCTAAGAGTTTATTTAACTACATTTCTGTAAAGCTATTACAAATAATAAAAACTTAAGGAATGAACAACAAATTTGGTTACTATATATTTTAGATGTCAAATAATTTAGATTTAAAAGATATAGAAATGTTCAAGTAATTAAAATATATTTTACAACAGATGTGATATATGAGCAATGAACACAAATTTTATTATTCAGTATTCTCGATATCCTTGACAAAGGACTACGATGAAATGTGTAGTTTTGAATAAATTTTGAAACATAAAAACCAAGTTGGGTTTATACATGTATTTAAAATGAATATTTAATTATGCATCTTTAACAAATCTCGACATTTAATTGAAAATCGAAAATTAATGTATTAAAAATTTTTCAAAATAGAGGCTTCTTGCCAGTAAAATTTTACACAAAAATTTTCTACAGCCACAAACTGAAAAGTTGTGTTAATTTTAAGATCATTATTTGGCTGTAAACTAAATTTTTACTCACAAATCATTGTTAATATAAATTATTAAACAAATAACAGACGTTCATGAACTTTGTTGCCATCTGTTTCAATTTCAGGCCCGTTAAAAATTGTAAAATTGAATTTTTTTTTAAAATTTGTGAAAATCAGTATTTATCGTTTTAGTAAAAATTTAGTTAATGAACATATTTCAGTTTCTGAAAATAACTCTGATATGACAAATAGAATACAACAGTAGACAAATTATAATACTCTATGTATGTAAGAAATTTAGGAGTGATATTTGCATCAACTTAAATTTATCAAAACGTGTTTAAGGCCTACCTAATAAAACAACCTTTTCCAATCAAACACTATTTAGATATTAAAACAAAAAAGATGTTGGTTAATAATGTGGTATCGCAAATGAATTATGCTGATATTGTAGAAGGTCCTTGCTTGTCATTCGAAAATAAAGCTCGTATTTAAAAAATGCAAAACTATTGTATATGTTTTATCACCGACGTACCACACTATGCTATTTACAGCTTATACCATGTTTTTACATTTGCACACTACATAGGGAAGCAGCTTCTTTTAAACTCGTACATTCTTCGGAGTCGAGGGGAGAGCATGGATTGCATCTGTTCTGTGGACTGTATGGATGGCCGGTGTGCTGTGGTAAATTCATGGTCACATTTTGTAACTTAGCTTATTAGTTCGATTTTTCAACTATTTGTATAATTTCAAAATAAAAACGAATGTGCCGTCGATAACTTTCCGTCAAACTTAGGCAACTAGATAAATTTTCCCAATTTAATGAATTTTTGTTATTTGAACTTTAAGACTGTTTTTCTCGATTTTTTTCAAATATAACATATTGAAAATTTTATACGGTCGGAACCGGAATAAAAACTACTACCAAAATCAATAATAAAAAATATAGGTTGTCATTTAAAAAAAAGTCGATGACGTCATAATTTAAAAAATAAATGACATAAGAAACTGAAAATAGACTGAAAATATTTACTGAAGTTAAAATCGCTATACCCCTTCGAGATTTTTTCCAAAAAATTAATATCAACGGAATTACTGAATTTATGCGTTACATAATTTCCACACTGTATATTTGGAGAGAGAGGCCAGGTGGGAAGCATATAGACTGCAATAAGTGGCTATTAATATGCCGCAGACTAGTATCATGGAGCGGAACCGGTTGCTGGATGACAGAGAGTCACAGCATCCTGGGAATGCCCTCGGATACTATGCCTACCATGACCAACTACGAGCTGACCTTCAACATCCTTTGTCCAGAAAGAGATGAGTGGGATCGGAATAAAACCGACCTACTGAGGGCAGACAGTTGCTGGTTTACAGACGGCTCCAAAACTCCTGAGGAAACAGGGGCCGGTGTACATAGCTATAGGCCAAGGGTGAGGATATCCTCAAATCTAGGTACTAATTCAACTATTTTTCAGGCAGAGGTTCATGCCATTGAACTGTGTGTACGAAGGCTGGAATATATGCATCTTACACGCAGATGAAGTAAAATTTTTCCAGATAGCCAAACAGCTATAAAAGCTCTTGGCTCCTACCGCTGTAACTCGAAAACAGTATGGAACTCTCAGAGGGCTCTAAATCATTTGAGTAAAAACAATAAAGTGACTCTGGTCTGGATACCCGGCCACTCTGGTATGGAAGGTAACAAAACAGGTGACTCCTTGGCCAGAGAAGGAGCAGGATCATGAATCATCGAGCCAGAACCAATACTTGGCATATCTTCAAGTACTGCTAAGATGGCCATCTCAACCTGGGCTGGGAGGAAAACTCTCCAGTATTGGCAAGAGTTACCAGGATTAGTTCATTCTAAGGCGTTTATAAAATACCCTTTGAAATCAAGAGCTAAGAAACTTTTAGAGTTAAATAGGACCTGAAAACTCTAACAGGCCTATTTACCGGGCACTGCCGACTAAACTATCATCTGCATAAACTCGGCCTAGCGGAAAACGCTGAGTGCCGTCTGTGCTTGGAGGATGATGAGAAGGCAGACCACGTCTTATGCACCTGTCCCGCTGTGGAGAGGATCCGATTCTCAATATTTGGCAAAGGGGAATTGCTGCCAGAGGATCTGGATACATTCTCACCCAATAAAGTTATCAGTTTCATTAAGAGACTGAGCTTATTGGGTGAAATATAATTAGGAGTGAGCCACAATAGACCTGCTAATGGCCGCAGTGGAGGGTCCACAAGAACCCACTCATAATAACCTAACCTAACACAGAAATCTAAAGCTATTTGAATGGAGCATGAAATAAGACGCAAATATAATTTCTTGTCTCTTGGAAAATTATAATCTTTTGAGATTGGAGTATTTGCCAGATCGCCGGCTATTTGTAATTTAAATCATTAAAAATGTCATATATGGTCACAGTCACTAAGGGCAAATGACTGAAATTTATGCCTTAACATTTCTCAAAATCAGGGCTCTTAAAGGGTACTGCTGCCTGTGTGAGAATGCCCCATATCTTGGTATTAAAACCAAGCGCACGAACCTTTTTAGAAATATGTATTCATAAAAATATGTTTTGCAACAGTAAAATTTATTAATATAGTTAAAACAAAAAATGTATGATTTATATGGAGAATTCAAAATTGCATATACAACAGAACTCTATGATTACAAACTTAATAAAGGCCCAAAATAGGTTACATATTTGATAAAAGTTATTTGTTAAATGTCATCAATATCAAGGGTATCACTATCTTTGTGCTCTATTGAAATGGTCGCAGATAATTGTTTAAACCTCAGATTAATAATACTAGGTTTATACTATGTTCAGTTTTGAAAATGAGCACTTATCTTCACGGGTACAGGAAGTGTCAAAAGTATTCTTGAAATTGTGGCAAAGGATTTGTAAACATGAACTATCAGTCCCGCACATAAACATGCTTGGGCTGTATCAATGAAAGTCTCCGAAAAAAAAAAAAAAATACAGATGAATTATCTTATTTTAAATTTAATGAGCTGACAAGCTGCATCTAAAATAAATTATGATGTTTTACAAAGTGGTGTAATTGGAAGAAAACGTAACTGTACAGCTGCCGTAGCATAAAAGTTTCTAGGTCATCTGTGATTTGAAAGAGAACATCTATACCTTTTTTTTTCTATAACAAATAAGATCTAAAGATAGGCAATAAATTACTTCCTTTTGCATAACCCATGCATTCATTCAAGTAAACAGCGGCCAAGCTGCGAAATTTATTTAAAATTTTAGATTGGAGCCTTTATGTTGTGGCAGCTGTACCTAATGTGTTACCTGAGCAATTATTATTGCATTAAGTATTGAGTTATTAAAAATATGATTTTCGCTAGTGGTTATTGGCTAGCCTGTGTACTACCATTTTGGAAAAAAATAGATAATGAACTAGGCAAATTTCAAAATTATTTTTGAAAATGAAAAATATTCCATTTGATTTTGGTAGTGTCAAACTACAAATCCATCCTGGGTTATGCTATCGATACTACAGAGATGAAGTCAAAATTTCTCTTTATTTTTTTTTAGTCTGAAACCTTCTTAAACTTTACATATATGGTGGAAAGCAGAAGGTATAAATACATATCTTTCAGTAAGGTGCATAATTACTAAAGCTATTTAGATAACTCTATTTAATTTTTCTTGGACTGACGGTGGAAAAGATTTAATATTTTCTTTAGCGCATTCTATACAGTAAGTTCCATCAAAATACAGACTACAATTGACATCCTTGCAAACACTTTTTCTACATTTTACACAATGAGCACCTAGAATAACAATTTTGCCTTGCTTTGGAGGTAAAAATGGATCTTCTATTACATATGCATCCTCTAGAAGTATATAATTTTTGACTTGAGGTGGATTACTTCCGAAATATTCATATTTTTCTTTAAATATACAAGAGGAACATTGAAAGTATTGAATTTCTTCTTTCAGTGTCTCATCTGCCTTTGTAGATGTGTCAACTGATACTGAACTATCTTCAACTATGGTATTTATACCTGTTTTGTGTTCAATTTCTTCCTGTTTAATCTCTTGTGGTTCATACATCCTCGCCTGAAAAAAATGGTCAAAAATAAAACTCAAAATACATGAAAACCATTTTTATTTCAATAAATTATATTTACACCCAACAAATTATATTTATGCAAATCATCATTAGAGAAATTACGTATGCCAAGGTTTTTAGTTTTTCTAGTAAAAAAGTAAATATTCTGTTTTAGATATAAAGTATTCATCACTATCATCAAACAAATAATAAAACATATTTTATATATGTATACGTTTTCTAAAAATTCTGCATGTAAAATTACACAAAAATTATTTTGTCTATAAATATTTATGAAATAGTAGAACTTCCGATTAAACTTTAGTTTTGGAACATAGGTATATGAAAAATTGCACTTTGACAGTTGATATTTCAATTACAATTTATTTTATTATTTTAATTAGACTAAAGACAGACTTGCTTAAACCTCATCTGCTATGCAGAAAATTTAAACTGAATTTCATATTTACTTCATATTGAAACCTGTAATAACAAACCTTTCGTGTTATATTCTTACCTACATTTTAAAGAATTGTTAAAAAGTGAACTCTCATAGGTGATGACCTCTTATGAAGATGAAAAATAACAGCAGGAAAAATGATTAGGTATATTAGTTCATTACTGTTGCATCTATAATAAAATAAAATTTATCTAATTATAAAGTGATTTATTTTTTCTATTGTAAAATAAACTAGGCAGGTACATTTATCTGAAACAATGGTACTAGGGTTTTATTTTTAATTAGTATACAAACATACACCTGTTCATCCACTTTATATTTTTAACAGACTCGTGCGTTAGTGGCAACAAATATTTCTTTTAGTTGATAAATGTTTGTAAAGAATAACTTAAAAATCAGGCCGTCTTAGTTCTTTTCTATATTCATTTTTTCTTTGGGTGCTTCAATGGGCCACCAATTGGGTTTTTTTTACTTTAGCTACACCATTCCCTACACAAAATTCCCCAAAATTTAAAGCTTTACTTATCCTCAATAAAGCCAAACCTACGTTTCCTTCTATTCCCCTAAGTCGACCTAAATTCACATTTTCATGTAAAATTACATTGTCTGTGGGTAATTTTGTAGGTATTTTACTGAAATATAAAGGCATTAAACGTTTACGAACAACACCCGTATGATGGGTTCTTGCTGTAAGTTCTTGGCCGATATAACAACCCTTATGAAAACTAATTCCATGCAAATAATCACAATTACATTCTAGAGGAAAACAGTTACCATATGGAAGATCAATTAAACCTTCCCCTACTCCTAAACTATATCGAAAAATTTTATAATTTTTTTGATTCTTCTGGCAATTCAACTATATTTAACATTTCTTTTATTTGCTCCTTCACATTAGCACCGACTTTTGATATTATACGAGAACCTAATTCTACAACCCTAGGATCCTTAAAAATTAGTAAATCTTTGTAAGTTTTAATTGAGGTTGAGGATTCTGGCAATGTACCATTCAGTGTATCACATGGCACAATAATGCCTTCTAAATTATCTTGTTTAGAGTCAGTACCTTTATCTACATTTAAATTATCAATATTAAATAGTGTATGAATTGTATATTCTCCATCTAAGCTATTAATGTCTACTTTACGTCTAACCCGATAGATTTTTAAATGTTTTTGTATTGGTTCTATAGCTTTCTTATCACATTCCACTAAATAAGTATTGCTGTCATTAGTTTTGTAAATTATAGCATCATACAGTATCCTTCCTTTTGTATTTAAAAACATGGTATACATCGATCCACCTGATCGCTGACTTAAATGATGAATATCATTTGTAATAAGTCCTTGTAAATAATCTGTAACATCTTGCCCTGTCACACGAATTAAAGATCTTTCTTTTAACTCCTCTAATACAATTCTAGTAGGTATTTTAAATGAATACAATCGTTTTATTACATGTAAATTTGTAAATCTTCCAAAACTAAACATTCTTTGGTCTAAAACAGAATGACTAATATAATTAAAAATCATATCTCTGCAATTTTATAAATATTCCTTTTAAATTTACACATACCTTTCTCATGGGAATACTAAAATTAGTATTTTATCGCATTAAATTTATTTTTAATTAAATCGGTAGGTTAGGTTGAATTATGGACTTTTGAATTTATGAATTTTGCACACGATAGCAGTGCTGCCAATGGCATCAACTTGAATTATCAGGAGATGTTCGAAATTATCCCATCTTTTGCACATATTATATGCGCGTTCAGAAACTCGCAAATAAGTCAAAGTTCGTTTTCTCTTGGATGCTCGATCATATCATTTCCGACCAAATTTTGTGTTCATTATGCTAGTTATTTATCATCACGTTCGTATTAACCATTAGTTACTTAATTTTTAATTCAATAAATTATTATAACACAAGAGAAAAGGTAATTTAAGTGACCCATATCACAGAGTACTCTCAGAGGCGACACTAGCTCAAAATCCTTTGATATATGCCGCTGCGGCACCGTGACCTCGGCCCTTTAAATTGGCAATTGCATCATTGCCAAGTTTCAGCGAAATATCTATTTTTGCAGAATGCGCTGTTGTCTTTTACCATAATATTGTATGTTAAATATATTCTGTCCCTTATTGTACGCATTGTATAACGAGAAGGCATAATGAAAAATAATAAAAATAAATAAAAGACGAAATAAAATTTTGTGGATCTTGAATCATTTAAGTATTAAATAAAACTTAAAACTATTATACAGGATGAGTCAGTTCCAACCTGCCAAACTTTAGGGATTAATTAATTTTGAAATTTTAAATATAAAGTGCAAACAATAAAATCCCTATATCACTTTCGAAATGAGATACAGGGCGTTAAAGTTTCTAAAAAACATTTTTTAAAGAAGTCGAAGACCTGAGAAAGAAATCGAAATCAAACTACTCTGCTCTATTGTGTACTTGAAGAGTACTTAATAATTTTCATTTCATTCCTGGGATCAGTAGCGTAGGAATGGGGTGTTCTTTGTATTTTTTCGCAGCGTGCGGCGTTTTTATCCTAAAAAAGTTTTTTTAGGAACCTACTGATAAATAAATAAAAATAATAAAATAATATTTTTGTCTAATATTATGTTTTTTCAACACTAATGCCCTGTATCTCACTAGAAAGTGCGATGGGAATTTTATTTGCAATTTGTATTTAAATTTTTTAAATTAATCAATCTCTAAAGTTGAAACTGACTCACCCTCTAGTTAAAATTAAATTGTTAGTATTAATACTATTTAAATTGAAAATATAGAGTACCTATCTCTATGGTATGAAATACTGGTAATAGTACTGCATTGTTTGTACAAAATGTAAGTATTTTTTTCTAGAGAAATAATACGGTAATTAATCAAAACACTTTATTTTGTTACTGTGAACTTTTGAACCATTGTATAATGATATGCTAAGCATCAAAACTATAATAACATTAAATTACAATAAATGCAGCCATTATAAAATGGTGTTGCGATTTATTGTTATATATGATCAACAATCACAAAGGAGCGGTTAACTTCATTAATTTTTTTAGAATATGGTAGATAGAATTTGGCCAGCAAAATAAAAAAACAACGCCTTCTTAATTATCGTTTATTACAAAATATACAGTAATACAGTGTCAGACAAACAGCAAATGAAAAATACATGGTCAGCAATGGACTATAACATATTTTGAACTTCTTTGCCCGTTACAATTACATCAATACATAGTTTGAGAAGTCCTTGGTGTGACTAACCACCATGCATGTCTATTTAATGAAATGTAATTTTATAGTCTCACTTCATTAAAAGCACTTTTCAGACCATGTTTTGTGGAGCATTTTTTCAACAAATGCCATTTTCTTATCCCCTGATAAAAAATTACCAAATTTTGACTGTAGATAAGGAAAGGTGTGTTTTAATTCCTATGGATATGGATATTTGTAGTCACAAAAGAAGCCTAGTTTTAAACTTAAATCTAACTCTTGTAATTTTTTAAATTATTTTTTTTTTTTACAAAACCATACACTTTAGTTGGGCCCCTCAACATTATACCCTCCTAATTTCTTCCCTTAAATGTAACGTTTTAATTAATGGCATTTATTCAAAAATGATAAGATTTAGACCTTTTCCCGTAAATGTACTTTACATTGCCCCCGAGCGACTACAATAGAGGCGTACAGTCAACAAGAAATTAAAAGACTGATTATTACCTATTTTGTGGTAGTACCATTTTATCTTAGTACTTCATTTTAACTGACGGACATGTTTTGTGTACAAGCACCCTTAACATAAAATAAACATAACTAATCTAAAGATTCATTAAAATACTTAATTTTCTATTTTTCTTTGGGGTAGTTTTAAAATCACGATTACTATATTTTACTAAATAATAAATTCTAAAACGTGTATACAGTTTTAGCAAGTACTCATACGGGAATTGAGAACAAGGATGATAAAATTTTGGAAGAGTTTGGAATATACAATAAAGTTTTTTCCTGGAGAATTACAAACATACTTCAAAATATTTTCAAAAAATAATGTTTCCAAACAGTATACAAAGTTATAAAAGCTTTCGTAGAATTTAGGTGGGTTATTTAAAAGAAAAATAATATTCTATATACAGAGAAAGGGTCATTTCACTTGCTGTGATGTATTTAAATAAAAATATTTGGTTAATATATATATATAATATATATATATATATATATATATATATATATATATATATATATATATATATATATATATATATATATATATATATATATATATATATATATATATATATATATATATATATATATATATATATATATATATATATATATATATATATATATATATATATATATATATATATATATATATATATATATAATATATATATATATATATATATATAATATATATATATATATATATATATAATATATGTATATATATATATATATATATATATATATATATATATATATATATATATATATATATATATATATATATATATGTATATATATGTATATGTATATATATATATATTTGATTTTCACATTATGATACAAAATATTTTAAATAGGAAACAATATTATGTCTATAATAATAACTAGACAAGTGCTATACAACAAGCTGTAAAATATATCAAACATCAAAAAATTTATTCAATAATACCCATATCTCGCAAAGTATTTAGGTATATATAATATTCTAGGCCTAGCCTAATGTTATTTCTTATATCGTCAACTAGGTCATTGGGATCAGTGTCCGAGGTCCACTTTAATATTTCGCTAGTCTTCATTTTCTTTAGAATTTGATGATTAACAAAATTATTATTATCATGGGTAGATCTCGCGGTAAGTTGAATAAATGACTGTGTCTTCTCAGGTGCTACAGATAACGCATCATGATTTTCTCTTTGATATTCATTTTCAAGTGAACGAGTAATGTTTTTAGATATAGGCTCTTGACCATTGGCGTAGTGTACTAGTTGCACATATTTTTTTAAGCTATCATTTCTTTTAAAGGTTTTATTACACAAGTCGCACTGAAAAGATATGATTTTATGAATATTAACACGACTGCTTAGACCACTAAGCCAAGAAAACGTCTTACTACAAATATTACATGTATATATGTTTACTCTTTTATTACATGAAATCAAATGACTAAATAGTAGCAGGTCATCATTATTTATCCACAATTATTATTCACAATTATCCACACACGTTATCCACATTATTCACAATTATTATGCACACGTTATCCACATTATCCATAATTATTTTCTACATGCGTTATCCACATTATTGCTTCATATATCCACTACATAATCATAACACAAACAGCTGATCATGATGATCAAGCAGCTGGAGTTGATAGACCTGTTAGATGAGATCTATTGTTTGAATAGGAGAACACTAGCTAATAACAATACTTCAGATTTCTTTCCTAATTAAGATTAATTTTTTTAAACATTATTACTATTGCGGTTAGGGCAAAATAAAACACACATTGTTAAATAATTTCATTTGTTAAATATATAAATATATATATATATACTTATATATAGTATTGTTACGTGTTTGCTATCCACACAAACACCTCTACTCGTAGATTCGTTGATTGAAAGTCCAGGTAACACTTACTCACTACTTTATTTACTAATTAACAATTAATAACAATAGATTAATTAATGTCTTAACTATAATCACAACTGAACACTTATAAGTCTCTTTCTTATTGCTTCTTCACTCGTTCACGTTCAACTTAAGATTAAATCTCGGCCCGCCGTGCGTCTTATTTATACATCCATTGACCCAGTCTAGAGTACTCCAGAATATTCCCGGACGTTCGTGTACAATTCCAGCCTAATCTAACCAGTCAACAAAGTCCAGTGGCGTAACACTGCCCCCTCCTTAAGCCTGAACGTCCCGATCAGGCAATTCATTATTCCCTGCATACTTGGCTAGTCTCTCTATATGCACCACCTTCATCTTGGATTTTGGACTTTGCTGAATTCTATATACAACGTCGTTTAGTCTGGTGACAACAGTGTAAGGACCTTCCCAGGGTGGGTGAAGCTTCGGGGACCTGCCTTTCTTTCGTTGTGGGTTATATAGCCAAACCAAATCTCCAGCCTGGAACCCTCCTGAATTCGCCTTAAGATCATAACGAGCCTTCATGCGATCACTTGCTATAGCAATTCGGTCTCGTACCAGCTCATGAATGTTCCTTAGCCGTTCACCAACTTCATCGGCGTAGTCATTTATGAAAAGTCGCTCCTCATCTGGTGTGCCAAACACTAAGTCACATGGCAGTCTAATCTCACGTCCAAACATCACGCGAGCCGGTGTCTGTTTTGTTGTTTCATGAATGGAGGCCCTGTATGCCATAAGGAAAAGAGGTAAGTGACGGTCCCAATTTCTCTGATGTTTCTCAACCACTTTGGATAGGTGTTCCTCCATGGTTTTATTATATCTCTCCACCATTCCGTCTGATTGTGGATGTAGGGCTGTTGTTCTTGTCTTATGAATTCCCAGTAGGCAACACATCTTCTGAAACACCCCTGATTCAAAGTTTCTTCCTTGATCCGAATGCAATTCTAGGGGCACGCCAAATCGACATACTAGATTATCTACCAGAGCTTGAGCGACAGTGGCTGCTTCTTGGTTGGGTATGGCATAAGCTTCAGGCCACTTACTGAAATAATCCATGGCAACTAAGATGTATTTGTTCCCATCATCTGTCACGGGGAACGGACCAGCTACGTCGATCGCAATTCGCTCAAAAGGAGCCCCTACGTTATATTGTTTCATTTGGCCCTTACTTCTTGTCCGTGGCCCCTTACTTGCCGCACAAACTTCACATTTGCGGCACCAAGCTTCCACATCTTGGCGGCTGTTCACCCAGTAGAATCGTTCGCGTACTTTAGTGAGAGTTTTGTTGATGCCAAAATGTCCGCCAGATGTTCCATTATGCACTTCCTGGAGTACTTTTGGTATGCGACACCTGGGAATTACCAATCTCAAAGTAATTTCCTTCCCGTCTGGACTTTCCCAAGCTCTTTTCAACAGTCCATCCTCTACTCTAAGGGAATCCCATTGTGCCCACAAAGCCTTCAGTCCCACTGCCTTGTCTGAAATGTCCTTCCAGCCTGGTCGGGCTCCTCTTTCTTTCCATTCCAGAATAGGACCAGTTTCTTGATCTTTTAACTGCTCTTCTCTTAATGTCTCTCTTGTCCAGTCGTCAGGAACATCAATTTTAACGGTGTTCACAATTATTATCCCTTGTTGTTTTTCTACCCGGTGGCAGTGCTTGCAGTCTTCCCGACAGGGTCTTCTGGAGAGAGCGTCTGCATTTTTATGGGATTTTCCAGGACGATGTTCGATTTTAAAATCGTACTGCTGCAGTTTTTCTATCCAGCGAGCTAGTTGGCCTTCCGGAGTCTTCAATTGCAATAACCACTTTAATGCAGCATGGTCGGTCCGAACCTTAAAGTGTTGTCCATATAGGTACTTGTGAAAATGGTCTATGGACTTGACAATGGCCAATAGTTCCTTCCGTGTCACACAATAGTTACGTTCTGGCTTCGACAACGTCTTGCTGAAGTACTCAATTACTTTTTCCTGTCCATTTTGAATTTGGGAAAGAACACATCCAAGTCCAGAATTACTGGCATCCGTGTCTAATACGTACAGACCTTTCCGTTCTGGGTATGATAGAACCGGACTCGAACACAGTGCTGATTTTAGTGTTCTGAACGATGTTTCACACTCTTGTGTCCATTGGTACTGAACCTTCTCTTCTGTAAGCCGGTGTAGTGGCTTCGCAATATCGGCAAATCGTTCCACAAATCGTCTGTAGTAAGTGCATAGGCCAAGGAAGCTTCGTACTTCGTGAACATTTGAAGGCCTCGGCCAATCTCGTACTGAGGAAATCTTGTCTGGGTCTGTTCTTATCCCCTCCGAAGACACGACATGTCCTAGGAATTTTACCTCTTTCTGGAACATTAGGCACTTTTTGGGATTCAATTTCAGGTGTGCATTTTTAATTCTTCCAAACACTTCTTGAAGGTTCTTCAAATGCTCCTTAAAATCCCGTCCCATAACCATCACATCATCAAGATAAACTAGACATGTCTTCCAAGTTAGTCCTCGTAGTACCAGTTCCATCAGTCTTTCAAAAGTTGCTGGTGCATTGCACAGGCCGAAAGGCATCACAGTGAATTGATAAAGGCCACTTCCTGTCGAAAAGGCTGTCTTGTCTTTGTCATCTGGATGAAGTCCCACTTGCCAATATCCACTTCGAAGATCTAGAGTGGAAAACCACTGTGAACCTGCCAGCGTACTTAGTGTGTCATCAATTCGGGGTAACGGATAGCTGTCTTTTCTAGTGACGTCATTCAGCTTTCTGTAGTCGACACAGAATCTTAAAGTTCCATCTTTCTTAGCAACCAAAACTACTGGCGACGACCAAGGACTGGTTGATTCCTCAATAACTCCGTCTTTAAGCATCTTCTGTACCATTGCAGAAGCCTCTTCTTGTTTTGCTAATGGGAGCCTCCTAGGTGGTTGACGAATAGGAGCTGATTCACCAGTATTTATGCGATGTTGCACTATGTTGGTCTTTGTAAGAGCTTCTGTGTCCTTTGCAAATACTGTACTTTCCTTCTTCAAAAATTTTAAAGCTTCTCTATGTTCATCTGGAGTTAAATGTTCTAACTGGGCATTTAACATTCTTACAACTTCTTGGTCCATATCTGTTGACGAAGCTCCAATGATTTGTTCTTCACATCTCGCAATCCATGTGACTGGTTCGTAGGTGCCAATTGCTTCGCCTTCTTTGAACGTCACTGAGTGTGAATTTAGGTTAACCATTCTAATCGGTATCTTATCAGTAGTCTGTGTTAAAGTCCTTGCCAGGATCACATTGTCTGTTATTTTAATTGAGTCATCCCTCTCAACGAGGCCAAAGCGGTATCCCATAGAATTTTCCTCCAGGACTGCCTCAATTACTTTCTCTGTTCTTGCAGGAATTTTTATGGTCCTCGAAGTTAGTAGCCTAATATTATGGAATTTTTCATCTGCCGTTGAAAGAATAATTTCTTCATTTCCAATCCTGAGAACTCGTTCTCCAACGTCAAGCACAAATCCATATTTTTCCATAACGTCTAATCCTAAAATGAAGTCATCTGTAATGTCAGCTACGATAACCTGATGTTTAAAACATAAGCGGCCAATCTGCAGCTCCATGTCGACTTCCCCATGAACCGCCGCCCTATCTCCCGTAGCTGTTCGGATGACTAATCCATTCTGTTCTTTATTTACTTTGAAACCCATTATGAATCCTGCCCGTACTATTGATGACGTAGCTCCTGTGTCGATTGTGAACACACATTTCTTCTTATTTACATAACCCTCCAACAACAGACTACTTTGAACTCTCCGAAGTTGGGAAACTTTTATTTCTCGGGGGTCAAAACATTTCTTGGCCAGCGCAGCCCCCAAATTGCCAGCCATCTTTAGTTTTCCTGTGGCTCCTCAACCACAGCAGCATTTACCCTTTCTGGGCTGCGTTGACGACAGTTCCTTTTGATATGGCCCACTTTGCCACACCTATAACAACGGATGCCTCCATTCGGCCTCCCACTACTTTGTTGTTGGTCTTGTCTCTGCTGGGAGTTCGATTTTGTCAGTAATTGGGTCAACATCTTGTGTAGATCACATATCAGGTTTTGTGTTGTGTTGTCTGGCTTGTCTTCCTCCACACTCACAGCTCGTACTCTCTGATTTGATTGTGTGGTATCCTTATAGGCAGCCTCAATCTCCAGTGCATGTACTAAAGCCTGACTACTAAGCTTATGCCTGGCCAACTTAAGAATTCGCCTAACTTCCTGGTCCCTTACTCCATCAATAAATGTACCAACTGCTAACTGTTGTTGAAATTCCATTGGTGCATCAGGATAGGCTAGATGGGCTAATCTTTCTACCGCAGCTTCGAACTCCTGGAGGCTTTCTCCACCTCGTTGTCTGCGTGATTTGAGCTGAGCCTGATATACTTGGGCGAGATGTTGGTCGCCATATCTTAGTTCTAACGCTGCCTCCAAAATGCTAAAGGTTTGCTGCTGTGCGGCAGGAATTGTTTGGAGCAGATCTAATGCTTGGCCCCTTAGTGCTAATACCAATGCTGTTGCCTTTTCCTCATCGTTCCAGTTATTTGAACGTGCAGCTGCCTCAAACTGTCTCTTATAAGTTGACCATGAACTTTGACCGTCGAAGGAAGGTGGTTGTAACCTAGCACCAGACGACAGTACTAATTGGCCACCCTTCTCTCTTAATTGTTGTTTGAGTCGGGCTACTTCTTCCTTAACTTCAGTTATTTCTCCTTGAAATTTTCCTCTAAATTCACTTACTTCTTCTTTAACTTCATTAACTTGTCCTTCGACTTCACAGACTTTCCCTGCGACTTCCGTGACTTTTTCGATAACATCTCCTTTAAATTTTTCAGTGAGGGAGAAAATGGCTGCCTGCTGTTCATCTAGGCTTCTTTTGAAGTCGTCTCTTTCCTCGAGTCGCCACTTTTCTTGATCCTCAAACATTTTTCTTAATTCTTCCTGCCGTTTTCTTTCTTGTTCGTCGTTTTCGGCTTGACGTCTTCTCTCTTGATCTTCCATAATTTTTCTCTGTACGTCTTTCTCTTCTTGTCGTATTCTCTCTTGTTCTTCTTTTTCTTCCCGCCGTCTTCTCTCTTGTTCTTCTTTGTCTTCCTGCCGTCTTCTTTCTTGATCGTTCATTCGTTCCAACAACGCTGCTAGCAAGTCCTGTGTTTGCTTCTCCGCCATACTTCTTGTTGTTGGCATTAACTCACGACACGTAAATCAGTTCAAAATAAAGTTTATTACACTATAAAATTCGTAAAATATTGATATCACGTCTATTTTAATAATGGATTGTTCCAGAAAAATCTTGAAACAGCACTAGAAAGTCTTATTTAGAGTCTATACTTCTTTTGTGTTGACAAAATTCACTTATCTCCACTAATTGTGCAATGGAATGTTCGAGAATTTTCACGAAATATCACTAACAAGTCTTGTTCTGAGTCTATAACACGTCTCCGTTAACACAGTTTACGTATCTCCTGTGGTTTCCAAATCGAATGTTCTAGAATTGTCACTAAAAGTCACTTATAGTCTTGTTTTTAGGTGTACAACACGTTTCCGTCGACACAATTCACGTATCTCCTGTAGTTTCCAAATAGAATGTTCTAGAATTTTCCCGAAATTGCACTAGTAGTCCTTTTTCTCAGTCTACAACACGTTATTACTAGCGGCACTCGCGTATTTGCAACTATTTCTAAATCGAATGTTCTAGAAACTTCTCGAAAATCCACTTTAAAGTCACTATTCAGTCTAGAAATAGTCCTCAAACACTGTCCAGTAGTTTAAATCTTCGTGTTACCACTAACTTCTGCGAAGAACACTGTGGAACCTTTTCGATTATTCCAGAAATTTCTCTTCCAATCCACTTCCGACACCAAATTGTTACGTGTTTGCTATCCACACAAACACCTCTACTCGTAGATTCGTTGATTGAAAGTCCAGGTAACACTTACTCACTACTTTATTTACTAATTAACAATTAATAACAATAGATTAATTAATGTCTTAACTATAATCACAACTGAACACTTATAAGTCTCTTTCTTATTGCTTCTTCACTCGTTCACGTTCAACTTAAGATTAAATCTCGGCCCGCCGTGCGTCTTATTTATACATCCATTGACCCAGTCTAGAGTACTCCAGAATATTCCCGGACGTTCGTGTACAATTCCAGCCTAATCTAACCAGTCAACAAAGTCCAGTGGCGTAACAGTATATTACAAAATTTACAAAAAAATATTGACGAACTATGTTCATTCTTTTAATATAGTCGTCTAAAGTAGTAGATAGCCATTTACTGCTATCTGGATCGTCTCTCCAGCCCACAGGTAAGCTAATGCAGCCTTTGGATATACTATCCTCCAGCCATTTTATTAGCTGCTTTTGCTCTTCATTACATTTAGGTTCTAATTTATAATATAAATTAAATCTCTGAATTACTCTATGTAAATTTTCAAGAAAATCTGACTGTAAAATAGACATCCTCACAAACTGCTTTATCCAATAGACCATTTATATCTAGATAATTTTTAGAAATATTATTAGCCGAGTATGACTTAGAACAGCGACCTAACAATAAATAATCATCTTCATTTATTAGTAATTTTACTAGAAAAACACGAAAATATGAGTTTTATGAAGGAAAATGCCTTTTAATAACTTCTCGTAAATTATCGATAGCAAGGTGTGAAATACAGTCTTTTTGGAAAATATTTTCTAGCTATTCAATAAATATATCGCATTGACGTCTTTTCGTAAAGAGTAGTTTTAATAAATCGATATTAGATGACCGCCTTAAAGCCATCCAGTATAAAGCTTTGTCTGGTATAACAATTTTTTCTAAAATATTGTTTACTAACCGGTAATTATTTTCACTAATAGCATATTCTAAATATTTCTCATATATGTCATGGTCATGATTTTTAATTACGAGCATGTATTGTAATTCTTTTTCTAAACAGTCCATCACGATCGGTAGCTGACGCGAAAATGAAATAAATGTATAGGAGCGATTATGTACACGCCCCTTCTTCTCGTTAATGAGCACGGATGTTTAGGATCCGCTTAGTTATGATTAGTTAATTAACAAGGAGGAATGTGCAACTCAGTGATAATGTGCTGGCAGTCACAGAAGAGTTGTTTCACTTAGTTAATTAAATTTTGTACTAAATTTAGTTTAATTTATTTTAGATGGATGTTGCCGGCTAGCTAAGTAATCTCGTGAATGCTGTCAGAAGGTCCATAAGTAGTCCCCCCTGACAGTAATGTACTTGAGGAAATAATAAAATTAATTAATCAATTTCCACTCTATGTTAGAGTGACTTCACTCTAGATCACCCTGTATGTTACGAGAGGTAAATACTGATAGCTTATGTAGAAGCGTTAGTATGTTCCCTGAAAAGAGCAGCAGGATCTCAATAAAAGAGTGTAGGTTGATCTTAAAACCGTAAATTTTATTTCACAAATAATTGTATAATGGTACAAATGTAAATACCGCTGCCAATTACTTGGGGATCAGAACTTCCTCACCGTAGTAAATTTCGACGTGTGGTGGAGTTTATAATAAAAGTAATTTTTGACGTTTCAAAAAAGTCACATTTTGACGTTTCAAAAAAGTCAGATTGGTGTAATGTCACTAATATTTTTTTTAGACATTGGGACCGATTTTGCTCATCAACGAACTCAATCTCTTCCTTGACCTTTAGAATGTGTGTACCAAATTTGAAAGCTTTATCTCAAAAACTGTAGCTGCTATCGCAAACCAGACAGCCACACAGACGGAAAATATCTTCTGTCTGAAATTTTGTGTATCGTCATAATGAGGCTGAGTTGTGAACTAACTAAGCTGTGAAAGCATTGTTGCTTTTATAATGGAAAGAAAATGCGAGAAGCGAATTTTAGAGAATTTTCTAGAAAAAATTGCATTGCATTAACATGTATTCCTGTGGTGAGTCCGTGATTTGAATGGTCTCTAGAACTTTCGATGTGAAATATTTATATGATCTCACCGGTGCTCGCTGGGAACGCTGGTCAATTGAAAGATCAAATTTAGGTTGGGGGCGGAGCTTACTGAACTATACTATGACACTTACTATTGATTATATTATATTGATAACGTTATCAAACCAGCTGGAATTTGTTGGAAATTATAGCCCCAAGGTATCTGTATTTATATAATTTTTTATTCTCTTATCGTCATACAAATTGAGTGCTTGCTTTAATTTTTTTATCGTAAATAATTCGTGTTTTCTTGATTCAATTAAACGCTGCTCTTTATTCAGAGTCTTTTTTATTAAATAGGCCAACTTGCGCCAGAATCGGCGTATAACAACTACTTCCGACATTCATCGACCTTTTATTGGAAAGTTATTTACAGTTAAATGAAGAAAATCGGACAATGCAGTGAAGAACCAAGAAATGTTGAAATAAAGAATGTAATTGATTGTGATCGATATGATTTACGGTTACGTGTATTGGTTAAAATTTCGCCCACTGAACAAATTCGCGAAATTCAGACAAATGAATAACTGAGAGAAGTTACAAACATTTACGGATATGTGAAAGTGATGAGATGGCAGAATTTATGGATAAACGTGTCAACTTTGACCAATCGAGATTTTCGCCACAATGAATTTTGTTGGTGTTCAGTACCCCGAGTTTAATCAGTCGTTAAATTTTCGGTAATAACATTTCCACCTGTCCCCCGTTTAGTTAGTTATTAACGTGTTGCCAATCCCAAACAATAAAATCATCTTTACCTATACTCCATTCATTTCATATAAGCACATAAAAAATTCATGTTCTAATCTTCTAGGTGCGCGGTGTTATATAAATACATTTTGTGTATTTGTATAGTACAACGCTCACCTATGCTAGAGAACTATGCACGGCTGACGGTGGACAAAGGATCGCTCTGCGAACCTAGGTAAACAATTTTTATGTGCTCATATGAGATGAATGGAGTATATATCGGATAAGCTACTAAGAAATTGACTAATTCATCGCATTTGCTGCCTTTTAGTAAACATTACTACATAGTGAAATTGTTGTAGTTCCCGTCGCTGTTTTTCAAGTAGCAACAACCATAATGTTAGTCGCATCTGTTACTTTATGGTAAATGTACTTTCAAAGGAAATAATTTTGGTTTTTGTTACCCCTATTAAGTGACAAATACATTGTTGACGTATATATCATTATAAAGTAACTCGAACTAAATTCGCCATTTTTGTATTATTGGATGATAACGCCATATTGACAGATAAAAATATAATTCTGAAAACAATTTATTTTATGAAATATGGTTATTTTCAAACATGTTTTATAAATAGAGCATTATCACTTCATAATAGATAAAAAAAATGTTTTCCAGCAAAAATTTTGTATTTTCGATTGTACACATAATTTTTTGAACTTTTTTTTCCTTTTGAAAAAAACAATTTTCTAGAGAGTGCGTCTTTCTTATCGAAATATCATGGTAACATTTTACAGAAAACAAGTAGTTTTAATTTCCACACTTAGAGTTAATGTAAAACATCATGGTTTATTACCTATACCAGGGGTCGCCAACCTTTTCAATATATTGAGTTACTTTAATAATTTTCGAATAGAGACTGCGCTACCTAAACCTGTTTAATCAAATAAAGCACAAATATTTTCGACATATATATTTTTATTTTACTATGCATTACATATGACATAGTAATCGTACATATTTCTATTTATTATGAGAATGTGGTGTCGGGAGTATTATGGATTTATTTTTATAGCGAGGTAGCTTATCCGTTGTGCAACGAAACATGATGACAATTTACTGAAATTTCTATAATTTTTAGGTCTTTTAGGATATACCTGTGAGCTACTAGAATTGTCCACACAAGCTAATAGGGTAGCTCGCGATCAAACTCACAATGAGAAAGTCCGATTGCAACACATTATCATACGTGGGATTTACGGATCGGACCCAGGGATGGCTTTTACAGAGATAATATAATATATTGCAAACACCAACTGAAACATTCCCAAACTACAAAAACATATTAAGTGCATTTTATTTAATTTTACAACATTCATGGTAACTTAGTTTTGTCAGGGAATGCACTATATTAAATTAAAACGTAATGCGTAACAGATTCTTTTAAATTACAGTATATTAGTAATTTACATTACTGAAAGCCAACGGTCGGCTCTAGCGTGGAGGGGAGAAATCATATAACACGATCAAACAGTATCTTGCAGAACGTGGATTCATTCGGACGTAGACACTAAAAATGCGCAGTTAAAATGTCACAACATACTAAACCGACGGAAGCTGCAGTAAATTCTTGGAATCGCGATATTGCCGATTTACAATTTGATGGTAGACAATTGTATTGCACTAGATGTAACAAAGCAATTTCGTGGTTGTGCAACAAAAATACTAATAGACATATTTCCGCAGAAAACCATTAACGGAGCGTAGGTGGCTTTACTTATAGTGACGTGCAACGTAATTTTAACTTAGATTTAGTGGAATTTATGATAGGATGTAACATACCGTGGTCGAAACTAGACAATCCACTTTTTAAACGATTTTTGGAAAAATGTATTAGTGGCAAATATAACAATGTTAACGTGCTTTTGGGGTCTACACTAAGAAAAAAATATTTATCAACGGAGTGTGAAAATATTATACGGAAAATTTCTTCTGAGCTTAATGGGAAGTACATCTGGCTTAGTGTAGACGAAACTACTAATGCTTGCGGGTTTAAGGTAGCGAATGTTTTAGTGGTTGCATTGGAGGAAAATTGTTCAATGAGCAGCACTTGATGCCTCTAAAGTTTTAGAAGCTACAAATTATCGCACTATAGCAGAGGCAGTGAATTCAAGTCTACAAGATGTAAGTGAATTATATGAAGTGAATTATATAAAAGCTGTTGGAAGATGGGGAACTTGGCTAGAAGCATCATACTATTACTGTTATTTTGAAAATGTGCAATCCCTAGTACAACAGTTAAATCCAAATGACACAGTTGCTTTTTCACAGGCATTTATGGATTCAACTGTACATGAAAATCTGGAGATCATACACGGAAGTTTTTCACGAATTTCTCTAGCCATACGGGACCTTCAATATCAGCCAACATCAGAATTTACTACATTTGATGCAATGCTGCGAGGGTACAAACAAAATTCCAAACTGTTTAAAAAAAAATCCCGGATTTGTTACGATGACAGGTGTAATAGACCTTTTAAACGGTAAAGAAGTAGACTTTGCTACACCGGGCATGAATGTGGTGACTGAAAATTTACATATTTTAAGTATGCTCCAGTTACATCTGTCGACTTCGAGCATTCCTTCTCGTAGTATGATTTACAACGAAAGGCGCCGAAGTTTAACTACAAAACATTTAGAACAGATATTAATAATATACTTTTATTGCAGTGAAAAATACTTGTGTGTGTAGTGCACTGTTAAGTACATCTCCCTATACCTCCAATTCTCTTTGAGTGAGTTTTTTATAATAAATTGACTTTATCAACTTTGGATAATACGGAATTCGCTAAAAAAAATTTCAAGATAAGATATCGCTTCATACATGTATGTAAATCTGACACGGAACCACCTAAAGCCAACCCTGGTTTACGCCATATCCGATTGATAAATCCTACCTCTTCACATTATATAGAGAGAGAGAGCAAAATATAATTTCCTCTCATACCACTAAAGAGCTGTTCCAGTTAGTAATTTTTACTACTTGGTTACGTTTCGTTTATGTAATAACCTAGTTGTCAACACGTAACACTAAAGTTTCCAAAATAGTAATAATCATTCCTCAATTTGGTGAACGCTTGGTAAAACGATCGTTCCCATTACGTAACGGTCGTTAGTTGCGGAAACGTTTAAAGTTTCACTGATGGTAGTACCTACTGCGTAGAGACTACTAAATGTGCTGCTTGGGATATGTCTTCCGATGGTGAAAACGAAGGTAGCGATGATGAAATATGTTTATTAGGTACTGGTAGAAAAATTAATAATCATATAAACATCATATACAGTGTGGGCCAGATTTTAATCGGGAAACTTAAAGGCTTGATAAAACACGCTATTTTGTCCACATTTTTATTCTTATACATGTGTATAATAAATATCCACTGAACTGCAAAATATCGATGCTTAAGAAACAATACCTCGTATCTCCATTTTTGTCAAAACTCGGTTTAGAATTTTAAATTAATGTCCACTCCTATGTCCAACAGTTCCCAATATCTTGTATCTCCAAGATTAATATTGATACCAAAAACTCTACTTAAAAGAATACCTCGTATAACGGCAAATAATAAAATAACTCGTATCTCCATGACCTCCATGATAAAAATAACATGTAGGTTTCATATCTATTAATAAGAAAACTTAGTTTTTTTCGTCTCCTGTAAAACTGCTAATTTGGAGATAAGAGGTATTGTTTCTTAAGCGTCGATATCCCGATCCAGTCCCCGTTCATCTAGGTGGTTTTAGAGAACTCTCACAACAAAACCACCCTACTTCAAGAACTGCAGTTAGATGTAAGAAGTGCATTACTTTTTAAGTCACCTGGCATCGACGCCTACAGTCTATTGCCTAGCTATTGAAAGCACTTTTTTTGTTGTGTTTCGATACACAAGCTAAAATAATATGAATTTATCATATAAAATTATAATAGCTAAAAATGTTTAGGTTTCGAGATAGAGGACGTCGAGGTTTTAATTTATTTTCAGTTTTTCCCATATTTCTTCGGAAATAATTGAGATATTGTTATGAAATTGGAAAGGTGAACGTTGTGTATATTAGTACACTTCTCACCATAGTTTTCATCTCTCCATTCTAACCAGAGTTGTAACGATGGGAAAGGGGTGTCGAAGTTATACTTCCCAAAAAAAACGGGACGCCACTGACCTAAGCTACTTTTTCGTTCTTTTTCGACATTTACTATCATTAATGCCTAAAAAGTTTTTTTTATAATTTCTTGATAGGTGCAACGTCTTTGTGTTAAACTCATTTCAAAATCATGCATCCCCTACTTATAATTTAATGCTATAACCCTACAAGATCTAAATAAAAATTGTGACTAAACAAAGAAAAAAATATAGCACTGATGAAATAGGACGTGATATCATAAGAAATCTTTTTCACGTAATAGGTTATCCTTTTCTAAATTTGATTAATTTGAGCCTGGAAAAAGGTGTTATGCATGAATGTTTTAAAACATCTGTAGTGGTACCTATACCAAAAATACCCAACACGAATCTAGCTGAACAGTTAAGACCAGTAAATATGTTGCCTTTTTGTGAAAGAATCTTAGAATTAATAGTTTATGAGCAAGTACTCAAGTACATAAATTCAAATAATATTCTATGTACATATCAATCGGGATTTCGTGGTAAACATTCATGTGAAGCGGCTTTGCAATTAGTAATTTCAGATTGGAAGCAGCTGTTGGACAGAGCAGGAGTTGGGATTTGCGCAGTTTTCATTGATCTTAAGCGTGCTTTTGAAACAATTGACCGTAATATACTACTATTAAAACTAAAGAGATATGGATTTGAGAACACCGTTATAGACTGGATTACAAGTTATATAACAAATAGGTACCAAGTAACAAAAATGAATGGGAATTTATAAGAAGCCAAGTTAAACAACTTTGGGATTCCTCAAGGCAGTGTACTGGGTCCATTATTATTTATTCTTTATATTAATGACCTGGGCAATGTGTTGCAAAGATGTGAAATCCATCTATTTGCTGATGACACTCTTATTTACTATGAGAGTACAAATTTTAAGGAAATGGTAAGTACTGTTAATTTAGAACTAAAATTACTGACAGAAAAATTTAAGATCAATACACTAAAAGTAAATGAATTAAAATCCAAATTTTTGTTCGTGGGTAATAATTATCTATATAAACAGTTTGCTAGTCTAAACCTTGGTATCGAGTTAAATAATAAAAAAGTTGAAATTGTTCAGGAAATAAAGTATATAGGCCTAATAATTGATCGTGAACTGAAATTTAACAAACATATAGAATATATATCAGAGAAAATCGGCAAAAAGATCGGGTTCTTTAGCAGAGTGGCTCCATTTATATCAATTACTACTAAACTAACTGTGTATAATACCTTAATACTACCTCCATTTCTCTATTGCTGTTCTGTGTTGTATACAAGTTGTACAAATTTTTGTAGACTCCAGGTTCTCCAAAATAAGGCAATGCAAATAATAGGCTTCACTAGCAGTCAGCTAATGTTTAATACATTAACATGGCTTAACATTAAACAGTTCCTCTACTTCCAAACTATGATATTTATTTCCAAAATGATTAATAATATTTTACCGGAATATCTCACACGACAATTGTTGCCTGTTACAGACGTATACATGTGTAACACACGAACGGCTAGTGCAAATAACTATTATGTTAAAAGAACTTCTAGGAGTAGTACAATAAGTAGTCTGTTCCACAAAGGAGTTGTACAATTCAATATTCTCCTCACGTAATTAAGACTAGCAATACCGTTAACCAATTTAAGAGTCAACTTTTATGTTTTATAAAAGATAATGCATATCAGCCAAATTGATGTTGCTTGAGATTTGTGTTTTTTTTTCTATATATTATATGTCTATATTATGTAAACTAGTACTAGTATGTAACTATTATTTTTATATCTATTTTTTTTTATGTACATACTATCTATCTATGGATAAATAAAGAATATCTTAAATTAGCTGTTTATTAAGAATCGTTTAAAAAAAATATACGGTTTTGAATTTTTCCATTAGTATAATTTAGAATGCAGAGATAAAAATTGTAGTTCGAAGTGTACGAAACTTTCACCTTCAGAATTTCATACCAATGTCTCAATTATTTCCGGAGAAACGCACCCTCTATCTCGAAAATTGAGCGTTTTTAGCGATAAGTTTATATGAAAAAAATCTATAATATTTTGGCGTACTGTATCGATTGTCTAAGTTTCCCGATTAAAATCTGGCCCATCCTGTATATCACTTTTTTTAAGAAGCGCTGTTACTTATTGTTAATATATCGTATTATTATGTTCAACTGACGTCAAATAAATGGAGGTATTGCTTAGTTTTTCTTTCCATTATTTAAACAAAGAGACGTCGCAGTATGTTACCTGGAAAATGAGATAAGTACATTTCCAAAGAAGAGATAGTGTATATTTAGTTGAAATTTCGTCAAGACTCTCGTGTCTTGTAGGAAAATATTCTCGTGATACGCATTAACTCATTTCGAATATGTATTAATTATAATCAAGGAATATGTACTTCCAAAATTATTTAACATTTTGTGTTCGCATGGTATTCAGCGTAAAAAAATTGTTTCTGAATAAAAGCCTACTTTTTAGGAGTGTTAGGCAGTAGATACTTATATTAGTTAGTACGATGTTTTATCATTTATAGCACCTAAAGCACATAAACCCTTATAAAATTAGGGGAAAAGTTTGAAGATTTTGTTGAAAATGGCGGCAGTACAGTGGTAGGCAGAAATTAATTATTTCTTTCATTAGCAGAAGTTTATTAATTAAGGAAGCGCTTGAGATTCGTCTTGGTGTTTACTTAGCGTCATCTCAACCCTTTGGCACGGCTTTCGGATGAGAGCAACTTTAAAATGGAAACTTATAAGAACGTCTCGTAGCTTGAACAACAAAATTAATTATGTATATGTAAACATACTAGTTTTTAAAAATATATATTAAAATTATACTGCAGATACGAAATATGCCTTTGTCCTTCAGTATTCTAATTATTCGCCTCCTCCTTTATTAAGAAGGAAGTATTTTAAATGATATTTTATGCAAAACAATTGTATAATTGGATTGAACAAAATGAAGTTCGACGTACTAACACGGACACGGACACTAGTATGACCCCAATTCGGGTTTGTAAATATAATAATACTTAATCATATTTCCTTTGTTTTATATCTCTTCATTAAGGACAGTCCTACGCCACAGAAGTGTCGCTAGTGTGGAAATATTGACATGTCTATATAAAGGTTGAAAATAAATTATATTTATTTAAACCTAGGCAATTAGATATTAGTTTTGCTACCAAAGATTAGTGTACATAATCTTTGCTGCTACGTTTGTTCTGAAAATCACAAAATTTAAAGTAGCAAATAACTAAAATTAGTTCGTTTATGACAGTTTGAGATAGATGGAAGATTTTATGGATCGCTGCGATTGGACAAAGGAAAATGAAATTCGTACATTTGTGTATGTTCAGATTTTATTTATTTTTCTTATGAGATCTACAGCTAGACCCGATATATTTTTAAAATGAAATTAAATTTATACGTTAAATACAAAATTGTTTAAAATTTTAAAACATATACAGGCTCTCTAAAAAAGATAACTCGCCGTCTTGTGGATTGATTTATGTAAAAAGTAAATATCTTATGTGGCCAGCACATAACTTTCTTATACCAGTATATATCATCCTGATCTAAAAAAATCATTCTATTTAATTCTTCACTTACCTCAATTGAATTTTAATAGCGTACCTTGAAATACAAATACCTATAATTTCTTATAGTTTATACTGTTATTTTTATCTGAATATGCTAATATAGAAGTTTAGGGCGATAATAAATTAAACATGACACATCAAATACATTTTATCGCAGGAACACTTAAAACAACTACTCAATCTAGAAGCCAAAAAGAATAATTTTTCCATTTAAGGAATGATTCCCTCCAGTTACAATACAATAAACGAAAATGCCTAGATCCTAATATATCATCTTTCATTCTTTCGGAACTCCTGAGGGTCTGGTAAATACGAACATACTATTTATAAAAATATCTTAATTACATAAGTAATTCAAAATGTTGTTACGCCACTGGAGTGTGTAGACTGGTTAGATGAGACTGGAATTTTACGAGAACGGCCAGGAATGCTCTGGAATATTCTAGACCGTGTGAATGGATGTATAAATAAGACACACGGTGGGCCGAGTCTTAAGTTGAACGTGAACGAGTAAAGAAGAAATAAGAAAGAGACTTATAAGTGTTCAAGTGTGACTATAGTTAAGATAGTAATTAATCTATTGTTGATAATTAATTGTTAATTAGTAAATAAAGTAGTGAGTAAGTGTTATCTGGACCTACAATCAACGAATCTACGAGGTGTTTGTGAGGATAGCAAACACGTAGCAATTTGGTGTCGGAAGTGGATTGGAAGAGAAATTTCTGTAATATTTGAAAAGGTTCTACAGTGTTCTTCTCAGGAATTAGAGGTAACACAGAGAATTAAGCTACTGGACAGTATTTGGAGGACTATTTCTGGACTGAATAGTGACTTTAAAGTGGATTTTCGAGAAGTTTCTAGAACATTCGATTTAGAGATAGCTGCAAATACGCGAGTGCCGCTAGTTATAACGTGTCGTGAAATGACAAATAGGACAATTAGTGCAATTTCGGGAAAATTCTAGAACATTCTATTTAGAAACTACAGGAGATACGTGAATTGTGTCGACGGGAATGTGTTATAGACTTAAAAACAAGACTATAAGTGACTTCGTGAAAGTTCAAGAACATTCGATTTGGAAATCACAGAAGATACATAAACTATGTTAACGGGAACGTATTATAGACTCAAAACAAGACTTATTAGTGATATTTCGTGAAAGATCTCGAACATTCCATTGCACAATTAGTGGAGATAAGTAAATTTTGTCAAAACAAAAATAACATAAACTTTAAATAAGACTATCTAGTGCTGTTTCGAGATTTTTCTGGAACATTCCATTATTAAAATAGACGTGATAGATATATTTTATGGATATTATATCGTAGTCAACTTTATTTTGAACTGATTTACGTGTCGTGAGTTAATGCCAATAACAAGAGGTATGGCAGAGAAACAAACACAGGACTTGCTAGCAGCGTTGTTAGAACGGATGAACGATCAAGAAAGAAAGCGACAGGAAGAGAAAGATAAACAAAGGAAAATTATGGAAGATCAAGAAAGAAAAAGGCAGCAAGAAAAAGATGAACAAGAAAGAAAAAGACAGGAAGAAAAAGATGACTTAAGAAAAATGATGGAAGGCGTGGAAATAAGACGCCAGGAAGAATTGTGACAAATTATGGAGGGACAGCATCAAGTCATGCTCTCAGTCACTGAACAATTGAAGGAAGATGTACGAGTTGAAGTCAGTGAATTTAGAGGAAAGTTTGAAGGAGAAATAACTGAAGTTAAGGAAGAAGTAGCCTGACTTAAACAGCAATTAAGAGAGAAGGGTGGCCAGTTAGTACTGTCGTCTGGTGATAATTACAATCACCTTCTTTTGACGGTCAAAGTTCATGGTCAACTTATAAGAGACAATTTGAAGCAGCTGTTCAAGTAACTGGAACAATGAGGAAAAAGCAACAGCATTGGTATTAGCACTAAGGGGCCAAGCATTAGACCTGCTAAAAACAATTCCTGCCACACAGCAACAAAACTTTAGCATTTTGGAGGCAGCATTAGAATTAAGATATGGTGACCAACATCTCGCCCAAGTATATCAGACATAGCTCAGATCACACAGATAACAAGGTGGAGAAAGCCTCCAGGAGTTCGAGGCTGCGGTAGAAAGATTAGCCCATCTAGATAGATAGAAATATTTTATTTCCCCACAGTATATATCTTACAAACTACAATAATTGTTATAGTGTATACATGTATTATGTTATGGGATAGATACATACTTCTGGCTTTTTTCGAGCCTTAGAGAAAATATATTGTATAGTTCGGTCTGTAGTTTCAAAGGATTTTTTATATCTGATCATATGATACCTAATAATACATTAAAACGGCTACCTTAAAGTACAGAATTGAACTAAATTAAATAAGAATACATTAAATATGAGTGGTGTTGATTTTTTATTTTCTATTTTTTTTGGTGTATGTACTCGGGTTACAAAAATACAAATAACCTGTTGTTTTAGTTAAATTCATCATCAAAGAATTCATTTAAATTATAGAAGACCTTGGCTTTTAGGATATCTTTTAATTGCTTTTTAAATAGATGGTTTATGCTGAACTGTTTCTGGTAGATGATTAAATATTTTTACACCTGCATATACGGGTCCTCTTCTGTTTACATCCAAGTTGTATGAGGGCGTTCGGTATATGTTTTTGTATCGCGTATCATGGTTATGGGTATCAGCGGGTGTGGAAAGGCTTTTTTGTTCTTTGTATCTAGCCTATCCTGATGCACCAATGAAATTTCAACAACAGTTAGCAGTTGGTACATTTATTGATGGAGTAAGGGACCAGGAAGTTAGGCGAATTCTTAAGTTGGCCAGGCATAAACGAAGTAATGAGGCTTTAGTACATGCCCTTGAGATTGAGGCTACCTATGAGGATACCACACAATCAGACCAGAGAGTGCGAGCCATGGCTGTGGAGACCCCGGCAGGTAAAACCACGCAAGTCGTATTAACCGAGTTACAAAAGTTGATCGTACAACTATTGACAAAGATGAATTCCCAAACGAGACGAGAACAACAAAATAGCGGTAGTCCGAATGGAGGTATCCGCTGTTACAAGTGTGCCAAATTGGGCTACATTAAGAGGAACTGTGATAAACTCGAATCTCCAGCCGAGACAAAACCAACAGCAAAGTAGTGAGAGACAGAGTGGAGGAGGCATGCGCTGTTATAAGTGTACCAGAGTGGGTCATATTCAGAGTAACTGTCGTCAGCACAGGCCTGAGAGTGTAACTGTTGCAGTAATGGAGAAGCCGCAGGAAAACTGGCGAGCTGGTACTTCGGGGAATATGGCAGATGGCCGTTCCAAAAGACTGTGCCAGAAAGACTGCAAGCCTTGCCACCGTGAGGAAAAACAGCAAAATGTACAAATAATTAATACCGTTAAGACTGATGTTCCGGATTATTGGACAAAAGAATCGTTAAGGGAAGCGCAGTTAAACGATAAGGAAACTGGTCCTATTCTGAAATGGAAAGGAAGAGGAACGAGACCCGGTTGGAAGGACATTTCAAATAAATCAGTGGTGTTGAAGGCTTTATGGGCACAATGGGACTCCCTTAGAGTAGAGGATGGACTGCTGAAGAGAGCGTAGGAAAGTACAGATAGGAGGAAAGTTACTTTGAAATTGGTAATCCCCAGGTGTCACGTAGCAAATGTACTTCAGTATGTGCATAATGGAAAGTCTGGCGGACATTTTGGCATCAACAAAACCCTGACAAAAGTAAGAGAAGGTTTCTACTGGGTAAACTCTCCAAGATGCAGAGGCTTGGTGCCGCCAATGTGAAGTTTGCGTGGCAAGAATGGGGCCACAAATAAGAAATAAGCAATATAACGCTAGGGCTCTTTTTGAGCGAATTACAATAACAAATGACCGTATGAGGCTCGTTATGATCTTAAGGCTAATTCAGGAGTGTACACGGTGGGAAAGTTGATTTGGCTATATAATTCAGGACGAAAGAAAGGCAGGTTCCCGAAGCTTCACCATCCTTGGGAAGGACCATACACTGTCATCACCAGAATAAACGACATCGTATACCGAATTCAGCAAAGTCCAAGATCTGGGATGAAGGTGGTGCATATAGAGAGATTAGCCAAGTATACAGGGACCAATGAATTGCCTGATCGGGACGTTCAGGCTTAAGGAAGGGGCAGTGTTACGCCACTGGACTGTATAGACTAGTTAGATGAGACTGGAATTATACAAGAACGGCCGGGAATGATCTGGAATATTCTAGACCGTGTGAATGGATGTATACACGGTGGGCCGAATCTTAGTCTTAAGTTGAACGTGAACGAGTAAAGAAGAAATAAGAAAGAGACTAATAAGTGTTCAAGTGTGATTATAGTTAAGACAGTAATTAATCTATTGTTAATTGTTAATTATTAAATAAAGTAGTAAGTAAGTGTTACCTGGACTTTCAGTCAACGACTCTACGAGTATAGGTGTGTGTGAGGATAGCAAACACGTGATATATTGATATTGATTGTAACTTATGTTAGATTATATGTCATAAATGTCATTGTGATTACCAAAGTTAAAATCAGTATCAATATAATTTAAAATGTCAACATAAATATGACAAATAATCATATTTCGAATTATATAATTAAAACGTACTCCCCTATATTAATATATAATTCTTATAATTGTCAGTAATTATTTTATAGATACAGTTGTATTTGAAGAATTATTAAAACTTTAGAGAATTTTAAAAACATGTACCTAACTGCAGTTAAGTTTTTTTTGGTATCAGTTATATTGCATTTACAAAATTCAAATATCTTTATTATTTTTCGAGTTAATGGCCTGAAGATTTGAACTGAAATACACAGGGTATTTCATTTCAAATCTTCAGGCTGTTAACTCGAAAAATAATACACAGTGTGTGTCACATAAGGTGTAGCCATCCTAAAAAACCTTTATTATCTGATTTTAATCCACAAATTTTTAATTGTAATTTAAGTTATAGCCATGAAACCTAACGGTTTCAATCATAGCACTGCCTTTCTTTTAACGTGAAGATTGAAAAATATCTATAATTTGTTGCATTTTCTTATTTAGGACCCTATGAAATTTCTTTCCATCTAGTTTCGTAAAGTAAATTTTTTTATTATTGTTAAGTACGATTTTATATATATATTTTCTTATTAATCTGAGTTTACTATTATAAGAATACCTTGTATAACTTGTTTCATAAATCCTAAACTCTAATATAATAATAGATCGGGGTGAAGGCAATATCGATGGTGGTGAGAGAAACTAGACAGGAAATTACCTTTCGCCGCTCGCAATATGTCAGACAGGACAAACATTGACATCAACTCTGTAAACAATGTACTCATTATTACATGTATATATGTAGGCTTGGGTCTTTCAAATTTAGAACGATCTCATAAATTTTCTCTTTCTTTCATTAATCCTTATCTACAGACAGAAACAATACGTTTTTTTCAGCTATAGGCAGAAAATTATGGAGAAGGGGACCATCTAGTATTAGGGGGGATCGTTTTTTCTTATATCCGTACCATAGAACAGAAGTGTATTAAGTCGAGTTTGCCCTATTTTAATATTTTCTGTGTAGTGGTTTTCAAATTCCGCATCATCTATCACTTCATCGATTATGGCCTTTTTGAAACATATTAAGTCCATAAGAAATACAGAGAGCAAAACAGTATTATCCTCAAGTAGTGGTAATAATTTGCTACTAAAAGTAATATGTTCAACATAATATATTTTCAGAAAAGTACGATTTTACCAAAAACGATAACTTCACTTACTATGTGGAATGATAACTACCTTTTGCAGAACAGGAATCTGCAAATGATCATGTGTTATTTTCACATACTAATCCACGAATTAAACAGATTAATCATAAGTTCCTCTCACGTGAACACACATGAAAGTTGTCTTGAGAGAAAATACAAAAAGTGTCCTAGTTTTAAAATCATTAGTCCTTTTGATTGGCTACAACTAAACTATCCGGTAAAATATAAGGATGTTAAAATATACAGATTTCAACAACATCGAAATGTCTACACCTGACTTCCAGGATTTCAACAAATTGTTCAGTTCATCTGTATCTCATTTTTATAACAAGGAAACCTCAAGCAAAGAAAAATTCTTGATTTCAAAGGTAGTCTTCATGCAGGTTAGACAACAATCTTCTGGAATTTTTCACTTTAAGGCTTGTTTTGATGATGAAATCTTTGAAAGCATTGATTTCAACAAACGAAGACTCGGGTTTTTGTTTGTCAAAAAACACTAGCCGGCACAATTTTTGTAACATAATTCACACTACTGTTTTGATATTGTTAATAACTCCCTATTAACTGAAAAAAATATTCAACAAGGCCTAATACGTACCATTTTTGTGTGAACACAATAGACCCTATAATATTGCCAGGTAATAAATTTTATGATGGGTCGGCAATTTTGGAAGAGAAAGTTAAAGTAAGGTGGGATATTTTCAGTATCAGTCTTCTTTTGACCTTCCAAGTGTCCAATTGTGTCTGTTAGAAAGTGTTTTCGTTTGTCCACATAATTCTGTTACGACAAAAATGTCCAGTCGAACGCACCGAAGTTGTAAAACTTCATCTGACAAGTTTTGTTACATTTGTGGAGAATTCTTTGTGGTCACAAGCGAGGTCATTGTCTGAAATTGTGAATAAAGCGTATTTTCTATATTTTGGAGTTTTAGTCGGAGATCAAGACAAGCAATGGCCTCCCCACGTTTGCGCATTTAGATTAGCAAAACATTGTACTGGGAGGTAATGGAAATAGTAACGACTACTCAGACAGCCCAGACCAGTGTGCTGACTCTTTGTATATTTCAGAGTTTTAGTGACCCCTCACTCAAAATGAATTGAATGATTTGGTACGTAACTTGGGGCTGTCAAAACAACAAGCACAACTTATTGGTTACCGACTTAGGGAGTGGAACTTACTGGCTAAAGAAACAAGGATTACGACTTTCAGAAAAATAAATGCAATATTTTCCGCATTTTATAATATGAAAAAATTCAATACACGTGTGTATTGATATTGATGGTTTAATGCAGGCACTTAATATCGAGCATTCCCCTTCTGGGTGGCGCTTATTCATAGATTCATCCAAATACAGTTTAAAAGCTGTATTACTACATGACGGAAATGTAAAACCATATATACCAATTACCCATTTAGTAACTATGAAAGAGTATTATGACAGTATGAGCACCGTTTTAAATACAATTAATTACAACAAATACAAATGGCAAATATGTGGGGATTTAAAAGTAATGGCCATATTAGTAGGACTTCAAGGAGGCTTTACAAAATATTGCTGTTTTCTTTGTTTGTGGGACAGTCGTGCAGTAAGAGAATATTATGTGAAAAGAATTTGGCCGGAAAGGAAAGAATTTGAACCAGGGACTAGTAATGTTAAATATGTGCCCCTTGTAGACTCGAAAAATGTTCTTTTGTCACTTCTTCATATTAAATTTGGGTTTTGTGAAGTTTTGTGAAGGTTATGAATAAACAGGGTGAAGGATTTAAATACTTAAGAGAACTATTTCCCAATTAAGTGACGCCAAACTAGAAGAAGGAATTTTTATTGGTCCTCAAATTAGAAAATTGCTTGATGAAGCAGATTTTAAAGGAATACTCAACAGAAAGAAACTCAGAGCTTAGAACTCATTTGTATACGTAGTTAGGAGATTTTAGGGAACAAAAAATATAAGAACGACAAGCAACTAGTAAACAAACTTTTAGATTTGTATGAAACGCTTGGTTGTCGTGTGTCTTTAAAAATTCATTTAATTTTTTTTTGTGAAAATTTGGGTGCGGTAAGCGACGAGCAAGGAGAAAGATTTCATCAAGATATTGGGACAATGGAAATTCATTATTAATGACGATGGGATCCAGCCATGGTGGGTGATTACCATAGACATATAATTTTATTATATGTCTATGGTGATTACTCTTGGTTCTTAAAGCGAAACGATTTGACTCCCCATAAAAGAAAAAGTGAACTGAGCATATGTTTTTCAAAAATTATTCTCTATCTTTGTAGATATATCTATATAAGCCGAATATATGGCACGTACATCATTGATATACCGGGTGTAACAGAATCATGGTTCACCCCCTTTTCTCCATTAGTTTTGAAGATATTTGATTGAAACTGGGGATATCTTATATACATAATAAGCAGCACTTTTTGACACACAAGTGATTTTTTTTCACTTCCGGTTTCGCCGGAAGTAACACTAACTCTCGATTTTTAAATGGAACACTCTATATATTATTGCATTTTTGAATTCTGCATAATTTTCTGAATCCAACGATACTAAATAAGTGACATTTCAAACGTTAATATTTGTTATAATATAATTTTTAGTTTTGCATTTAAGTGTGCCATGATGGTTCCGATTTATTCTAAATGACCCGTGTAATGCTAGAAAAATCGAAATCCCCTCAAAAATACTAAATTACGCGATTTATGAGCAAATAAAGTTCATCAAAATGGTTTTTGGGGAATAACTCAATTTTTTCAAATTGAACCATATTGGTACCTTGGTACCATTTATTAGTACTGTTAATAAGGAATTTATTCATATATCGTATTAAAATGTGCAATAAATACAAACAAAATTGCATTTTACCGACGGTTTGCTGTTGTGGAGGCTTATACTTTTGTTGACTGTTACAAGATCTTACGTAACCGGCAATATCTCTGTACATCCTAGGCCAGTAGCATTTATTGGAAATTCGAGCTGTTGTGTTAGCTATGCATAGGTGTCCTGTACATACCGCATCGTGACTTTTCGTTGAGATTGCGGGATACAAAGTTTCCAGGGATTAAAAAACTCCGGGTAAGTAAAATTATTACTGCTCCATAGATAGCGGTACAGGTTTCCATCCACAATGCAGTAATCTGGTTTCTTATCAGATCTGTCTTTAAGGCGGCTTTAGCACTTACTCATATCAAAAACTGCTTATGGAAAAATGGAAAATGCACGTATGTGCGCTAATATCAAAATCGTAATACCTCATTTTTTAAAAAAATATCTACTGGCACAGTTACATTGATTATTCGTTAATTCTTTCCTTTCCCAATCCCGTATAGCAAAATGCTATTATTTTCATGGGTTCTATCAACTCTCAAATTGTAATCGGAGAAACTTTTGACCACCCTGTATATTTTAAATTCGTTTTCAAATGGTAGCATTGTTTGTGTGTTAAGTAATTTTTCAGATTATTTGAAACACTCCAGATGATGATGATATCTTAAAAACGTAAAAACGATATTGTTATAGTGGCGGTAATAGTCCACACTATTATTACCACCTATATATCAACATAAACTAATTCAGTTTGCTTATATTCTGCTTAATATCACAAAATATCATGTATGCAAGCTATTATAAAATACAGTCAAATTATAGGTAGATTAGCAACATCAACTGACAGTGTAACAACAGATTTACCCGATTTAGATGCGGATATTTACATTTGAGACGGTTTTGCAAATATTTGAACTCGTTGGCTGTTACCTGCAGTGTGAACTAATCAAGCTGCTAAATGTGGCTCTTCAACCGTTTCTCTTTATAGAATGCCACAGAAAGAGAAAGAATGAATTTAGTGTAACCAATAATGCGATTATATCGCTCTCCCTACTCAAGAATACAGTAAATTATGTACTTTATAGAAACACGCAAACCTGCTTAAACTTATTTATACTTATTATTGATTCTCTTGGTAAACCAAAATATGAAAATTTATAGTTATGTATATACTGCGAGTAATGTACTTATTAAGCAACTGCAGTAATAATATGGATTTATAGAAATTCGGAAAGTGTAAACTACTTGAAGGAAAATTAAAATGGGAAGAAAGAGGTTTTGTTATATCTCATACTGTGGAAAATGCTAGCTGTGTCCTCAATACACTGATTATAAAAATTACATTACATATCTAAATATATAGAAAAAATGTCCTAAAAAAATTTTCTTTGTGATCCTTTATCTCACAATATTCTGTATGTGGACAGATAATGTAAAACAGTTACAACTTTTCCGACATCATTATAATTAGACATTGGACAATTTCCCTGAGTCCCGGACGCATATATAGTTACAATACTCGCGTTAGGAATTTAAGTCCCGGACGCATATATAGTTACAATACTCGCGTTAGGAATTTCGTTTGACTTCGGCAAGTCAATAAAAGCACCTGTGCTACGTGAACATACTCAGAAACAGAACGCGCGCTAGGTTATTTCAGAGTAGGCACGAAATAATGAATTAATGAATTCATCGGTGTTTGTATCAAATGAAATACTAGAAAATGAATATCGATGTAGCTCAAAGATCGAAACAAAGACATCGATATTTCTAAATATCGTAGTTTTAACATATTTACTTAATGATTACAAGAAAATTAAACAATCTAAAATAAACATAAACAATATTTATCCATCTTATAAATGAAATAAACTATAAAGTAAATTAATAAATTTAAATAATGCATTTAAGGAATGAACAAAATAACCATAATATATAATAAATAATGTAGACATATTATGACTGTGACAAAAGTAAATTTTGTAGCTGCTAATATTTTCTACCACACTATGTAGAAATAGCAGCTCTATCAAATTTCTACCTTTTAAACGATTTCTAGTTTGAGTTAAGGTTTGACCCGCTTTAGAAAAAATCTGGGTGTCAGTAGAAGGCAGTTTGTATCGTAAGTGCTGTTATAAAGCATGTCCACTGATGCCTTTATTAGTTTCGACTTCGGTTCACCCGAATCGCGTAGCGCGCTTGCTATTACTGTACATGTATCCAACATCAGCTTCCCAACCGCCCTGTGAGCTTCCATAGGAGAATACAGCAAGCACACGTACAGCGAGATCTAGACCGTGTTTATTCACTCTTCAGTTTACCTGCATACGTCACAGGTCACATTGTGCAGACGGCGCGAGGATAAAAATTAATAGTAACAACAACTATGTCGCTTTTTCTTCCGTATTTGTCAACATTAGTTGAACTGCAGAGCATTGTTTCTCGGTCTGATGTCTTTGGGTTGGTCGATCTGCAGTTAACTCTATCGTGTGTAACAGAAAAGTAATCTTTCACCATATTAACGACGCTAAACGGCATCCCGAATAAGAACCTGTGTATAGCACGTTTTTTTATATTTTTACAGTTTGGCTGAAACAATTTTGTCTACGTAAAACGAAACTGGTGGTAATAATGTTAAAAAAATAACAATGGTGACCGAGAGCAGTAGCCAGCAAGGGAGACAGTCCACAAACAGGTATCAACTTGCTGTTGACTAATACCCTAACCCATTAATGTTACACAGTTCTATCTTCGCCAGTTTAGGCTATACCTTTAATTGTTTTTTTAATAAATAATGTATTTTTAAAAGCAAATAAAATATGTATTGCTATAATTAAGGCGCACATTTCGTATGTGTTTTTTCAAGTTTAGACTTGCTCCCAGTGGAATACTAAATTCACAATTTTTACTATATATTAATATCATGTAGTATAGTCCTGAAGTGGGTTGGAACCTTTTATGTGAAGATAACACTGACGTAGTTGTCCACGAAACACAAAAACACGGTATACTGCACTCGAAGCGTGTTTCGACAGTCAACTTGGCATAATCTGGAGATATTCAAGATATCTTAACTCTAATTCTGTTGAAATCCCGATGAAATTGAGAATTTATTTTCGCGGAGCTATCAAAATTTGAATTTTGGTCGGAAGATTGTTTTTTTATTGCGGAAAACTTCACAATGCGTAGAATATCCATGAATTTTTTGGACTCACGACTAAACTATAAAAGATAAATATATACCGTTGCAAACTTTTTTTGGAGAATTTTGTCCTCTACAACTTTGGTCCTATAAAATGTTGACGAATATGTTACGGTTCTTTCAGCGTTTTGGGTGAAAGGTTGCGGCGCACCTTTTTTTTAATTGTTTTATAATTTTTTTGCATACTTGTCCGATCGGTCTAATCTGAAACTTTGGATCATTATATTCAGTTTTTAATTCTGAAAAACAACAAAGTATGTTCAATCACTGCCTAATTAACTGTCAGCTTCTCACATCATTTTCTTAGTCTGTTAACCATTGCACAACAGGATAATCACGGCTGCCGTATGTTGTTGATCGAGGGAGTCTAGTCCAAACTATACAAGACACAGTTCTGGCGTTTCTTTATAGCTGGGTACGATCTCTGCTAAAAAATCAAAGGTACCGAATTGTTACTTAAATAAAGAATTTTTTTGCAGCTACTTTGTATATGGATGACTGAAAAACTGCAATGAAATTTATTTGTGAATATTAATGTAGCCATTTTATAGAATTATTTAGCATAGTAATGGATTGGTTTTTATTATAAAACCTACCTATCGACATTATAATGAAAATTATTCATTATCTGCCAAAATACGGGGGAGAGGCGCCCCCTGACCCCTTGGCGACGCCTATGTTTACAATATGTTTAATTAATCCACGTTTCCACGCTACTAATTTTATAATCGCAATCAAATGTAAATACTACTATCAGTATGAAATTAACAGTCACTACAATAAAATATTCATAAGCTTGTCCAACTGCAAAATGCAATCTCATTTGAAAATATCTAAAGCCTGGCATTTCCACTATCGGCTTTGACAGGGTGAATTTAGCTGCGAATCCACCCTATGCTTGAGTAAACACTCCACCAAACGGGATGGCCAGCAATGCCTCACAGTACTTGTCCAAACAATGTACTCATCAATCAAATATTACCCACACACCCACTACATGTACAACCCCTTAATGTAACATACATTTATATTATCAGTATTTTTAAATTTAGAGGTAAAAATTACATGAACTGAATTGCTAATTTTGAATATAAATTTTACAGGTTTTTCTTGTATTATTTATCTACTCTTTCTTACTAATAGTACGAGATCCGGCTGCAGAATTAGTGTACTCATCGAGTATTTGCTAAAAAACCAAATTTTTACGCATATTTATGATTAGGAGAATATATATCTACCACGCTGCCTATCAAAATGTGGCCGCAAGTATTTTTAATTAAATTATTATTAATTGACTTTTCGGAAAAAATTTCATTGACTTGTTTTTTCAATAACATATCGTCCACTTCACGACAATATATATAAAGACTCTGAAAAATCACGGCTGCCGTTACCCACTTGGCCGCACCTCTTCGCAGCCAGGTGTACACAGGTATGATTTTGTTACATTTATACGCTCATAACGTACATTTATTATTTATATATCAAATTAAAGCTAATTTTTTTCTGTTTATTATGATATACCGTTGACTAATTAAATCTGGCCGCAAATAAGGGTTGCTGGCTGTTAAAGATGGTAAATATTAAAGGTAGAGTGAAAGAAAGCTAGCGCGTAACATCACAAGTCAGACGAGGATAGCGATTGCCAGCTGTACGACGATTTAAAGCCATTGCGCATGCGTCGGATGCTAGTGTTCTCAACCACCGGTTCAAACAATAGTAGGTACGACTTAATAATTACTCCAAAAGAATTGTCTTTCTTTTCAAAATGACAGATTGAAAAATTACAAAACAAATGATAAATTTAAAAATTACAAAAAAAATGACAAATTTAAAAATTACAAAAAAAAATTGATATTGATGAAAAATAAAGCCAAGGTTACTTATATAAAAGAAAATTTTATTGTCCAAGTATTGTTTGAAAAAATATTAGATTTTATTCAAGTATTACACCGTTTTTTACATATTAATTAAATATTTAAGCAAATTAAAAATTTTAAAAAATGTATCTTACAATTCCGTGACTCTTATTTAAAAATCTGAATCATCGGAGCTTTCACTCACACTATCATCACAGCTATCACTTTCATCGCTACAAATATCAGAATCGTCGTCATTATCGGAAGATTTGTTCGTGGAATCACATAATACATTCTCAACTTGCGTTGGAGTTGAGTCTCCCAGGAACCATGTTGGTTTTAGGAAACCATCTAACAGCAGCCAGCCATTATTTTCCGCGCTGAACTTGATACAATCCGGCTCAGTACTATTTAACCACATCGAATTAACAAAGATTGTTCGCAAAAATAACATTAGCGAACACTTTTTGAATGATGCATTATGAAAGTCCAGTACATTGGATTTTTTGTCACACAGAAAACACGCCTTCATCTTTATTAATTTTATTTCACATAAATTAATTTGATAATTTTTAGATGCACAAATGAAACAGCAATATATATAACGTTGTGTATTACGAACTCCAAAACAGCGTGGTTTTTAACTTAGAATGAAAATGTCGCAGCTATTCAGTTGAGAACATTAGCATCCGACGCATGCGCAATGGCTTTAAATCGTCGTACAGCTGGCAATCGCTATCCTCGTCTGACTGGTGATGTTACGCGCTAGCTTTCTTTCACTCTACCTTTAATATTTATCATCTTTAACAACCAGCAACCCTTATTTGCGGCCAGATTTAATTAGGCAACGGTATATCATAATAAACAGAAAAAAATTAGCTTTAATTTGATATATAAATAATAAATGTACGTTATGAGCGTATAAATGTAACAAAATCATACCTGTGTACACCTGGCTGCGAAGAGGTGCGGCCAAGTGGGTAACGGCAGCCGTGATTTTTCAGAGTCTTTATATATATTGTCGTGAAGTGGACGATATGTTATTGAAAAAACAAGTCAATGAAATTTTTTCCGAAAAGTCAATTAATAATAATTTAATTAAAAATACTTGCGGCCACATTTTGATAGGCAGCGTGGTAGATATATATTCTCCTAATCATAAATATGCGTAAAAATTTGGTTTTTAGCAAACACTCGATGAGTACACTAATTCTGCAGCCGGATCTTAGACTATAATATAATATCAGTAGTTAAATGACTAATTTCAAGTGAATTACCTGGTAAATTACCAACGTGGCTGGTGCAGATGTGTGATAATTAAATGCAAATTTATATATCGCTCTTTTAGGGGATTCCAATTTGGTGATACATATATTGAAGAAACAATAATAGTATTTTCGTTTACGAAATCTGTAGTAAACATTTTTGGAGACTTTTTTTCTACTACAAAGATGTAGAAAATTATAGATAAATCTCTGTGTTAAATACAGTATCAAAACGATATCACAACATAGATTTAGGTAAAAAAAACTCAATTGTTTATACATATCTGGATCAAGATAAATATGTTGTATCATTGTTCTTTGAGTCATCGAACATTTGATACCGTCAACAAATATATGTTAGAAGAAAAGCTATCACACTTAGGGATTAGACCGAAATATTCTATCTTGGATCGGTTTTATGAGTGGTAGGTCAATAATCGTTAAACTGCTAGAGACCAATTAGGAGCTGTATGATGTACTGTGTGGCATTCCACAGGGATCTATGTTAGGTCCTTATTGTTCATATTATATGTGAATAATTTGCTCCACCATATTAGCAACGGTGAATTCAATTTGCGGATGACTACAGGGTGTTTCATCCCATCTTCTTAGGAACTTTTTTTCTTATTTTGACGTAAGGAGTTTACTTGTGGTGTCATGGAAGCAGCCTAATTCCAAATAATTTTAAAACTGTATGCCTGAATTTGAACATACAAAAACCTGTCTTTCACTCTAGCAAATTTATTGGCATTTATCTTGATTCCTAGGATTGCACACTTACCACATTTGCAATAAATTAAATTCTGCATATTTCACAATTTTACAAATTAAAAGTTCTCTTCATGTGATTGTTTTATTAAATATGCTATACCGTGTTTAAAATGCTAAGTGTGGCTAGTCAGTAAAATAATACGAGAGATGGCTGAATACTGGGATGAAATGAGACACGCAAACTCACCGATGCAATCTGTGCCCCACCAGCCAACTACGATACACCCAGACATCGTGATCCCACCATTACTGTTATATCTCGCTTGTTCAATCGGTCTTTGTTAATATTTGGTCACATTTGGCATTATACATACGGTATATTATGCATTGGTTTACAATCGAATGTCTTTTAGTATAATATACTAAGGTAGTACCAGACATGGAAAGAATTTATGTTAATTAAATGACAATAATTTTTAGCATGAAATTGAGGAAACGTTGCAGAGGCCTTTTAAAGAAAAAAATAACTGTAACGTTTCCTACCATTTTAATTTTAATTTAATATGTTTAACACAAACAAAATTTTGATATTAAAATGTATGTATTGGGACAATACTAAATCTAACATATTCATAAACATGGCATGACTAATTTCTCGTAAATTGTTAAACTTGTCAATATGAAAGCTATTATAAAACTGAAGGTTTAATAAATTCTGAACAGAACAGTCAGCACAATTTTTATAAGTGCCATGGTTCCTGAGTAAATGTCCAATGAATTTAGTGTTTTTTTTTTCTACGTTTGAATTGCAAAAACATATATCAGCCTAAGAGTCACTATTCTTTTTTTGCGTGCAATTGGAGGCTGCGATACAACAACAAAAAGACAAATTTGGGATTTTTCACAATAGTAAAAAAACAGGAATTAGAAGGCGCTGTTGAGGTTTTTAATGATCCGAACGTTACACCAGAGGACTTCGCACTTGTGGGAGAAAAATGCATCCTGGCAGTATATGGCGCATTATCGAGTGAAACGTTATTGAACATGGTCCTGTATATCAAGTTTGTCAAAAGGAAAAATGTGGACTTGGCTTCTTTGCCCCCGATACTAGCAGTAGTACAGCACGACATTATGCAGGCTGAAATACTCGATCTTGTGTAGCCACTGTTCAAGAATTTTCTGTTTCCATTCCCCTGAGCTTTACGAAGAAGAGGAAATAGACTTCATTTCTTGTATAATATCGAACTTATTTGTTCAAAATTAAATAAACTTTTGTTTTTATCATAATTTTCATTCCGATAAATTTAATAGAGAAATTGCAAAAAATGGCATATTATTCAAGATTAAGGCATTTCCTTTGAGTCCTGAAAGCTTTTACTTTTACCAAATAAAAGAGGATTCTTAAATATGTGTGTATTTCTATTAGTTTGATTGCGACCTAAGGCCCTGAATTGATATAGGATAACTGAGCTATTATAAGCTTTCAAAAAAAGTAAAATGCATTTCTAAATAATATGTAAATTATGAAATGGCTGTAGAAGAATTATTATTATTGAAAAATGTATTTTATACTATTTCTGACTTCACAAACAAAGGAGCATAAAGAAATGTCCCTGTTCTAATTTGACTGTTAATTTGTAATTAATTAATATTTGTTTATTTTTGTAACTTTTTATTCATCAGCTTTATGTTTCATATATGCATGTTATTTATGTACTGTAAAATGTTTTTTAGGCTTTACTGATCTGCCATATGTACAAAGTGGGCAAATTTCGATGTTTACATAGGGTAACTCGGCAACTGTACGAGATACAAAAAATTGGAAGACACATGCTCGATCTCTTTTTTTGAGACAAATTCTCTGGCGAAAACAAAAATTTGCTATCGTCTTTTGTTTTCGAGTTATAAACAACAGTTCAATGTTTCGACTTTTAGACACATGTAAGTATCTTGGTTGTTTGTAAGGTTATGAAAAAACAACTTTTACATTCTTGAGGCACTTTTTTCTGTATAATACAGTGGCGTCGGGAAAATTAACAAAAAAAGGTGCAATTTCGAGTTATGGCATAAAGTTATATTTTTTTTTAAATAGGAATCATAGTTGGTTATGGTTTAGTTAAAAAGAAAATTGTTTTCTCTTTCAAACTATATGTAATATGTGGGGTCCCTTTTGATGCGTAAGTATTTAATAGCGAAAATAATCTTTTAGTTTAGTAGATTGTTTTTGCGCTTTTTATATTTATTTCAAGTAGGCGTGTGCCACGTATGACAGTGTTTATCCGTTTGTCAGTAAATTGCATATTAATAATTTTGTTTCCGTCATAATTACACCACATTTATTCGTAAAATTTATTTTTATCGTTATTCAGAAAGAGGACAACCTAATAAAGCTATTTTTAAGAGGTTAAAAGAAAATCTCATTAATTATGGGTCCTTCAACAAGCCAAAACCAAAAAATCAGATATTTATATCTAATTTTATAATATATCACAATTACAAAATAAAAATTCAAATTAAAGTAAATGTTCAAACTGATGTCCGTTATGTTCGATACATAAATTACATCTCTTCATAACACTCTGAATTGCATTATAAATAGGAAGATTTGAAATGGAATTCACACAGTCTATAAAATTTTGTTTGAGTTCATTTATGTCGGTACTGGTTTTCTTGTATAATTTGTCTTTAATGTGGCCTCAAAAGAAAATATCCAGTGGGGTTAAGTCAGGTGATCATGGTGGCTACCTCACTTGTCCGTTACTTCCTATCCAGTTATTTCAAAGTTGGTATTTAATAATTCTGAAACGGTCCTGACATTATGAAGTGGTGCACCTTCTTGTTGGAAGAACTGATTTTTTGCCTTAATTAAGGGTAAATTCCTCAATAATTTTCTGATTTAAGATTTGGTAGTACTGTTGGCCATTAAGATTTTCTTGAAATATGTGATATGTTACAACACTACTGCCACGTAGGGCACACCAAACACGAAAACCAAAGCGTCCCTGAGATTGGACGTCAACGGTAGGGTGAGGATTCATATCAACCAATAGTGCTCGTTATGCTTATTGAAAATTCCTGCACTACTAATGTAGGCTTCATCTGTCCAAACTACATTTCTAGAGAAGAATGGATCTTCTAGACTTTTTTGCCGATACCATATGCAAAACTCCAATAGTCGCTGACGGTCAGTTGGTTGCAGGTGACGTTGTTTCCTTATTGTATAAGGCCTGAATTTGTGTGTCTTCAAAATACCCAAAGCTCGACGTCTTTAAATCTCAGAATCAGCTTCAATTTGACGACTTGAAATTGAAAGATTTGAAATCGCCGTTCCAGTCACAGTTATAGAAGTTTCTTTAGCATCTTCAGTGTCGTAATTTTTTTGGTCTTGTCTTGTTGAAGGACCCACAATTAATGAGATTTTCTTTTAACCTCTTAAAAATAGCTTTATTAGGTTGTCTTCTTTCTGGATAGCGATTGAAATATATTTCAGATGCAATATCACAATTGTTATTACTTTGAATAAATCATTCTAGCATATCATATTTCTCGTAATTTTTGTAAGACATCTTCACTTTTACGATTAAATGGGATGTAATGATGACAAAATTATTAATATGCAATTTACTGACAAACGGATAAGCACTCTCATAGATGGCACACGCCTACTTGGAATAAATATAAAAAAACACAAAAAGTAATCTACTAAAAGATTATTTTCGCTATTAAACACTTACACATCAAAATCGACCACACAATATATAGTTTGATAGAGAAAACAATTTTCTCAACGCCAATAAAAAAAGGGCCTTAAGAATGTAATAGTAGTTTTTTTCATAATTTAAAAAAAAATCAATATATTGACATGTGTCTAAAAGTCGGAAAATCGAACTTTTGTCTATAACTCGAAAACAAAAGACGATAGCAAATTTTTGTTTTCGCCAGTGAATTTTTCTTAAAAAAAAGAGATGAGAATGTGTTGTCCATTTTTAGTTATCGAGTTGCCCTTTACAAACGTCGAAATTTCCCACCCTGTACAGTGTGAACAAATATGTTATTATTATTATTATTAACACTGACGTAGTTTTCCACGAAACACCAAAACGCCATATACTGCCTTCGACGCGCGTTTCATCAACCAAGTAGGAATCATCTGGAGATGATTAAAACTGATGTTATCTTCACATCAAAGTTTCCAACCCACTTCAGGATTATTATTATTATGAATCTACAACTATGGCAATATAACTTAACTAAAATTATTTTGTTGTAGGAAAATGGCATATTGGAAATGAGACATTGTTAGTTATTAAATAAAACTATGTAATTAAAACAGGATAATCAAATACAATTTATTCTTTACTTATTTTTAGATTCAAGTAACTCCTCAATTCTTTTAAAGTAACTGTCAAGCTTGTTTATACGATCATGTATTTCTTCAATTGTTTTAGCTTGATCCATGAGATGTTTTAATGTTTTTCCAACACTCAGTTCTTTTTCATCATAGAGAGATTTAATCTTGGATATAACATCATTTTCCAGCTTTAAAGATTTAAAACATCTCTTGCTTTTAAATTGCTTTTCAGCGTTAATGAACAAATCTATGCCGTAATGGAATTTACTCTTTTTCTTTTTCTTTAATTTAACTTTATATTTTAGAAATGGTAATGGCAATCTGGCATGTATCAAATGCTTCCAATGAGAAGGTACAATTTTTTGAAAAAAATTGCATACAAGAAACAGATACATTCTTTCTACACTTTCTATAAATACTATAACATTGTTGCAGGCTACAACAGTTGATTGTTCCTCTATTTCTTTAATATCAGAAACTGCAACACCAGTCCAAAAGTTCATCAATATAATTGTCATGCCTATGGCAAAGAGAATAAACATAATGTAACCTCCCAGAAAAGAAAACTTTTTATCTCCTATATCTCCAGCAAGCATAACAAAAGTTCTGAAAATGGCTCGTGGGATGTTTTTAAAATCCTCATTTTCCTTTGGTGGAATAACTTCTTGATTTTGAAATGGGAGTAAAAGTTTAAACGCCATTGCAAATGCCAGTATTGGAAATAAAAAGAAAAGTAATAATATGATGAAATTTTTAAACACCCTTTTCGCCATTGACATCCATTTTGACAAGTTCACATGGTAACCTAGTGTCAACAGCATCGATAAAGAAATTAAAATTATTATAAAAGCTGAAACTTGATTTATGTCATCTGTATTAGCGTTAAAAATTTTTAATATGCAAATAATAACTAGAAGCATAAATATGAGTATCTCTAAAATAAAATGTAAAGTATATCTCCTGAGCTCCCATTTAAACTCTAAAAAATTTAAATAAGTTAATGAAAATTGTATTAAAAGAACAGAACTCAGTATATAATGATTATGGGAACCTGTAGTCACCAAACAAACAATAATTGAATAAAAAATAATTTTCAGGAAAACAAAAGCAAAGTAATAATACCTAACGCGGTACCATTTCAGAAGTATAAATATGTATATAAGCGGATGCTCAAGTAAATATTTAAGACGTTTGTTCGACCCAATTTTTCGTATAGCTTCAATTTCTGATTCAAATTTATCGTCAGCAATCAACTTTTCTGTAACCTCGCCTTCTACTTCTGATTCTGTAGTAGTTAGTTTCGATTCTGAGGATTTATCATTACATTTTATGAAAAAGTCAAATACTAAAAATGCCTTGTAATCGTTTTCTTCCATATCATCTTTGAAACTGTCAAATTTTATACAAGAATTAAAATATTCTTCTAAGTCTTTAGGATTAATATTGCTTAGACAATTTTTAGTCAACCTAGCTCCTCGCTGTAGCAGGGATTGTACAGCTTTCCTATTTTTTCTTATTATAGCATAGTACAACGGTGTTTTATTTCTAAATTGAAAGTCAACATTGAGTGTACTAGATTCTAATAAATAATTTAAAAACTTTGGTTTTATCTCAGATACAAACTTGACAAACATGTCATTAGTAGTTTTGAGGTGTTGATTTTCTAAAAGTTCTTGGAATATTTTATCCCTATTTAATTTTGCCGCCAAAATAAGGGGAACTTCTTCATTTCGTCCTTCAACTTTATGATTTGGATTTGCTCCATTCTGCAGTAGTTCTTTTGTTATTTCCAAATTATTTTTTATAATAGCTAACTGTAGAAGAGTATTTTCCCCATCATCTGAATCTACCAAATCCAAGTTATGTTTCAATAGGGCTTTAAAATTTGAACCGTTGTTTATAATGGAATTGAACAGTTGATTTTTATTCATGATTGTTAAGAAAACTGAATTACATTTTTCTACACTATCTACAGCATCGCTATTTTCTGTAATTATTTCTTCAATTTTAGTGAGATTTTGGTAATATTCATTTCTGTTGCCTATTTTTATCAAAAATTTCTTTTCCTTTTCAATAACATCTTTAATACTGTTTTTATAATAATCAATTCGTTGGAAATCAATTTTCTCGTCTACGAGAAGTTTAAAACATTTAAGGTAATTTTCTTGCGTATAATCTCCAAATTTTACCATGAAAGACAATAGAGTATCTCCTTCTTTAGTACAATGTAGTTTGCCAACATCATCAATCCCTTTAAAATATTCCACTATCTCTTTTAACTTAGCATAATCACCTTTTGCGGCAACAAAAAATAGAGCATGACAATTTTCTGTAACGCAGTTATCTGCAGAAAAATTAAATAATTTATACCCTACATCCACAATTGTATTTACTATTTTCTGTTTGAATTCATATGGTAATTTAGAGTTATACTTAACAATGTGTAACAGAGATCTCAGTTTATTGTCTTTGCAATGTTGATAATTTATTAACTTTTTATTATTTTCCAAAATTGCACGAATTTTTTCTATGTCTTCTATTCGAATGTCTTGTGCTTTTTCTTTCTCCAGTAACTGTAATAGTTCTTTGATAATTGGTTGATTACCTTTTTTCTGAAATAAATAAATAAAATATTATCATTTCACCGAACTGTATACAAATATCAGGTGATCTTCAAAAAATTGTTTTGTATATCTGTACTTTTCGAATCGGTGATAATTTAGGAAATATTAATGAAGTAATTTTACAGCTATCTAACTTTTTTTATGTCGTTCAATAAATGTTTTACTTCGTCTGATTTTAATAAAATTGATATGAACTGAGGTGGACGTCGTGTTATTTTCCCAAAAAATGTGCCTCCCAGTATCCAATATCTACAAGGTTTGTTGCAGTGGGTACCTAACATGCTTCACAATTTCTTTAAAAATCTAAATGTTGTTAAATCTGTAAATGGTGAATGAAACATTTTCCATGGTTTGCATTTTTTTTTGGTGTTAAATAATTTGTTATTGATGTATAACAATCCGAGAGGAGGTTTTAATATATAAATTTTGATAATTATTCCTATAGCATGAAAATTAACTTTGATTTAACTCCAACAAATTGATTACTATCTCCAGATTGAATATTAAATGTCAGATCAAAAGTATATTAAGTCAATTTTGTTAAAAAATATTCCAAAATACTATTTCAAATGTCTGTTATGTAAGATGTTAGTTTTAGGTATCCTCATACATATTTACAAGTTGGTGAAATAAAACACAGAGATCGTACACACAAAATATTCGTTTTCAAAGTTTCAATTCGCTATAATTCGTTTTCGTACTTTTGTGACTTAATACACTTTTGGATACAGAACTGATTGCCTTTAGATAAAATGTCAACAGTATTCTCTACAAAAATATAAGTTTAGTACTTTTTTTTCGACTAATATGTACGTTATCGTTTGAGTGTAGAAGTATGCTAAGTCAGAAAATGGAAATTTTACAGGAGAGTATACATAGTCACATTTAGAATATAGCTCTGCATTAAACAGAATGAGCCCCGAAAAAATATTTTGGGGATTAACCTACATTATAGAGATATAAAATCTGGCGCTATACTTTGAGCGCAAAATCGAAAAAATCGAAAATTTTGGACATAGAATAGTTCTGCATTCAGGTGACGACGTAAAGAAAATAAACCTAATTAAAGTAGATTTTAATTGATTGTATCATCAAAATTAATATTGGTTATTTAGGAAAAGTCTCACGACATAACCTGTAAGCACCTGTAATCCAGTTCTCCTAATGTTTTACAAAAAAAATATAAACATATTATTATCAGAACGTTCTGAGCGAAGGCATATTGTAGCGAAATATGTACGAATTGAGGAAGCCATTAAAGTAGGAGGTAAGAAGACCTCATAATTAGATTAGTTAAATAACTTTATAGTTACCTCGATCATCTTCTTTTTCTTCAATTTTTATGACAACACTAGAACCATTCTTGTTACTTATCATATCAGACAATTTGAAGTATTTTAAATGGTTTCATCATATACGTATTTACTTGTCAAACATGTTATCTATATCTTATCAATAATTTTAAAATATGTAATATTTACTGTGTGTATTATTTAGATCTTATAAAACATTTAACTGAACTATATTCCGGGCCAGATCAAGTACACGGAGAAATTCTCAAACTGCTGAAATCAGAACAAGTAAAACTATTAACCACCCTCTTTAATAAAATTTACACAAGCGGTCAAATGCCAAATGACTGGTTGTTGTCGACAATCATCCCGCTTCCCAAAAAGGCGAACGCAACTAAATGTTCTGACCATATAATAATCAGCTTGATGAGCCACGCTTTAAAAGCTTTCCTTAATATCTTCCAAGCACGCGTATATAGAAGACTCGACGAGAGCATAAGTGACAGTCAGTTCGGTTTCAGGAAGGAACTTGGCACCAGAGAGGCATTATGCTCCATTCAAGTCCTGATTCAACGAGCAAGTGACGACAACGCAGACGTCTTCACATGCTTTATAGACTTCGAAAATGCTTTTGATAAAGTCCAGCATAGTAAACTCATCTCTGTTTTACGTGATTCAGGAATTGACGATAGAAACACAGAGATAATATCGGAAGAGTTTAACGTAAGAAAAGAAGTGCGTCAGGGTTGTATATTGTCGACTCTCTTATTCAACGTGTACTCAGAACATCTATTTAAAGAGGCACTAGACAACATAGAAGATGGACTTGTAATAAATGGAGAAATAATAAACAACCTGAGATATGCGGATGATACCGTCCTTATAGCCGATACTGCTGAGGGACTTTAGAGACTCATAGACCGAGTAGTGACTGCATGCAACAGATATGGTATGAAAATAAACTGTAAGAAAACACAAACATTAATTATCAGTAAAAACGACATTGGCAATCTACAGTTTACTGCTAATAATGTAGCTCTCACAATGGCTAAACCAGTTACATACCTAGGCTACACTCTGAATAAGGACTGAGATCACTCTCGAGAAATAAGGTGTCGAATCGAGAAAGCAAGAGGTGCATTTAATAAGATGCGTAACATACGATGCAACCTATTAATGCGCTACACAAAGCGTAACGCGTCAAACAGTCGAGAGCGACACTTGAAAATATCAAAATAAAAGAAATAATTTAGTTGAATTTTTTGTTGGAAACTGCAAATCGTCAACATTTTATGAACGTGCCATGCATGTGACCAAAATAAACAAAAGACAATACAAAAGTTTTAGGGCATTATTATTTCATAAAGGTACATTGTCAATTTTGCAACAAAACTTGTGTAAGGATAGATACTCATATGCTCAAGTGAGTATTTTCGTCCCGGCATGAAAAAGAAGGGATTAAAATATGCTTTACTCTCAAGATTTACACGGCATTTTTTTGCACGAACGGGCAACAATTTTATTGCAAAAAAAAATTAAATGTAAAAACCAAAGAATAATAATTAATCCAGTCAGTACAGAACCTTTTGTAAGGCAAAGATCTCCTATATTTGAAGTAGAGAGGAGAGCTACATTATAAAAATAACGACTGCATGAACTGTGGAAAATATCCGTCATATTTTGGATCAAGAGGACTGCACGAGCTTGACTGAACCGTTTCCTATGTAGTGTTTTGAGATTAAAGCACGGTATAACGAATGATGGGCAGGTCTTGAATCAAAGGAATTAGGGGTGTTAGAAATCTTTTTCCTGGCCCTAAGTGGGTTTTTTATTTGCCAAAAAGTAAAGTAAATGAAACTCAATAGAGACAGAGCGAGATAAATAACTTGATAAAAGAATACTGTGCTTCATATACTAAGATTAAAGAATGGTAGGACCAGGGTAAAGATCCTTATTGTATGTAGTGTGGAGTAGGAACCTCGACTCGTACATAATCATACACCATTTGAGTACTAGGACACAGACAACTTGAAAAGCGATTTATATCGATTTGTAGAGAGAGCTGGTCTGATTAGGAGATGCTCTATGTCGTAAAACCACAATGGGTTGAGTGCTGCAAGGTTTCAAGCTGCATGTGTAATTATTATTATACTTTTCTCATACACTACATATTCCAGAAAGTAGGTCATTGATATGGAGAAGAAACATATTGGAAGATAAAATAGATTCTTGTGTTAGGCAGGAAGATTGATATCCACAAATACAACTAAATAAGTAGGCCATTCTCCATCAAGTGTCTTGAATTTTATTGCATAGTTACTTGAATTGGTCAGAGAACTGATGCAGATTATTTAGTGACAATAGAGCGTTGGTTGGGTAAGCATCGTTTTTTTTTTTATTGAGGTGTATTCTAAGACCAACGATTCATAACTGAGTGTCGAGGCAGCGTTTCTGCACTTGTTTCAATATTCGGCGAATAGCAGGTGTCCCTAGCGAAAATTCGTTAAAATGTAGGATATAAAGCTTTAGAGCAGCACCAGCCATTAAACAGAAATCATAAAATCGTAATAGGAATTGGTCTGTAACCACGCTTGAAGTTATTGAAGCTGTGCGTGCTCCTGTGGTCCGAAGTTCGCCTCGCTGGATCCCTAAATATTCTAATGCTTTGATTCGCTTCAAGTCGGCTTTTTACGGAATATTGAAAAGGGATTTGCAGTTTCGTTCTTATAAGATGCAGTTGATCCAAGGATGCAACGAAAATTCATCGATAGACGTCCGAGATTATTCCAGAGTTATCTGCAATTTGGGGTCTTAATTGTAGGAGTATTTGGAGCGAAAATAAAATCCTTAGTTACTGGAAAATAATTTTTTTTCTACCATCGTATGACTTGTAAATAATTTTTCAAAAAGGGAAATCCATTACGGGACACCTAATATAACACAATAAAGTAGAGAAATAAATAAAAATTATAAAATAATAAATAGTGTCTCATATTTCTTATAGTGTAAATGCTGTATAGTCGAAAATATATGTATGAACTATAGGAGCAATTGGTTAGATGTTTATTGGATAGGTTTATCCTTTAGATGATAAATAAAAGTATGCGTATGGACTTTTGATTGACACTTTTCAAGCTTCTTCTATTATGTATTCCATTATTAAAATTATTCCTATCATATACGAGAGATCTAAAGAGTTCCAAGTAATAAATTTACATATTTCCAATGCATCTGATGATGATGATATGATGACACGGCAATACTAGAAGAAAGTCTTCAACAATAAGTAGATCGTGTAAACGCAGGGAATAACAGATGGAGAACAGGTTTGCAAGAAGTTTTTTTGTATGTACGAGTATGTTCTTCTATATGGTTGTGAGACTATGAAGCTAAAGAACAGCCTTTGAGATGTGGACATACCGAAAACTGTTAAAAACACCTTAGACACAAAGAGCAATAAACGAACAGGTACTCCAAAGAGTTGGCCACGAATGGGAATTATTTGCTACGGTAAAATTAAAAAGAATATCTGGGCCACATACTCCGAGAATAAAAATACAGTTTGCTTCACTTAATGCTCAATGGAGGAAAAATCAAAAAAAAAATGAGTGATCGGTTGGAAGGAGCTTTCATAGCTACGAAACTTACGTCAATGGATAGGCCTAACGGAGTAAGAACTAATCCAAGTGACAGGACAAAGACCAATATCGAAAAATAGTGCACACGAGAGTTGCGAACTCCTTAAGTAAGAGCACGGCACTACAAGAAGGTGATTTGCCTGCTACGATGTGTTTGTGGATATAGTATCTTTTGCTTAATATTGTAGTTCATAGGGTGGAAGCCTCGTATACTAACTGATCCACCCTCCAGGGATATGTCACTGTGTTTCTTTTCAATATTATCAACATTTAATACTATGAACAATTTTCAGTACTATGCACTGTTTCCCTGACAATATCATCAGGTTCGTCCTTTCAGTTACTGAATATTGAAGATCATTCTCCTCTCACCAACTTGATTAATTTGGACCTATAACAGAAGTTACAGGCCCAATGCTGACTTGTTTTCAGATCATCATTTCGTTTTTTTGTAAAATCTATTTCAGTGTACATAAACAGAAGCAAAATATGGTGACATACAAAATTTTGATATGAATATGTTTTACAATGATTTGCACATGCTCAGTGGTCCAGTATAGTACCTATACATGACGTTGATGAAAAAGTAACGTTCCTTACTGATCATATTTTGTGCCTGATATATATGCTCCACTGAGAACAGTTTGTGTTAGTAAACCACATGCACCATAACTGACTCTTCATTTAAAGACGATCATGAGATAACGAGACAGAGCTTTATTTATTTATAAAAAAAAACACCTGCAAATCTGAATGAACAATTAAGAAATTTCGCTACAGCCTTAACTCGTCGGGAAAAAGCTGCATATCTTCAATATTTGGACAGTCAAAAAAAATACATCTCCACTTACAAAGCTCTTAAATCTTTAAAAATTCAGTATTCAAGTAATTAAGAAATTCCGGTGCATTTATGTAATCTCAACCAAATTAATGATTCTAAGTTCAGTATTTCAAAGCAGTGAGTTTGTATGTTCTGAGACTATTGAATTTTACCAAACTAATAAATTAAGTAATGACTGTAACTTTCACTTTCAAACTTTTCATATTGCAACTCTAAATTATGCTCAAAAATAAATCCAATGCTCGCGGTGCTGATGGCGTAACTCTTCAAATCATAAAGTTGTGTATGCCTGCTATAGGGATATATATCACTCACATTGTTAATAATTCTTTAGAAAGAGGACTTTTTCCCAGAATCTTGGAAGAAATGACTCTTTCCAAAGTTTTTATGGCCCATAAGTCTGTTACCAATTTTATCAAAATGTTGGAAAAGTTAGTGTACCAATAAACAAATAATTATTTAATAACCTTCTTCCTACAAATCAATTGGGCCTTAGGAAAGGACATAACACAACACTGCTCTAATAAATATGACTGACAACATATTATGTGCACAAGGTAACGGACTCAGTACTCCTAGATTTTATTAATGCGTTTGATACGATTAACCATAAGTTACTTCTTGCCAAATGTAGTTACCTAGGATTTGATCAAACATCACAACAGTTCATTAGTAACTATTTAATGAACAGATATCAGCAAATGGTGCTATATAATAAAACGCCAATTTCATCCGGTATGATACAGGATTCGGTGCTAGGTCCTCTCGTATTTTTACTTTATACTTCTGGTTTAACTAAGGAAGTAAAGAAATGTAATATGCAATTTTTTGCAGATGACACGCAGTTTTACCACCACATCAATGTCGAATATTTTCATCATGCTACAAATGCTATCAATGACGATTTGACTAATTGCTAAAAAACATAATTTACGTTTAAATCCGATTAAAACTAAAGTTATGTTATTTTGTCCTAAGCAAAGACGGGCATACTTAAAATCGAATATACCTTACTATCGATAATCAACACATTTCTTTTGTTGATAGAGCAAAATATGTGGGTTTATATTTTGAGGAAAATCTTAGATTCTTAGAATGTCAAATTAAAATTATTATACTCAAATAAACATTTATTAACCTACAAAATGAAATTTTTGTACGAAAGTCTAATAGTGTCAAAATTATTTTACTGCGACGTATTACCCTTGCTTCGTCAATACTGCCTCGAATCGGTTACAAAAAACACCTGTTGTAGGCTAATTAATAACATAAGAAAATACGACCACATAATCACCGCATTCACTAATTTAAAATGGAGAACATCTTTAAATATCATTTACTTATTGTCCGTACACTCATCTTCACCAAATATCTAAAAGACAAGCTGGTATTACGTGATGGATGTCATATTCTAAATATTCGGAATTGGGTATTACTTACAATACCTCACTGTAAGAAAGCCATGTCCCAGCAGTCATTTACATATAATTCTGTAAAAATTGTATAAGTTTCTTGATATTAACCTGAAAAATATGTTATCCATAAGATCCTCTACACTACAATTTAAAAAACATCTTTTTTCTTCGCAATAAATTCATGTCACTTAGGTTTAAGATAAGTAGACAAGGATTAGGTTAAATTTAGGGTTGAGAGTGAAAGATCTTTAGGCTAGACTTCGCCCACTCATTATAAATTGAAATTTGCAGCGTTCTGAATAAAGACGTTTGTTATTATTATATTGTAGAAGAATTTCTTTTTTATTGTACATATATATGATATCCATTATAATGCCATGGATATTCAGGACTCACTTTGGATGTTAAATGGATATCCATAGGATATTGTGAGCTTGACTCACTACAGCATTTTTGGACATAAATTTGGATTCCGTACTAAAATTTTACACATTATTACCTTGTACTGAAGTGAGCTAAATGTGTAGCCCCCTCCCATACAAGGTAATACCTCGAAGTACCTTTAGGGATACAGGTATTACCTGTGATGTTTAAAATATAGGTTAAAAATTCGCCATGTATATGTTGACTGAAATTGAACAAGTCATGATGCGGCTCACGATCAGTCGAATCGATCAACCTGTACTATCTTCATTAGTAACGTCATACCTAATCATTAAAGTAATTAGAGCAAATCCCAGCTACGCCGATATTACGTCAGTGATCAAATGGGGTGGTTGTGAGACACCTACTTTACTATTCGTACAATAAACTGAAATAAGTATATATGTATGTGTCGCACCCTGTATACTGATTATTATAATAAAATTGTTTTTATCTGTTCTGGTTATTATATTATCTTATCTACCCATACAACGATTCTCAATAGAGCAAATTCTACGAAAATGTATCAATAGTATAAAAATTCCATATCACTACTGGAAGTTTCAATTTATATAGTTGATAGTGTTGCATATTTTTGATTCGTCCCAGAAAGAAGTGAGTAATGTATAATTTTATATATTATATTAATATTGATAAACAGTACTTATATCAGATTTTTCTATTTCTTAGTTTTATTCATTACTTTTAATAAAGCCTTGCAATAAGAATCTCATCTGCTCGTGTAACAAATTTGAATGACCAACATTGTCTTTTGGGATTATTTTAAATTAAATTAAAATAAACATCACAGTTAATACAACCCCCTGGATCCCTAAGGGTATCTTGGAGGTAGTATTTTGTGGTTTACATTTAGACAACGGACAAACACCCAATATCCGTGTAAGCTAGGATTAATTACTACTTTAGAAAAATCTCACTTCATCGACCGAAGATCGAACCCAGGAGCCTGGGGTGAGAAGCAAGTCTCCTTACCGTTTAACCATAAAGCTAGTATAGTATTTTTTTTTTACTAATGTACAATACATTTTGAGTTAGGTACGTGGGAGAATATAGTAAATATAGTGACGGACAGAATATTTAGAAATGTAAATGTACGGTAGATCTACTTTAATTTATACCAACATATTTATATAACTGGCCCCGAGTTGTAATTTTTATACAAAAACAAATTCTGAAGCAAAATAAAAAAATTTTATATCCTTTCTTAGTTTTACTAGTATTTATGGGTAAATGAGTAGTATATCAAAAAAGTAAAGTATTTGATTTATTTGTCCATTAGGTACTAATTCTGTTCTATAAATATGCCAACAATGCTTACGCTAGATAATTTTAACTTTTCGAGTTTTAAATATTTATTTTTTTAGAATGTAGATATACGTATTTTTTTCGCAGATAATCCAACTTTTTATCTGTTTACAATTTAAGAGATAATAGTACCAGTACTTACACGTGGTGCACTATACGAAGGATAACGGCAATGCCTAGGTATTGCAAAATGTGGAAACAATAATAACCGATATCCACATAATCTAAACTGAATTTGATTTGAATATTATTTGTTGCTATTAATACAATAGTAAATTCATTCGCATTATCAAATTAGCATATTTGAAGCAATAATTTATTAACCATAATGTATTTCTAGTGAAATCAAAATATGTTATAATTAGAGATTAGGGACGTCGTCGGGTTGCAGATCAGGGGCGTACATAGGAGTATTGCTGTGTCTTTTACATCATTTTAATTCGGTATGTGATTTAGATAAATCAGGCTTCTCTCATTTAGTATTTGCTTATACCATCGATATTGACCTTTCAATATCGATACTTGTGATTGGGCTTAAATACATGCACTAATTGGATTATTGGTTTATTTATTTTAAACGATTAGTTAATATTTTTTATCTTTTTATAACAAGATTATTTTCTAGTGTTAGAAATAGGGGGTTGGAGATATCACTCACTTACTCTAAATTAAATGTGTAGTCAAATTTCACAAAGTATAATTAATGCACAATTAATTACTCATTAATGAGATTGAATAAATAAAGTATTGATTTTCAATAAAAATAACAATTAATAATTAATAAGTAATAACTAAGTAAATAGTCGACTGTCTTGACCAGACCAGCGCAAGTCGCTAGATTCTTCATTTCGCTGACGCTGCTACATCAGATTCTGCTTATTTGCCAACACGGCCAGACTGACGAATGTTTCGTCCTCGTAACATACATCTTCAAGGACTTCTCCTTCCATAACATATAAAAAAAGGAAAAAAAGGTATGGTGCACAACGTATTACTGCTAAAAGCAGCCAGGCAAGTACAATTTTACTTGTACACGTATGTAGGTACACTGACATTATGTTAGCATCCTCAGCCAACATCTCAGCCTGATGACTCAAGCACACAGGCCGGTGTCTCAACAACAGAATAAAATTACATCAAATTAAAAATCAATTTTAATCATGGGAGTATGCAGACCTCATGCTATAAGACAGATCTAAAGTCCAGCCTTGCAATTCACAAATTCAATTTAATATGGGAGTATGCTGACCCCATACTATAAGATAGATCTAAAGTCCAGCCTTGCAATTCACAAATTCAATTCAATATGGGAGTATACTGACCCCATACTGCAAGACAAATCTAAAGTCCAGCCTTGCAATAAAAATTTTCAAAAACATAACAGTCAAATTGTCACACATAAAAATAACAACTTTCAGAAATAAATAATAAATAACAATCTCATACTATCTTGAGATTCATCCTTAGTTTCAAGAAATTCCAACAGATCAGTCATGTCAGTTGCTAGTGACCAATCAGCAGGCCATAACCTCAGTTGTTCTTTGGCTGCCTTGACAATGTTTTTCTTGACAACTCCAACTCTTCTTAACTCGTATCTGCCTTGGTCGGTAATGTTAATGATCTCATAAGGACCTAAATCAATGACTTCTGAAGTCATTGACCTAAATATTCAAATTCTGTCTTACTTGCACGTAATTTACTTGCTCGGAGAAGTAACACGAAATCTCCTTTTTAATATTACCAATTGTTCCGCTTTTTCTTGTTTAATGCCTCCTTTACTTCATCATTTGGCTGAAGGCGTTCAGTTATTCATTTATGTCTAATTCTAAATTACGAGCTGGTGAAATATCTTGAGTAAGGTTATTGATAGCTGCTTGTATGTGGAGTTGTAGTCTTTATGCCAATTAATGCTTGTAATAGTGTCATATTTATGGTCTTTCGTACAGTAGTGTTCAAAACTAACTGAATTTTCCATAAAATGCTCGGCCATTCCTTTTTTATTTTGGTTTTAATTCGTAATAACAAAGTTCTTAATAGTGCGCATATACCGCTCAACTTGTCCATTGGCTCTATGAATATCAGGGGTTATAAATTGGTACTGAATGTGCCATGCATCTAAAAATTTACAAATGGACAGATTTCGAAAATTTGCCCCACAGTCCATTACAATTAGTTTCGGAGTACCGAAGCATGAAATAAATGTCTGTAATGCCCGCTGAGTTTCATCAGCTTTTACATTTTCCAAAAGTATCAAATTACAATATTACAATAGTAAAAGCACCAAGCATAACAAGATTGTATTTAAATTCGTCGCTAGATGCAGGTAATGGCACTAAACAATCAATATGAATGGTATGGAGAGGCGCTACAGGTTTTTGAGGTAATAAAATGGGACCTTGCAAAGGGCCAGTACGGGTCTTTTTGACGACACAAATCAAACAGAGCTTTTCACAAAATTCCGGAGACGCGGAAACCAGAAATGTGTAAGAATCGAGTTAATCGTCTTATCTGCACCAATATGGCATTGCTCGTCATGAAAAAGACGTAATAACCCTAATCGACTTTGTCGAGGGACAAAATAACGTATGACTTTTGTTTTATTTGGCAAAATTTGTCTGTGACAGTAATAAACTTAATCCCGACCAGATATACCCGAAAATGCTTCAAAGAATTAACAATGGATAAGGTTTCAAGTTCGTATGAATGATATTTGGTCTCGGTTGGTGAAGTGTGTTTATATTCCACCACTCTATCTTGTCTATCATATTTCTGCCGTAACCGAGTGAACTCGCATCGGTGTGTAGTTCAGTAGGCAAATCAGGGTTAAATACCATTAATAGAGGCCTAGAAGATAAACAATTTATGACATAATTTTTAGCGTTTTCATGTTCGTCCGTCCAAATAAAGGGGATATCTTTTTTTGTGAGCTGAGTAATAAAAGCGGTTCGTGTAGCAAAATCAACAACAAATTTCCGAAAATATCCGACCAAACCCATAAATTGTCGAACCTGCTATACATTTGCTGGAGAAGGGACACGAGTTAATGCTTCGATTGTACGTTCACTGGGCCTAATACCATCAGCCGATATTTCACGCCGGAGATAGGTAATTTTTGATTGAAAAAATGAACATTTTTAATATTTAATGTAAATCCGGCTTTCTGTAAAACCTCCAAAACTTGATCTACATGTAATAGGCCTTGTTAAATTGTTTCTGAAAGAATTAAAATATCATCCATATATACGAGGGTTATAGCATCTTTTAAATTCCCTAATGCAGCACAAATTGCCATTTGGAACATGGCAGGCGCATTAGCCAATCCAAATAGCATCCTTAATTATTCATAATGGCCATCAGGTGTAACAAAGCCAGTCTTATGTATTGAATCAGGATGACTAGGTATCTGGTGAAAACCCGATGCCATATCAAGTGATGTGAAATATTTACCGCGTCCAAGTCGATCAAGTTGATCATATATAATGAGGTAATGGGAATTTTAACTTCTTCATATTCGCTAGCAGAGAGCCGATAAAGACGTCGGGTAACGATGAATAACATGGGAATAAAATTCGCCCGGTACATTTAGTTTATTTACGTTATCTTCAATAACTCGTAAAACTTTAGGAAGATGCTTATTAATAACATATGTATGTACCATCACAATCAGTAACGGCGGCAAGTCGTGTATCTGTAAATAAATTACTACCGATGATTACATCATAGTCAGGCCGAAATAACCACGAAAGTTAACTTAGTATGCTGGCCTGTAATTTCGACATCGGACTGAAATTTATGTTTTGATAAAATTATTCCAGGGGTAATACCTTTGATTTAAGTTCGTGTTCAACTAAATCTTTCCACAAATTTATCACACATAAGAGAGATATCAGCCTCGGTATCAATTAATCCCATGTAATTTTTATTACTGTTGGAATAGTTGTTTTATCGCTGAAAATAAAATTTTCTTTGCGTCTCTGTTCTATTGAATTCTTAATAAAGCATTTTCCTCACCGTGACCTGGTTTTAAACAAAACTTACATTTGTAGGTATTAGATTTGCTTACAAAAGTCGAATTATTATTATTGGATTTTAGATATGACTCGGTTGGGTCTTAAATGTTTTTTAAACAGAGTTACTGCAGACTGGCAGTTTCTGTGCACGTGCCCTAGACGTCCGAATTTAAAACAAGACAAAGTAGACCTTGGCACTTCTGATCGTTCTAATCGAGTTTTCTTAGACTCATATTTCATATTTTGAGTAAAATCAACACGTGTCGATTTAGAAATGGTACTTAAATAAGCAATGGTGCCAAAATCTCGCATTATAACCGATTCTTGTATTTTCATGTCATGAATTCCGTAAATAATTAATTCAATTAAATCGAAGATACTTCAATTAGCACGTACATTTTTAAGCAAAGCTAATTTTTTGTGAACATAAGCTGCATACATATTACAGGAGGAACTATTGAAAATAGAAGCCTCATAAAGCAAACGTCCAAGAATTTTTTTCTTTGGAAATGATTCTAAAAATTCACGTTTAAAAGTAACCCAGTCTCGTACTGCTGGAGACCAATGTTCATACCAAATTTTAGCATCATTAGTTAGGAAGCGTCCAACTCTTACCACTGTTTGCAGATCAGACCACTCAAATTTAGTTTTAATTGCATCAGCCTGTTCGGTTCATTGCCCAGCATTATCCACATCAGTTCGAAACATTGGTAAATCAACCTGTTCAGGAGCTGTTCTGTTTGTTTTTATAGTTTTCAATACTTCTACAAGTAGTTCTTCCATTATTTAGCTGTATTCTTCAAATATGTTAGTAAAAAATGTGAAAACTATCTCACCGCTGCTGTTAGAAATAGGGGGTTGGAGATATCAGTGACTCACTCTAAATTAAATGCGTAGTCAAATGTCACAAAGTATAATTAATGAAAATTAATTACTCATTAATGAGATTAAATAAATAAAATGTTGATTTTCAATAAAAATAACAATTAATGATTAATAAGTAATAACTAAGTAAATAGTCGATTGTCTTGGCTAAGTCAGCGCAATAAAGATTGTGACGCCGGGACAGGCAAGTCGCTAGTTCTTCATTTCGCTGACGCTGCTACATCAGATTCTGCTTATTTGCCAACACTAGCATTTATTCTTACAACAATGTTATTTCTTTCTTGGTTTAAAACAAATTTGAACGTTTTTATATATTCTAATGATGTTTTCAGAGGTGAAATTGTGCTTAGAGAAATTTATTTGTAAGTTTTTACTCAAATGTTTTTTTAAGACATATTTTCTTTCAAGGTACACAGATTGTAAAGAAGGCACTTTTTTAACTTCACCTATTACAACATAATCAATGTCATCCTATATTCCCTTATTTAAGTTGCATTTATAAAATTTAGAATGCTTAGACATAATCTGAACCTGCGCATGAAGTTAACAAAGATTTGTAACATGTAGCATTTATATTTGTTATCAAACCCTATAAGACAATATCTAAAGAGTTTATATCCGGAGATTTAGGTGGCCAATACCAGAACGTTATTACCTATCCACTTATCATCAAATCTATCACTTAAATGATCTCGGACCAGATTTACGTTATGGGAGGAGCCTCGTCTTGCTGAAACGAAATCTCGTTAGCAAGATTGGCCAACACAATAAATTCTTCTAAATCATTTTAAGAAAATAGTAAATAAACTTGGACATATAAGTTTTCTGCAGAAAAATATGGCCCTAATATTCTGTCATTCAGAATTCCATACAAACATTTACTTTAAGTCGTATTTGGTGTCTTGCTTCGTTTGCGAGATGAGGAGTTCATTGACTCCTATAATGATGAATGCGACGATTAAATAATCCGTTATTGGTGAACCGGCATTTATCGACCCAAATTATTTTGAAACCAAATACAAATCTGTAGTACTTTCATGATCATCATGTTTTAAAGATCACATGAAATTGCACTTTAAATGCTTTGTACAAAAATTTCTACTGATATGAAATGGCAACACAATGACATTTGCATTAGAATTGATATTATATTTACATAATTTTTCTTTAAAGATTCATGCTAATGTAGGAAGTAAATGTATGAGGGAAGACAATGTAAGGTTTTGAACATTTTTGTTGAATATTGTAAAGAAAACTCAAAAAGCAGGAAGCCTGAAATATATTCCTGAGGGCAAACACTTTAAACTTTTTCTTCGCAAAAATTCCCAAAGAGAAGTTTTTTAGTACAGATTTTTATTTTGGTCTTAGCAACAATATGTTCAAAATTGTATTCAATCCGAGCTGTGCTCGCTACGATATACGAAGAAGGTACAAAAACGGGTTTTTGGAGACAACTCACTCTTACGGTAAAAATGAAAGCAGTTAAATTGTTTACAAAAAAGGTTCTATGCCTTTTTTTATAAAGGCGTTAGTTTTGTTGTAACAATGGTCTTTACAGAAAAAAAGTTTGCGTTCTCAGTTTCCCTGTGCGCACGTGCTAACTATAAGCGATAATCTCTGAGATATCTTAGGCGGCCTATCGATGGGAAATCACTTCGATTTGTATGTAGTTATCGTTTTCAATGACTACGAGGAAACGAGCAATGACATGAAAGCAGTGGAACATATTGATTGAATTGCAGCCTATGTGCGCTTCCAGGAATACATGAATGAACCAGTAACCCAAGAGAAATTCTTTGCAAAAAGCAACAAAAAGAGTAGACTGATGTCATTGCTGAAAGCAAAATTTGATAATTTTGTTGATGATTAAGCTCGTAATGACGCTGATGTTCTTATCAAAAGAAATTCGACGGGCACTGGAGAAAACTGCTGCCTTCGAAGACGTTGATCTCTTGGCATTATTTGTTAACCTGACGTTTATTTAAGCTTTCTGACAACTATATCTTCCTCTCTTCCTTTCCCCGGTTCCATAAAGACGTACGTTTCGAGAGAAGAAAAGTACGTCTTCATGGAACCGGGGAAAGGAAGAGAGGAAGATATAATTGTCAGAAAGCTTGATTAAACGTCCGGGGCTTACTTTGTACCTACACGTTATGGCACGGTAGCACTCTACAGTAGGGAAAAATGAGGGTATTGCAGCAATTTAGTAAATGATCAGACCTGTGGATTGGTGTGCTAATGTTCAGTGAGAAGAAAACATCGAAATGAGTGATTGAGAGATATGGAGAAATATTCCTGCTAGCCTCGTACGGTGCGCCAGCATCTGAAACATCTTCCGGCAAATACCGTTTCAAATGTTTCACAAGATCTGTGAGAACAAGTAGATCAGGTAATTGCTCTCTGTCATCAAAGAAGAGCTCTGCTAGGCAGTACTGCTACAGAGTATATATACCGATGCAGACATTAAAGGGGAAGCGTTATCTCCCGAGTGTTGGGGATTAAGATTAAAAGGTGGCAAGCTATTCCTTATAACCACTTCAAAATCTTCAGCGCCTAGAATCTGAAAACAATATCTTGCAACTGTGAAAAAGGGTGCGGTTTGGGATGTGGTAGTCGGAAGATCGACTTCCACTGTTCTACGATTTGTGATAACTATAACGGTTTCTCTTATCTTCATGCCCCACTAATCGAGGATTTCGTAGACACCTCGGAGGACGATCTCGCTTTTGCCATATAGGAGAGAAAATAGAAGACATTGCCGAAGACGAGTGATAGTATTCGTTTTCACGTACTTAGGAACACTACTACGTCAAAATTAATTGCATCTACGAAAAAATTGCATAGAATCTTTTTTGTACATAACTTAATTGCTTTCATTTTTACAATAACTATTTTTATCATAGAGTTAGTTATATTTACGTTATCTTTCAATACCTGTTTTTTGCACATTCCTCAACGTGCTGCACGAGGAGAACTGCTCGGATACAATAAAACTTTTGATATGTTGTTCTTAACGCCAGAATATAGATATACACTAAAAATTTTTCTCTGGAAATTTGTTCGAAAATTTGCCCTGAAGAAAAATTTTAAAGTGTTGGCTTAAGAGACTTTAACATTTTTTTTATGTATCCACGCTATTGGACATATTACATATTGAACCATTTCATTAAGTAAGTTTTAAATATTTCCATTCTTTCAGTTTTCTAATTATATTCCTGTCTAGGGTGAAATGTTTCCGGGAAAAATCGGAAATGTGATAGAGTAGTAAAGGATGGTATATAACTATAAGGAAGCAGAGTGCATGAAAGGAAAAGTGAATGGAATGAGTGTATCCCGGAAATAACTAGAGTATTCTTAGAAACACTCTCAAAATGCGTAACTAGAAATGCTTGAGGGTGAAAATACGGTAACGGGAATAGTAAGGTCGCCATGAAGTTTTCGTCTTGTAATTGACTTATATAATTAAAAAAAAGTGATTATTGATGAAAGTATATCGTTTGTCCCTAAATTTTATATAAAAATCTGCCCTTTAATAAAAAAATCCATAAAAAAACTCTTATTGAAGCATCAAAATGTCCGATCCGTGACATGTCGCCAAAGCAAATTTCATTAAAGAAGTGTACTTTTCTAAGAGAAAAATAATAATTGGCATTACCCCTCGACATTTTATACCTAACCAATTTATAAAGTTACCTAAAAAATATACTTTAAGCGATAAACATAATAATATCAACAAAATTTTTCGGCGGGAGAGTCGGGGCCACAATATCTTGTCCGATCCGCGACAGACAAGATAATCTCAAATATCTTACACCAGAAGTCGCCACTGTAGCCGTTCTTTGTGATTTGAGCTTCCATGAAGTGTGCAGTTTAGTGAAAACCAGGGTAAGTTAATATTATTCTTAACCCATTTTTTTAATTAATTAATGAAACGTGGAAAACGTGTATGTAGTATAAATTACCTGTCCTATCTGTGACGTGCTTAATAATTACCAATAATCAATATATTGATCTAAATTAAATGTAATAGTTAACAGTCAGAAGCACAGAAACTATTAACCTAAAAATTGTCAAATTAATGATGTTACATTTTACGAGGGAAAAATATTTCTCTCGATTTGTCCGATCCGTGACGGTCCGATCCGTGACATTTCAGAAAGTTCTAAACCGTCACCGACCGGACTGGATTGTCACGGAATGGACGTTATATTTATTTCATAATATTTAATTAACAATTCCGTGTTCACGTTCACCTTTCACTCAATATTGTCATTAACTGTTTTAAATATTTTCAACTAATTAATTCAATTTAAGATTTAATAAAATAGAGAAAATCATAATATTCATCACAGATAGGGTTTTGTTTTGTTGTAGATTTAATTTTATGTTAATAAAATATACATAAAGAAATTTTAATACTTAAAATGAATATGGAAAGAAAGGAAGAGTTTGTAAAAAAATTAAAAAAAGCTAGGGAAGAAGCATATGAAAGAAATCGAGTTGCAAAAGAGAGTCGTGTAAAGGGAAAGCAATTAAAGAAAATGGAAAGTCTAAGAAAGAATGATGCAACAGAAGTTCGAAATACACCCCAAACTATAGAAGTTCAAACTAAATATGAAGTATTAGAAATAAGAGAGCCTACACCAAGAGAAGTTAAAGAAAAAGCAGTGCTAGATAAAACTGAGGAGAAACAAAACATTGAAAGGAAAATAGCCATTTCCGATGGAAAAGTAGAAACAAATTCGACCAAACAAAAAAAAAATAAAAAAAATTACCATTACAGGACAGATTTCGAAAAACACTAAATATATTGAACTAAGGAAGGCAGCTAATGCTAGGAATAAAAAGTACAGGGAGAAGTTAAGCCATGAAGAAAGAGAAAAAATAAAGGAAAAGGATAGAGCTAGAAAAAGAAAGAAAAAAGAAGAAGGGCTCATCAAATCAGTTCATGATATGTCGGAACGAGAAAAACGAATACAAAGGAGAAAATGGAAAGTGACTAAAAGAGATTACAGAAAGAGAACAGCAATGGCAAAAAAAGTTACGTCAAACACCCCTCCTGAATCTTCAGATGATGAAATAAATAACCATAATGATCCTACTACAAGCAATTCTTTGTTATCAAATCAATCGTCATCAACTAAGAGTGACCGCGGAAGAAAAAGGATGAAGACGAATCGGCAGAAAACTTTCAGAGACTTGTGCAAAGCAAAAGAAGTAATCAATAAACTTCAAAGAGAAAAAAAAAATTTGCAAAAAAAAATTCAAAGGATGAAAAAACGAGAAGAATACAGAACCGTAAATGAAGCAAATGAAATCATAAATTCACCTTCACCGAGAACTAAAGTAAACCAATTTTTAAAGGGTAAAATAGTTGATAACGATATTAAAAAAAAATTAATTTTTGGTGAAACAGTGACTGAAGCTATAATTAAAAAAAAACAATCATTTAATTTGAAAGAGAAACAAATTGTCGAGAAATTGATATCAACCGATAATATAAAAAAATATAACTTAGTAAATATGAGAAAAGAACTGATAAGTCCCAAGATGGTCTCGAAAGCATCCACTTTGAAAAAGCCTTTGACAGAATATGAAAGGAAAAAAAGGGAAGATTCCATAAAAAAATTCAGAAATTGACAAAATCAGGGAATTTTTCGAGGACGACTCCATAAGTAAAATGTGTCCTGGGAAAAGAGATGTCGTAAAACAAAAAAAATAACGATGAAAAACAAAAAAAGGTTACTTTTATTTTCTGTTAAAGTTTGCCATGAAAAATTTAAAACCCAAAACCCTAATATTGACATCAGTTATGCAAAGTTTCGTCAATGTAAGCCATTTTGGGTAGTTCATCCAACAGCTATTGATAGGGAAACCTGTGCATGTATTAAATGTGAAAATTTTAAGTTCCTTGTAAGTAAGTTACATGGTTTAAAAATTATACAAACAACAGATGCAGAAACAATAAGCAAGACAAAAAAATCTGGAAGTATCATTAAACGAAAAAGAAACTGAAATAGTCGATTACTATCAATGGGAAAATTCCAAAAAAGAAAGAAAAATTGCTGATAAAATTCATATATTCAAGATATTAGATAAAATTAAAATTTCTTACTACTACTAGGGAAAAACTATGAAGTGAATGTAATGGCAATGAGCGGTGCCACTAAATGGAAATGGCCCGAATTGCCTGACCAAATTTGGTACGATGAAACAGAGGTTATTCAAAAAATAGCACCTCCGCTTATTTTAAATGCCCGAGGCATTTACAGTTGTCCAGAGATGGTACCATATAGGGGCAAATAAGTACCAATATAATATAATCACTCTGTACACTCCCCCATTTACTATAAAGTATTTTGTTTTATATTTGAAATATTTTATATATGTTATTTTGTTTTGAATAAGAAAATTATTTGTTATTTTGTTTTGTAGTATTTCAATACATGTTTTTCATTTAAAATTATTATATCATTTATGCATTTAATTTCTTAATAATTTTATTTCAAATAATTAAGACCTGAATTACTTCACAGGATTTGTTGTTGTGTGATATCAGTGTCCATTCCATGATGTTAGTGTCCATTCCGTGATATTCTTGGTTCTATCCGTGACACTGAAAAATGCTAGATTCTTTTAAATAAGTGTTGCAAATGCTGCATGTTTTTGTTTAGGTACATCATATAAATAATAATTGATAAGAAATATATAATTTGAGAGATAACCTTTGAAGAATTATCCTTCCTAGCTAAAAAATAATTATCAAAAATTAATTTTTTTGAAGACTCGAAGGAATTTATTAACATTTGATGTAAATGAGTACTTCTATATAAGTTTTAAAGCATTTTCTTCAAAATGTTGGGCCTACTTGACATAGAATTGCAATAATATCGCCTTCAATGAACTTAATCTATCAACAGTCTCATAATCGAAACCGTCACAGAATGGACAAATTGGTTGTTGTTAAGTGGCATTCTTTCCTATAAAAAAATATTGCAACGAACATCTTTCGTGCCCACATCAGAAATGTAAAGAAGAGACTCTACTGAATGAAATATTAATAGTGCATCATTATTTAAATACTTTTTTTTTCTTTAGAAAATAATTCCAAGTATTCCCGTTACCGTATTTTCGCCCTTGAATCAATGAAAGAAGGTGACTGAAGTGGATAAAATTTGTAAATGCAGAAATGTATTAAAAACTTATGAACGAAAAGCCAGTAGAAATTTTGAGATTCAAAAAATTTGATTGAAGATGAAGGTACTTTGTGAAAATCCATTTTGATTTAAAAAATTATAAACACTTTTTTACTTGTCTAATTTTCACTTTATTTGTTATTTTACAACTAGTTTCATCCTATTCGGACATTTTCAAGTAAACTAAATTATACACAGATTTTACTTTCATTTAAATATAAACTGACCTGAATAGAGGGATGAAGTATATTATCAACCATAAAGTGACCCATCCCTCTATTCAGGTCAGTTTATATTTAAATGAAAGTAAAATCTGTGTATAATTTAGTTTACTTGAAAATGTCCGAATAGGATGAAACTAGTTGTAAAATAACAAATAAAGTGAAAATTAGACAAGTAAAAAAGTGTTTATAATTTTTTAAATTTTGAGATTACTACTGTTATCGTTTTCCCAAATTTAGATTTATTTGATTTCGTATCATTTTTAAATTATTTGACGATTATTATTTTTTTCAGGAGATGGGTGAATTCATGGAAAATGAAGTTCAACTGAGGATACATGCTAAAGAAGTAAAGGCCCAGATACTTGAAAAACATGATATTGATAAAGCTGTGGAGATAATAAATAGTCACGAAGAAGTATTAACCTATAACTATGGCAGAAATAGTTATAAATCCTTACTACCCACAATAAGGTTTGAAAAAGGCTTAAAACACAAGTATCAGTATCTGGAAAAAATTATCCAAACAGGATTTCAAATATATGCAAAGAACAAGAATTATGAAGAACTAGTATTCTTTGCTGCAGCAAATTGTGATGTAGATCAACTTCGTCTTTGCATGAAAAAAATTCCCAAGGAAAATTACAATAAAACCAAAGAAGGAGACACCATTCTTTTATTCTTTATAAAATACGGCAATTTGGAAAATAACAACTACCTAAATACTTTAAACGTAATAGTAACCGAGTACAAACTGGACGTGAACAGGGCAGATTATAATGATCATTCGCCTATTATTATTTTGTTACACAAATACGTTTCTCTTCAAAGAAAAAGATATTCGACAGTTCAATAGTGTTATCTTAAATTCTGTTAATATAATATTAACTAGAAATAATGTGGATTTGTTATCTCATAAAATAAACGAGCAGAACGCTCAAGATATTATTGAAGCATTTCCTCTGAAAGATATTTTGGAAAAATTAAAAACAAACGCACCTAGAAGTGTTATAAAAAGTGAAGTAGAAGATGGTAGAAGTACTTTATTTGCATTGTTAGCCCAGAAAAAAGAAAACGAATTCTTACAAAAACTTAAAGAAATATCTAACAAGGAAGAAAACCTTTTAGATATAGAAGACGGAAATTATACATTGCTCCAGCTAGCTTGTGACAAAAATCTTAAAATGGTTGTATCATTTTTGATAGAAAAAGGCGCCAACTTATCTAAAACTACAAGAAGAAATCGCAAAACACCATTGGAAATATCGGCCAGAAGGAACTATTATGCAATTTTTAAGGACCTACTAAATGCCAACAGAATAGAAATCGATTCTAAATTATTTGAGATATTTGTTCTTAATCGGGCTAGGCAAATCAAAACCAAGTATTTTGATGACATTTTGTGTTATGATGGACTCCAAACAGATATTTCTTATGCTAACGGTAACACACCTTTGCATTATGCAATAATTTTTTCTAACACTGACGCTATTTTAAAATTACTTAAACGTGGAGCATCTCTTTCCGTAAAAAATAAAAATGGGAAAGATCCTCTAGATTATATAAGTAAAGAAGATTTGGAACTGTATATGGACCACTGTATTTCGGTTGATAAACATAATAAGGCATATGATAAAAAATACGAATTACGATTCGACTTTAACGGATTTTTAAAAAAGAAAGCGAGTACTAATGTAGTTGTATCTGAAGCAGAAATTGCTTCAAAAATTTGCTCTTCCGAACGATTAAAGTCTCTTGCAAAGCATCCTTTGATGATGGCATTTATCGAAATAAAATGGAATTTAATTTCACCTTTTTACAACAGCATTTTGTGGATCTATACGTTCTTTTTTATTTATTCTTTGATACTTGCTACATATATAAGCCACGTAACTTTTCTGTACCTAATAACGTTGTCGCTTTTAATTTTCTGCACCTTTCAACCTTGCATTAAATTTAAAAAAAATTAAAAAATTTAAAAAAATTAAAAAGCAGGATGTCCTTTCACCTGCTCTCCATATAGTTTTTACTTTTCTGGTGTATTATTCATTTCAAAACAAAAAATTTTGTGTTTTATTCTTAACATCTTCTTTATTTTATCAATTTCTACAACAGCACGTTTACTATGCAAAATATCAAGCGCTAATGGTAAATGGATTTAGAAAGATTACTCCATATCTTATAGCTTTGTTTACATTGCATTATTTTAATGATTTTGAAAACAATTTTAAATATTCAAAATTAAATATAATAATATTTTTGATAATCAGTTACATTTTATTGGTAACTCATTCTTTTAACGTTCTTGCAGATAGCATTGGGGATATTGAGTATACTTTAAAAACGATCTATAATAAAAATGCACTGAAATTTATCAAATTTTCAGAAAACATGTATTGCAATTTTAACACAATTTTAAATAATCCATTCATTCACGATAATTTTGAAGACTATAAACCTCAAAAAAAAGGGAAACATAAATTATTTCTAAATTTTTTCTTAAATAGAAATAAATTCGCCAATGAAAAATTCCATTTTTTAAAACTGGATTCTCTAACAGTAAAGACATTACAAGATTTTGTACTCAAATTCAACCAGAACGATAATAACAAGCAATGAGATAAAAAAAGAAATTCTTGTATTGTAGGTACTTGAAAACTAAACGTTTGGCCTATGTAATGAACGAAAGTTGATCTGAAAATTTGGTACGTATTATATGTAGTAATAGGATAGGTAATGAAAATTCATACGAATATGAAAAGATAATTTGATAAGAAAAAATGACACTGACACTGGAAATATATATATGTTATTATTTTAAGCCTTTTCCAGTCTATCTGAATTGTCAGAGTTCCATTATTGGCTAAATAACAAAAAAATCTATAATATTTTGTATTATTTTTTAATTAATAGTAGAAATGTAATTTTAATTACAGAGACATTTCAGCAATTTTGTGAATTTATGTGTTAATGTCATATAAAAACATACATAAAAACTGTTGGCTGACTAATAATTGTGTTTCAGATAATACATTTTTTATATAGAAAAGGAATCACTTTACGAAACGACATGCAACACTTGTACAAGTTATATAGTGCATTTCAATGGGAAAAAACGCAAAAACATGTGGAAAAAAGAAGAGGGGGGACACATTTTCTTATAAACAGACCTAGGATTAGTTCCACTCCCTCACCTCCAGAGCCACCCCTACATTTTTTAAATGGAACACCCCATAGTTTTGAGGTTTCTCCTTGAAGAGCTCATTACAATAATGTATAATTTGTGGAGTCTAAAGTGAATAGTTTGGGAGCTATAGATAAAATTTATTTGAATTCATTCACCTAGATTTTTCGAGCAAATTACCCACACCAAATTTAATAAAACAATAGGTACTGATAAGAGGATTTCTTTTGCTAGCAAAACAACTCCTTTTTATGACTAAAGCATATTTTTTTGAGATTCTTTAACAAGTGAATTCATTGAATGAATGTAGTGTAGAATACTGCCTAGTTTCTTAACTATTTATCGTTACTATTACGATTATTTTCAAAATGGTGTACACCCTACAAGAAAGAATTGAAATAGTAGGTTTCTACTAAGGAGACAATAATTCGGCAAGGGCAGCTGCTAGAATTTTTAATACTACTCATCCCGGAAAGAAATTCCACATTAGTACGTAATTGAATTGATCCAGAAATTTATGGAAACGGGATCAATTGGTAGCAGAAAGCATAACCCAATGCGAGTGGTTAATGACGAAAGCTATTTAAGTTACTGTTTCAGGAACAGTTACGTTAGAGGATCAGCAATCTTTATCACAATTATCAACAGGTGTTTCACGCAGCAGTATTTTTAGAATTTTACATAAACACAAATTTCATCCATACAAATTAAAATGAGTACAGGAATTGCACGAGGATCCTGATCCTGACCGTCGTCGTCTCGAGTTTTGTGAAGTAATAATGTACAACATTTGTTTCTCCGATGAATGTACATTTTCTGTCAATGGATTAGTCAATAGACATAATTACCGATATTGGGCTGAGAGTGATCCACATGTAATCCGCGAATTTCATACTCAAAGACCTCAAAAAATAAATGTTTGGGGTGGTATCCTAGGAGATCATATTGTTGGACTCTTTTTTATTGAGGTAAATTTAAATAATGAGTCTTATTACTTAGAGAAGCAGTTGATTCACAAATTATCCAAATAATAGAAAACAATGAGACTTTTTCTGAAAATCTCCTTGCATTTCAATAAGATGAAGCACCCCCACATTTTGCTGTGACTGTCCGTCAATTTCTTAATGATACATTCCCTGATCGTTAGATAGGTAGAAGAGATCTGATGATGGAGTGGTCACCTAAATCACCAGATTTGACTTCTCTAGACTTTTTTTGTGGGGGTATTTGAAGACGAAAGTCTATGAAACTCAACCAAACTAGCTAGATGATTTACGACAAAGGATTATTCAAGAATATCAACACTTAACGCTACAAGATTTTCGTACTGAGAGGTGTTTGAAATGTGACTGTATCATTGCATGGAGATCAATGGAAGTTAGTTTGAACACCTAATAAAATAATGTTTGGTATTGAATCGTTTATTACTCTAAACCTTTTTTTAATTTAAAATAATGAGTAGGTCCAAACTATTTACTTTAGACCCCATAAATTTACATGTTTGTAATGAGCTTTTCGACGAGAAACTCATGATCTGAAAAAATGTGGGATGCTTCATTTAAAAAATGTAGGAATGACTCGGAGAGTGAGGGGGTGAAACTAATCCAATGTCTATTTATAAGAAAATGTGTCCCCCTCTTTTCTCCTTTTGTCTTGTTTTTGCGTTTTTTACAAAAATCAATATATCCAAATTTATTTAGGATGGATGGTTTTCATTGAAATGCACTGTATACCGGGTGTAACAGGATCATGGTACACCCCCCTTTTCTCATTTAGTTTTCAAGATAATTGATTGAAATTTGGAATATCTTATATACATAATAAGCAGCACTTTTTGACATACAAGTGATTTTTTTTTCATTTCCAGTTTCGCCGGAAGTGACACTAAATTTCGATTTTTAAATGGAGCACCCTGTATATTATTATATTTTTGAATTCCGCATAATTTTCTGAATCCAACGATATCAAATAGGTGATATTTCAAATGTCAATATTCTTTATAATGCAATTTTTAGTTTTCCATTTAAGTACACCATGACGGTTCCGATTTGTTCTAAATGACCCGTGTAATGCTAGAAAAATCTAAATCCCGTCAAAAATATTAAATTACGTGATTTATGAGCAAGTAAAGTTCATCAAAATGGTTTTAGGGGCCAAACTTAATTTTTTCAAATGGAACCATAGTGGTACCAAAATGTGCGATAAATACAAACAAAATTAGTGCTAAAAGAAAATAAGAAAATACATTTTTGTTCTAATTACCTTATTATACATAAGGTGGCTTTGGAATACAAAAAAATGAACACAAGACATTACAACAGTTGTTCAAAATGGACAGCATTTTGAACAACATTAACGTCAATGCACTTCTGAACTCGCATAGCTGTTTCTCGAAGAACGTTCGCCAATTGCTGGGCCGTTATGCTATTAATTGTGCGTCTTACTCGTAGCTCCAGGTCTTCACGGGTTGTAACGGCAGTTGCGTAGACAATATTTTCTTGTTGGAAATACATTCCCTGTCGTAAATAGAAAGGTAATTCAGCTAAACTGTCCTCAATTTCATTTTGCAGAAATCCCAAGTATCTGCCACCAGTCAGGGGTCCTTCAAATATTATTGGACCAATGATTCTACTACCGATTATTCCAAGCCAAACATTGAAACCGAACCGCACTTGAGAGTTACCCTCCCGTAATAAATTTAGATTTTCTTGTGACCAGTATTTTGTATTTTGTCGGTTAAATAATCCAAATTTGTAAACCTAGACTCGTCTGAAAATAAAATTATTCCCAAAAAAATCATTGTTTGGCTGCACGTTATTCTGTAAAATCCAATTGCAATATTTCATCCTATGTTCGTAATCATTTTCGTACAAGTGCAATTGGTATTTAAAAGATTTATAGTGGTATTTGTGCAAAATTCGGCTTACTGTTTGGTGACTGATTTCCAATTCAAATCCAATTTGCCTTAAAGAAACAGTCTTATCAATTTCTATTCGAGCCAAAACATTAATTTCCGTTCCTTCGTCAAGAAAAAAATTTTCTTCGGGATCAGTGTTGGGCTCACTTCAGAATTGATTTTCAGGACGATTAAAATAATTTTTCGCTGGACATTGTCTATCAGGATATCGTTCGGCATAAAGGTGTCTAGTCGCAACGGCATTTTTTTCTACATGTCCCAGAAGTAATTAATATGTTCACTTTTTCATCTCTTGTATAAATTTGCGGCATTTTGAATACAATTAACATGAATTTTAAACAATTTTAAAAGACACAATAAAAACACCAGTAAACCAACAAATGTTTGACACGTTAAATATTTCATTGTTTTCAAAGCCACCTTAGTTACTTCTTAACATTTAGTTAGAACAAAATTGTATTTTCTTATTTTCTTTTAGCTGTAATTTTGTTTGTATTTATCGCACATTTTAATACGACATATGAATAAATTCCTTATTAATAGTATTAATAAATGGTACCACTTTACCAATATGGCTCCATTTGAAAAAATTGAGTTTGGCTCCAAAAACCATTTCGATGAAATTTATTTGCTCATAAATCACGTAAGTTAGTATTTTTGACGGGATTTCGATTTGTCTAGCATTACATGGGTCATTTAGAAAAAATCGGAACCGTCATGCCATATTTAAATGGAAAACTAAAAATGTTACAATAAAAAATATTGACGTTTGAAATGCATATTTAGTATCAATGGATTCAGAAAATTATGTAGAATTCAAAAATGCAATAATATAAAGAGTGTTCTATTTAAAAATCGAAAGTTAGTGTCACTTCCGGCGAAACCGGAAGTGAAAAAAAAATCACTTGTATGTAAAAAAGTGCCGCTTATTATGTGTATAGTATATCCTAAATTTCAATCAGTTATCTTCAAAACTAAAGGAGAAAAGAGTGGTGTACCCTGCTCCTGTTACTCCCGGTGTATAATACGTCAACTATTTTTGATATTTTGTCAGCCTCTCAATTTTCGGATAAGATAAATATTGAATAAGAACATAATTTTAAAAGACTGCTTATAGTGTGCCTCTGTGTCCATCTTTTGAACTTAGCTACACCGTGCCGATGAGGACTAAAAATCCGAAAGACATGTCTATGGTTGCATTCATTATGCGGACCTTACCCGCGATTCAAAAGTTTTGTACCTGTGTCCTTATACTGATTATTTTTTTTCTCACAAACCGTAGTTTGTGTGTTTCAGCATTACGACCCTTATTGTAGATGGCAGTAATATCACATTTGCCCGAATATGATCAATTATATTTTTAAGAAAGACAGAAAATGTATACAACGAGAAAATTGCCGCCATGATATTCGTGTTCAGCGACCCCGAAAACCCCCGAGTAACAAATTTGGACTAATTTCAATCAATTTTTACCGAGTTGCAAATTAATTATTCTAAATGCACTTTGAACAATGCATTTTTACAATGCAAATATGCAATTTTTCATTTGCTATTCATCAGATTAGTTCACAAAATTTCCTGATGCTCTCACGAATCGAATGCAAAAAACCGCATTAAAATCCGTCTTGCTGCGGAAATTTCGGAGGTTGAGCCGTTTTTAGTGCTTTATTTCCTCGGCTATTGCCAGGAAAGGATGGGTATGAAATATTAGTATATAATAAAGAGATTATTTAAAAAGTAACAAGAAACCTTAGAAAAACAAAATAAAAACAAAAAATATACTCTCAAAATAGTAACAGAAACAAACATTTTTCTCAATAAAACAACTAAAATTAAATTCTAATTGTAAAGTTGTTACTACAATAAAAAACAGAAAGACATATTTTTGTCAAAATGAAAAAAGAAAAAAATGATACCATTAATAAATAATAACATCCTGAAAAAAGAATGTTTCTCAAGCACTGAGTTACGAAAGCACAAAAACGTAATTAAATAATGCAGTTGATTCACATCTTCACTTCACATCACTTCACTTTACCTCTCCTCACATTGCTTCTTCCTCTGAATCCTCGCCCTTCTCACCCTCTTCTTCATTTTCAGATGAACTACTATCCTTGTTCAAATTTATAATAAATTTATTTCCACTATTTATATGAAATTTGGCAATTTTTAAATAATTATCCTCAATAGTAATTACTCTCCTAATTCTTTTTTTCCAATCATCCTTGTTAATTTTCAACACTTCATTTTGAACTAACTTTATCGAATTTTAGAAAAATATTTCCTTTTCTGACATTTTTCTTCAATTTACACCAAATTAATTCAATCGGGTTGAAAATACAAAAATATGGCGGTAATCTTAACACTTTGTGGCCATATCTCTCCGCTACATTATCTATAATAACTTATCATAATTTTTCGATTGCAGGACTTTCAACAGTTGTGCTTTATTATAATTTTCCTCATAATAGAGATCATGTTCCATTAAAAAAATTAGCAACTCAAAAGATTATTGTAAAAAAGATTACTATAAACATTAAGGCACATTTGTTTCGCCTGTTCATTCAAATGTAACCGATTCTTTCTTACTGAAAACACCAATGAACCTTGATTTTCTTTATTACTATAATTATTACTTATGCCATTACACAACTCACTGCAACACGATAACCTACTTAAATTATTTTCAAAAATACACCAGCAAATTAACAGATATAAAATAATTATTACTCATATTACACTATTACACAACTCACCTCAACACGATAACCTTCTTACAATATTTTCAAAAACACGCCAGCAAATAAACAGATATTAAATAATTATTTTCTATCTTATAATATTATACATACGTATTTTAAAAATTCCTGGATGACATCATCCTGTGTTTAGTTTTTTGATAAACGTTTAAAAAGTCAGTGGATCAGTGTATAAAATAATGTCATAGTATTTGATGGTACGTTTAACGTTATTCTCCAATAAATTTTCAAAAAATATTGATTGACAAAATTTTAAATTCTATAAATTAGGCAAACAACTAACTAACGTCACTATTTTATTAATTTTACCCTACACTAATTAAGCATCTTATTTTTTTTTGGACAAGAAATACACATGTATTGAAAAACTAATGGTGCGTGCAGGGCTGGACTCGTTTAATATTCCATGGTTAAGTACATTTTATCTAAATTTTTAATTCATATTATTTACATCAATTTTGAAATACGTAAATATGAAATTTTCCATGTTCATTACTAAATTGGAATACCTTTGAAAATGTCAATTTGGAAAACGTCTACCTCTTTTTTGGGGCTCTCCCATACCCCTTGCAAAAACCAGACACAAAAATATTATCTTAACCACACAATAGGACCGTGAGGAAGGTTAGAAGTTTATTTAAATTTGCTTAGGCGTTTTGCCGGATTTATTACAAGGCATCAATTCTAGGAGCATGTAGTTTCAACATGATGGTGTTAGACTCCATTTCTCTGTGCCGGTCAGAGATCATCCGAATCAGCATTATCCAAACAGATTGATCGGTCGAAGAGTTCCGGTTAACTGGCCATCAAGATCTGATTTTACACCTCTGGACTTTATTTTTATAGGACCAATTCTAATCAGAGATATACAACGAAAAATTTGAAACACGAGAACATTTACTAGAAGAAAATTAATGTACGTGATAACTAAATAGGTAACCCGATAATGATTGATAGATCAGTGAAAAACCTTTTATAGCATTCTAAAAAATGTATTGACGTTGGGGGTAGTTATAGTAATTTGTTTTTTTTATAGTCGTAAGGGTTGTAAGTTGTGGTTTAATAACTAATAAAATAATTAACTTTATTTTGTCTAAACAAAATTGCCAACCTTCATATTTAATATAGAGTAGAATGAAAAACTAATAACGCTGAAAAATTGTGTTGCTAATTATTATTTATTACTTTTACAAAACTTATTATAGATAAGTATATCATTTTAAACAATTATTTTCCCGGCTATTTGCCAAAAACATAACGTGCATATTATACGTTATGTTCAGTGTGACTGACTCAATAATATTATTTTTAATTCCAACTATTCTGTTCAGTAAAACCAAAAATAAGTAAAACAAAAAGGTACTCACCAGTTGAGCCGTCACTGAAACCATCAATGTTTATTACATTGGGGTTTACTAGTATTTAATTACTTTGCATCCTTTAAATGAGCTGTTCAGACGAAGCTAAAAGCAGAAACACGTGTCGGCAGATGTTTTAAAGTTTTTAAAGTGATTGTTCAACTGGTGAGTACCTTTTTGTTTTATTTATTATTGGTTTTACTGAACAGAATAGTTGGAATTAAAAATAACATTATTGAGTCAGTCACATTGAACATAATGTGCGTATTATCTTTTTGTAATCCAAGTTTCAGCGTTTTGGCAAATAGCCGGGAAAATAATTGTTTAAAAATATATATGTTGTACTTATCTATGATAAGTTTTGTAAAAGTGGTAAATAATAATTAACAAACAAATTTTTCAGCGTTATTATTTTTTTCATTCCATTCCATTTATTTTTATTTATTCATATTTAATATTTTAATACCATTTTCTATAACTGTTAATAACTAGATTTAATTGTGCTTGTTAATACAACCCTCATTATTAACATAAATTTTTTTTTCATGGGAGAAATGAGATGTACTATATTTTGAATGGGAATTTTACACTGAAAGTACCTTAGAAACGCTGAATATAAAAAAAAACAAATAACACGCTCCTCTTATTAATATAGTCTAATATGGTCTAATCAGTCTTTTATTATTGAATTTCAAAAATGATTTACATAATGTGAATAACAAATTTAAATAAAATGTACCTAATCATGGACTTTTAAGCGAGTTCAACCCTGCACGAACCATTAATTTTTCAATAAATGTGTATTGTCCAAAAAAATGAAGATGCTCAATTAGTGTATGACATTTAAGCAAAATTAGTGGCGTTAGTTAGTTGTTTGCCTGGGGATGAGGTATGGACATCCGTTTAATTTCCGATGTTCGATCAGTGAAATTAAGCTGCACTGATCGAGTCCGGCAATTGGATGGATGAACGATAGCTCATCTAACAGTCGGTAGGGCTGTCAACAGACAATCCCGGGAAGGTCGCTAGCCTGATGCAGGCGGAGAGGCAAGCCCGGGTGGAGGGTCGAAGAGACCTACCCAGGAGGTTTGCCACTCTGCCAGCGGTGCAGGCGGGCAGGCCCAGGCGGTGGGTTAGTTGACAGTCGAGGACCGTGGTTCGGAGTCCACGCTAAACTGTAGGTCCCTAGGTAAAAAGGGCCCATTGTGGCCTACTTGCCTAGTAAGATAAGTAGCTACTACTAGTTGTTTGCCTACTTTACATAATTTAAAATTTGGTCAATAAATATTTTTGAAAATTTATTGGAAAATAACCTTAAATTGAAATATTATGATATTGTTTTATACACTCATCTATTGAATTTTTAAACGTTTACTAATACTTACCAAAAAATGATACACAGTGTGATGTTATCAGTACTGAGAGCAACATTATCAAAAATGAGTCTGGACCTGAAATTTTCCAAAGTGACTTATGATTTTGATTGGATTGAAAGGGTATAATATTTGTACCATATTTTATTCAAATATTTAAAGAGGTTCCAGAAATATGGCCGACTACAATTTTAGTCATAAACCATAAAAGCCCTGTATCTCAAAAACGGTTAACATTCAAGGGAAATTTGGGAGTAATTTGAATTCAGCTAAGTGTACTCTATCTCCCATTACTCTGTGTCACCTTAAATCTGAGACACCCTGTATAAATTTAAGAAAAAATATATGTGCCTACAAAAACATTCTTATAAAAAATATTCCAAGTGAATAGGGAAATGGAAGAGAGATAATTGAAATTATTTAATAACCCGAATGGAAACAAACAGAAATATTTGTGTATATTTACCTTTTCTTTCAGTTTTCTCCGTTCCAGCAAATTTACAAAGGCACTAAAAACATATAACCGTCACTTGCTAGTTTTTAATTATAATTGTGATAAACACTAATATAAACAGAAGAACAAAACTAAAAGAAACAGAAAAAGCGCAACACCTGAATAAACAAAATTGTCAAATCGTTGCCACTAATGTGATTTTTTTGAACTTTATAGTGCATTTAATTATCTTTAATAAAAATTTCTACAGTTATACATATATTTTTTTGCGTGCATGGGGAACCTGCTTTTAGGCATTTTTTTTAATAAAGTGGGGGACTTAATTATATTACGTAGTCACTGTTGAAAAAAAAGTGTTAAAACATGTAACTAATATTGCTTGAATAATAAGCAGCTTTAACAAACACCGACAAAAACTGATTTTATAGTTATTTATGTACCAAGGGAGTAAAGTGAGTGTTTTAGTCATAGCATGTATTTATGCAAGGGTCTAAAACACACTTTTCTCCTGAGGTGCATACAACATTTTTTGCACGAACGGGCAAAATTTTTAATGCAAAAAAAAATTAAATGTAAAAAACTAAAGAATAAAAATTGGCCATGAGGCTTTTATACTTTATTTCGAATTTATCTAGGTATCCTTGTATTTAATTGTCTGTTTGACATTATTTTTCTATTATTTCTATTTAACGTTTAGATTACTCTAATTACCAAATATTACGAACTATGACACTTAATCTATTAATACTAATTTCAATTTGATATGTACATTTTATGGTTTATATGTTTGATTTGAAATTTTTTGATCTTTCTACCATTAAAAGTATGACATAATAAAAAGGTTGACTTTACGTAGTTTCTATTGTTCATTAGTTTCGATGCCGATAGGGAGTAAAACAAGCGTTTACTACATGTTTTAAGGCAGTAAAATACTGTTATTTCCCGCTCGTGCAAAAAATATTTTAAATGCATAATTTTATGCTACAAAACTCGCAATATAAAGAGAATATAATAGTAGGTATTAACTTATTGTGTTAAATGTTGTTTTTAAAAATAAATTATAGTTTTCATGAGATTTCGTGAGATGTTTTATATTCCTTATAACATTATTATTATTTTCACAGTTCGTCATTGGATCATCCACGCGATGGAACTTATAATGCACAGAATCTATCTGCAAAAATATTGATCTACATACAATTTTCACGTTACGGCAAATCTTAGGATTATAAAAAAAACATGACCGAGAACTTCGTCAATTAGTATTAATATACATATCTTGATATTAATTTGATGAAGATGACTATGTATTGTAGATATATACAGGGTATTTTTATGTCCATGTTATAACTTCAGGAGGTTGTTCCTTGGATCATTTTAGGCCCAAAATCCTTAATTAATTTAGGGTCTAAAGTCACTAGTTTCGGAGATTGGGAGTATTAAGATTTCTGAAAAATGTCATTTACTCAAATATCTCAGAAAATGTTAGAATGATTAAACTTGGGTTAGTGATTTAACTAATTAAAAATAATAATTAAAGTCCGTGAGTAAATCGTACATGACGTAAAAACCAGGGGCTGTCCCAGGACACTGCGCTGACTTACACATATATGATAAATGATATTACCTTTTAATTGGCGATTTTGTGGTATCAAAAATAACAGGTGTAATAAATATTTCAATGAATACCTGTCGCTCAAAATCCATTTATACGAGGAAAACGTCCTTTCATCGTCTACAGAGGCAAGAGGAGCATATTTAAAATATATGAAGTTCTTTAAGGAGGACAGGTTTATACTAGGTTGAGAAAAGTCTCCCTCTTTACCTACAAGGAGGTCCACAATACCACACAGTGTACGATTGTTTTGTGAAACTCTTTTCCTGATACTGAAAAATGCACTGGCGTAGATCGAATACAATATCACTTCGTTAAATATTGCATATCCAGGTGAAGTAGTTGTACACTCAAGGTTCCTTATTGGTAAATAAATTCTTGAAAAATGACTGTGGATGTACATCAGATCTTCCTAAACAGCTAGGTCATTAAACGGCTGCTGAGAAATAGAGAGTCGTCGCGTCGTTTGGATTTAATTTCTTGATCAGCCTCTTTACATCTTCAAAATGAACATAATAATAGCTTGCCGCCTCTAAGCATGTGCCTCAACGTGTCACAACGGGCTGTGGTGGTAATAGCATATTCGGCAGTTCGTCTTCAAATAATGTTTTTCGAGAAGGCGCTTTTGAAACGGTCTTCTTCACGCTGGCTATTAATTTATCTATTTCGTTTTCTTTAGGTCATCTGGTCAACTGTTTACGAAATTATATAACATCTTAATGAAGCGATGACGATTTTGATGAAATTAATTAATTACGAGAATGACAAATCTGACGATGGCTCCAATTCTGACAACCAAATTATTGAAAAGAATGTTGTTAATTATTGTCAACCTGTTGATGTAGATGTTTCACTAAGGGCCGGTTTTCAATGCTTGGTTAGCTAAATTATCCGTCAGTTAGTGACTTTTCGGCCAATAGAATTCACCCATTTCACACTAACCGACGGATAATTTTGCTAACTATGCACTGAAAAACCGAGCCTAAACCAAACATTTTAATTTTTTGTGGTAACAATAGTTTATCTTTGTATTTAAAATAAAGTTGTTTTTATTTATTCTGGTTAATATAATCTTAATTTTAGACTAATTTTATCCTAACTGTAAAAAACTACACTACAAATTGTTCTTAAAAAAGTGACAGGAACAATTGGTGCAAATTAATATATTTTTGGAGTAATTATTTTGTAAGTTTTGCTTTGAAAATTTACAATAATTGCAATAAGATCTTGTTCCACAACGTGCAAAATTTGTCACGACGGTTTTTCTCTATATGTATACAAATATGACAACCAGTGGCGGATATTCTGGGAGGCATTACCACTAATATCCAGAATTTGTGTGCCAAGGAGGTTTTTGAAAATTCGATCAAAACTTTCTGATAATAAAGGGTAATAATATTATTTGTATATGAATTATTATAATTGAAATATTTACAAAACTATTATTTTTATTTAATTGTTAGTAGGAGTAAAAATTGAATTCTTATATTGGTCAAGTTTTTGTTTATAAATTGAACATTTACTTGAGCCCATACAGCATGATTACAGTCTGTCAATTTAGCGTTTGCACAGTTAATATACTTTAGAGCAACAGAATTACATTCCGAGACATTATGATTCATAGCACATTTAGCACACACAGAACCATTATTACAAGATTTTTTTAAATGATTAAAGTCACAGTAATTGTAAAAATTGTTTAGATTAATAGCATCATAAACACAATTGTCATATCATAATTAATACACAAATTACCAGACTTTCACCAGACTCAAAACATTCTCGTAAGATTCCCAATCTAGTTCCACAATACTCTGAAATGCATTAATCTTTTGTTTGGTAGGCCATATTTTTACAATTTTTAAGGCATCACATTCACTGAGTGCTTTGTTTTGGTTCCTATTGAATTTTAGCAGTGAATCATTAGAATACATTTTTGACATTCCCACAAATTTAATTCGAGGGTTAGGGGATTTCATTTCTTTTACTATATAACTATCAACCAGTTTATTAATAGCTAATTGTTTAAACGTATTAGCATCTACTGAATTATTGCAGCCAATGAGAATACCACCATTACTAATATTTTTTACTCTGGATATTTGTATGTTAATCCACTGGATTAATATTTTTCATTAAATCGTCATTTGTTTTAGCATTCGCTATTCGTGTTTTTTTTTTTTGGTCGTAACGAAATCATAGCATTACTTTTTGTTATTTGTGAGTAAAGAGGACGTTGGATATATTCAGTATCCTTCGAACATTTCTTATAACATCATTTATCTTTATTTTAAGTGTTATCCAAATATCGCTCACACTTGTTTTTGTATTTCGTACAATTTTCACAATATCAAAATAATCCAGGTGTTTTAATATGTTTATAAACATCTAGAGGAAGTCCAGCACAAGTGATATGATAGTAGTCGCCGCAAAAACTATCACGAGAAACACCCGGTTTAAAACGGGAGATTGCTGAATTATAACGTTTACAAATATTCGACATTATTCAGGAAATAACATACTAAGAAGCATTATTCACAGCAGCGGAGAGATTACCGCCAAAAAGTAATCGATTACTGTTTACCGATTAGTCACGTAAAAAGTAATGAAGATTCCTGTGTAATTGATTACCCTAATGAAAAAGTAATCATATTACTGATTACTTGGTAATTAGTAATCATTTTTAAGATTACTTTTTGATTATTGCTACAATCTCATCTCAAACCTATAGCTCAGCTCCCTTTACAGTTTATTAAGGTACTGAAGGATTAGTTCGGCTAGTAGACAAAAAAAAAAACAAAATTTGTTTCATAAAAACAAAGATATATAATTATACCGGTACAGGTATTTCGGTATATAGGTAACAAAACATAGTAAAAATAAAAATGTTGCTTACAGCTTATACAGCCAAAATAAAATTAGACCATTTGTTGTCATTAACACAAAAGAAACTATTTAATAAAGGTATAAATAATAAAAATTATTATAATACCAACGTATTCCAACAGAGAGGGTAAAAGTTAATTTACAAATAATAACAATTTATTTAATTGAAGATTAAATAAATTTGCTACCACACTTCATAATGATTTATAAATTTGTATCATACTATGAGAAGTGATTCAGCTTTATTGGTAGATGGAGTTACCATCTACACATTTGTTCTCGGTGTTCAAGAAGAGACTTATGATTTGAAATCCCCTTTAATGATGTTGTGTACACCTACTTCGCACAGACGACGGCAATAACCAGAAACCCGTCTGCGAATGGTGTGCACGACTACCTCAAGAGGGATTTCCATTTATTTAGTAAAAGTTTTTTACTATAGTGGGCAATCGCAATAAAGCTGATTAATCTGAATCACTTCTCGTAGTATGATACAAATTTATAAATCATAAAGAAGTGTGGTGGTAAATATATTTAATCTTCTATTAAATAAATTGAGAGGATTTCGACTTTGGTACCTTAGACATTATGTTAGTACTTGTTACTATTTGTAAATTAACAAAATAAACTTTATACACAACACACAACGTCCAAAAAGTTTGAGACAAACAAAACATTTTTTCATTAAGAATTTCATAGCCAATGATTACTCTTGTGAAACAACAACGATGCCTATTTTCTCCAAACAATTTATTTGGGAAAATAATCACCCCTAATAATGTAACAATGTAAACTGTTACAGATTTTTTTGGTAGATGTTGTTGAATTGAAAATATTTCTCTCAAGGAATGATAGACATAAATTTAGTTCGGGAGCAAAAAGCAAAAGACGAAATTTAAATTTTTTCGAATTGGTCAACGAAATTTTGTATTTAGACATAAACTGGACATAGAAATAATTTTTTTAAAATAACACTTTTTGGTATCGTAAATAACAAAGTGGTTTACTCTTGCGTCAATTTCAAATAATTTGATTTTCTGATATAATTACCCGGACTAATAGAAATTTGTGTACCCAGTAATTAATTTAAGACCATGCTCCAACTTCTTTCAGGAATAAAATTTTCTGAAAAATCATTAATGAAAAAAGTTTTCCATTTGTTTGAAACTTTTTGGACCGCGTTATATACAGGGTGTTCAAAAGTATGTAGCAAAACCTTTACAGTAAATAGATTGGCTCAATACAAAACGAAAATTATTATAAATATTTGGTCAATAATACATATTAAAGAAGTTACACCCATTCAAAGACGGAGGAAAAAAATGTTATTCGTGCTGTAACTCATAAACCATAACATACGTATATGAAAATTTAGGATTACTTTTTTTGAGATTCTTAACAGAATCCTGCATTTACTTTTCAAGAAAGTGGTCAGGGGTGGTGCATATGGAATTTGAGTGCGTGAATTACTATCTTTGGAAGGGTGTAACTCTTTTAATATGTGTTGTTGACCATTAATATTTATAAGTTTTTGTTTAACATTAAGCCCATTTACTTACTGCAAGAGTTTGGCTACATAATTGTGGAACACTCTGTATATAAACAAATTCATACCTAGTAGTAGAGTAGGTACCTATCTTTATACAAACTACTCAGTAATCAAGATTATTAGGTAACCTTGAATACTCAATAATTAAGATTATTAGGTAATCTTCAATACTGTGAAAGTACTTTGATTACTCACAATTGGTAATCATTACTGATTACCTAACATAAAATGTAACGATTACATTACGATTACTTAATTTCTTGAAGTAATCTGATTATTCTGATTACATTACTTTTTGGAAAAAGTATGAGTAGTAATATGATTACTACGTAATCGATTACTCCCCAGCTCTGAACAGCAGCTTATACTCAGTGACAATACAAAATCAATAACATGCAAAAACTATATATTAATGCACAACAATCATTAAAAAACACTTGAAAATTGCAGAGCGATATACACAGGAGAATTGTGTTGTATACTCCAAAATTTATAATAATTTACGGCTAATAACTCTTCTCAGCAATACGGCATTCACAAATACTACACCTGAAACGTTAACAAAGTAGAAGAGTTTTAATTCTCATTGACGCTGTCGAATAGTCTTCCACATTGAGTGAAAAACGATATTAACTGCACGATTACATTTGAATGATAATTTTATTTATAAAGTTATATAGAACAATAATTTTGTAGTCATTACCAAAGCCATTTTTCAAAGTTTCGTGGACCTTTCTTGGGTTTTTTTGTGTTCCTGTATTTCCATTCCAGCTCCTGTAAGAGGATTTCTCATAATAGTTGATGCAGTGATTAATGCTTCCTTCTTCTTAGGGGCAGCGGTTGTGTCACTGACTTTTCGAAAGCGCAAATCGTCGTCTCTTTTCTTAACTGGAGGGGGTGAAGTATGATACTCTCCCATTTCTGGAACCTCTCTTAAGCATTCATTATCATTACTGAGACTTAGTTCGTCAGTATTATCAGCGGATTCAGATATGCCTGGCATTGAGTCAAATTCTTTGTCTCCTCTGTCAAAGTGCTGTTCAGGGACGGAATTAACATGGCCATATTCAAAACATTCATTTTCACGAGCCCTATTACGTCTGTTTATCTTCAACGGACAGGAACCATTCACTGAAAACATTTGCATTCCATCGGTTACATCTTCTTTTAAACAGAATATATCACTTGCATTACGCATATTGACAACTTAGGGAAAAAAATCAATTAAATGTCATATTAAAAGAAAACAAAAACTAATCATATTTCGATTACTAAAATACGAAACTCATTTGGGGTGATTTATTAGATCCACCTATTAACATTCTTTCATTTAGTTACAACTTTTTTTATAGACAAATGCTGATTGCTGCATTATCTCTTAACCAAGCCATAGGTTTCAGCATACCTAACAATTTTTAAATCATTTTAACCAATAAATTGCCTTTATAAGTCATTTTTAAAAATATTATTATGGTTTCGGAAATCATCTATTTAAATGATGATAATGATGTTTCAGTTATGCTACAAAGATAATTTCAATCAAAGAAGTTAGATTCATTCACCAGGTGGGCCGAAAAACACGTACTTTTTGTTTTTCTTTGTCAAAATTATGTTTCTCATTCGATTTTAATGAACTTGGTAGTTAGCTAATTAAAAATGACAAACGCAATTGAATCGTTTATTTGAGAAAGGAACTAAGTAACATTTTCGGCGATTTTGACTTTTACCACTTTTCGTGGTCTTTATATGTAAACACATCGTTTAATGTAGAAAGGGACCACCTTCCATAAATATAATGTTCATAAATTCTATCTTATCCTCAGCGTTTATTGCAGGAAGGTACTAAGTGACATCAGTTAGTCCCTTTCTCATATAAACGACCTGCGCCAGTGCATTGTGTATCACAGCTGATAGAATTAACCTAGAATTATTTTTTCTCAGACTGTTGTTTGGAAATGTGTATTGTATATAAATCGTTTTAGAAACTCAAAAATAAACATTTTGTGCCAATTTTTTTTAATAAATCCTTTCTGATTCAAAAATCATTATTGTTGTTACTTATTTCTTTAAATGACAACCCAATATCCGATGTTTCACTGATAAATTAATCAAGGTTCAGATTTTTCTATTATTATTATTTTCGGTTTATTTGAGAAAGGTACTAATTGCATTTTTTTAGAATTAAATTTTTTTCTTTCTCATAATAAAAAATAACTGTTTTAATATAAAGATATTCTAAGTTACTCGGTCCTAAATTATTATAGCAGAAAACGTTCGCTTATCATACTTTTTTTAAGTTACAATTTAATTTTTATTGATTTTCTCGAAAAGTACTAAATGTTAGTTAGTACCTTTCTCAAATAAACGATTCAATTTAAAATAGGCCTTCCTTTGCTCTCGTTCTTCTAAATTGAATGTTGTCAAAATGACAGATTCCTCTATATTTTAATACTAGATTAGTTAAATCTGTTTATTGATTTTGGATATGCTGAGAATTCAAAAAAAGGCTACTTGCCATTTCTAATATCTGGAACAAAAAACAAACTTTAATATTTTGCCTGTCATTTCTTTATTTCTTAACAAATTTTAATAATCTTGATCTTATTACGGAAGCAATAGAATTGGATCTAAACAATTGTGAACAAATTACCGAAATGTCAAAATATAAGATTTATTTTCTAAAAGTAATTCTATTGCTTGACTACTACACACATCTTAGATAATGACATTCAACAATACGAACTAGAGAAATAATTTATAAAAAATCTTATTTTGGTAAATAACAAGATTAGGAGGTTGAGGACATTTCACCAGAAATCTATAATTAGGTGGTAGGCACTAATGAAATTCGCCTTGTAAAACAAATGTAACATTATTGAATCATTAAAAAAAGATCAATAGTTTCAAACAATGAGGACTCAATTAATAAGCAGGTAATGCGAAGTCTAGCATATCATGCCTTTTTTAATTTGATCTCCTCGTACAACCACAATTGGGAATGAAAATTAATTGGACACGTATATCAGGATTTTTCTGTAAAAAGTTTATAAAAGGAGTAATTAATTTTTTTAAATAATGTGACGTAACATGTATCTTTATTGCATCTGACAACAACGCAGGCTATTATTCTAAAATAAAGAAGAAGAAGATGAAATAAACAAAAATAACTGTCAGTGTTTAACGTGATTGTCGTTTTTATTATTTTTTTGTTTAAGCTAAAATCAAAATGAATATAAAAAATATTTTTGTACCAGGTTGTGAAAAAATCCATCAACCCTAATATCAAAATTATTGACGACTGAAAATCATAGATAATTTATTGGTAAATATAAAATTTAAAATTACTAATTTGAGAACTTGTTTGTGGCATGAATGGTCTTTTCGCAAGGAACACAACGATGACATTTTCAATGCATCTTAATTTTTATTTGTTAAATAAAAATTTAAAAACATACACTAAACGACAGGTAGGTTATTTGCATTAGCTTTTTCATATCCTGGTTATATTATAACCACAAATTTATATAATTCACGTCAGCACTAAACCTTTGACATAAACTAAACAAATAGGTTATAGTTCTTCTTCTTCCATGATATTGAGGTTCAACATTCTATTGCATTCTACTACGCCTATTTCACTCAGCTTCATTACAAAATTATGTGCACTGTTGTCATATACCTAAAAAAATACATGTGACGTCACATGCATATTAAATCCCTTAATTCTCCCTTAATATTACTCATAATACAAAACTGGAAAATAGTGTTTTAATATTTCTTTAAGTTCTTTTATATCATGTACTTTGCAAAAACATTTTGGAAAAAATGGCATTCCCCATTGCGAAAACTCTTCTCCATTTGTGTATGGCCGGCGCTATTGAAATTTGAGGCAGTTTTTCCCAATATTGGGTTATGTTTTGTTGTAGCTATTCAAAATTATTAAATTGATTTGGGCCATTGTTGTGCATGCTTTGAAGAAAATATGGCTTAGTACCTATCACCTAATCATGGATTTATGGTGAAATATTATCTACCATCTCATCGTGATATTTACCTAGCTAAGATTCTTTATAAATTAGAATCTAGTTCATATTGTTGATATTTAAAATGTAATAGTATACGCAATAGAAGTGCTAGCAGAAAATGAGTCTTGCATTTTGCCATTTCGATAATTTGAATTTTGATGCTTCGGCCATCTTGATAATTGGTCTTTGTAGCCTATTCAATCGGCTAACTATTGGCATCGGGTTGGCTAAAATCGGCTGAGAAACAATAATTTGACAAAGAAAAATAAAACCGCCTACCCGGTAGAAAGTTAATGCAACAAATTGTGTAAATAACATTTTATCTTAAAATTTGTTTGATACAGATATGCATAAAATGTACTTTAAGTACTTTCTAAGTTGCTAATAAATTGTATTTTAAATTATGTAATTATTAACAAAAACTTGGAGCTATGCCGACCTACCTAAGGATCATAAACAAAGTAAATTTTTGAAAATTCAAAATTACTAAATTTTGTTATTTATTTCAATATGTTGACAAACACTTCATATTAAAAAAAAATTGAAAAGTTATTTGTACAAAATACCTACTTAATTAGATTAATGAGACGTTACGTCAGATTATTATTATTTTTATATATTAGTAGGTATCTCTGTCTACACTACATTCAAGACAATAGACAGTTATTGCCCATCCACCATTTTGTGGCAAACTTGAGGAATGATCTTTTCTATTGAAGTTGGCTGTGATAAATTGGGTTATACGTCGTAATGTTTTATTTAAAATGGTCAGTACTATTATTGTATGCCATAATTTTGCATCAGCTGATTACAGTTATGTTACCAGTTGAATATTTTTTTCACTCTTATTCATTTATAGAAGAAAACGTCAAAAAGTATCTAAAATTGATAATATATTCGCGAAAATCAAACAAATGACAAATGATTTCTACTTCTGCAAACTAAAAATGTTTTATACGGTACCTACCTAGGTTGTCGTACTATTCGTAACCTTTTGTAGTAAATATAAGGTGTTAAAAATGTTGTTAGTTTTATTTAATAAATTGTCTTTTTAAATTTAACAATAAATATCGAAACTCGCCAACTAATATTATTATTATTTTATATACTAGTTTTTTGTAGGTACTTCTTTAATTAAATTTTATGCAAAATAATATAGTAGGATGCATCGATGTATGGGGTATGTGGTGATTTTATTTTCATTGTCTAGCAGTATATTGTGTTGCCTACTAGTGATGTTAGGTATTGTGGTTAAATGTGATGTTTACGTTTAATGAGGATATAGTGCACCGTAAAACGAGGAAAAAGTAGCTTCCTTCTTGAAAAAAATTTTTTAAGGTACAACCACTTGGGACCTTCACAGCATGATAGCCTAGGTCCTTGGCCATCTGTAATGGCCAATTACAACATTTTTTTGGAGGTCAAACTTTTTTTTATTACGAAGAATGTCATAAATTTGTCAAAATTAAATTTTCTTACTTTTTCACACATCCCTCATGATATCTCCGGAACCAATCGAGATAATTGTAGGTATTTTTTTTAATTGATAAAGGAAATGTGGGCGAAGGTCACTGCTTTAATTTCGTTTTTATGGAAAATTTAATTTTTTTGTAAAACTAGGTGAAACTGGAACGTTTATCTTCCTTGCTGCATTTTTTTCGGTAAGCGAAAAACTTTTTTTATTTTAAGGAATTTTGTCATACCATATGTGTATGAAATAAAGTTTACACTTCAAGGAAGTTTTTTAAAAAAAAAATTCAGTTCTCTACGACTTATAGTTTTCGAGATTTTGTTTTTTAAAGTTACGAGTTTTTCGATCCTAGATGCGCCTCACTGCGGCGCCACTCAAGTGTGTACAGTGTAGACTATTGAATACAAGTAATCTTATATTATACATAATATATTGTCATTTAGAAACAAGCTTTTCTTTGCGTAATGTGAATGCGAATGAGTATTATTTTTATTGAGTTTTTACATATTATTTAATGCTTAACAATGGAATGTTTATTTTATGTTATCAGAATTAAAATCAGGTAATACAAATCTGGTAAAATCTGTTGATACTGATGTCCTGATTTTGCTTTCACATTATTACTGTGAAACACCAGATATGTCCCATAGGAATATATTTATACAATTAGGACATAGTAAGAATATACAATTTTTGTCAATTAACAATATTGTGGCAAATTTAGGAGAGGAAATTTGCAAGAAAGTATTAACGATTCATTGCCTAACTGGTTGTGACACAACTAATGCCATGTATAAAATAGGGAAGAAAACGGCATTCTATGTTTTATATAAAAATTTAAATAATTTAAAAGATTTAGAAAACCTTCCTTTTCTGTCAGAGGATAAAGCGATGGAATTAGGGGTAAAATATACGCTTTATTTATATAAGAATAAAAACAAAAATATAAAATCCCTGAATGAGATGGGACTTAACAACAAGTACAAATCGGCCAGCTTCTCAGCTGCCTCCTACTGACCATGCTTTTAGACAACATTTAAAAAGGTAATAATTATTTTTCTAGATCGCCCATACCTATTAAAAAAGAAACAAAACACCTACATGTAATTATTTTCTTTTTTGGTATAATATAATAATAACACCACATGAAATTACAACCCTCTTTATCCCTGAAGGTCTGGAATGACCTTGTGTGGGAGAGGGCTACAGATTTAGAGACAATGGACACACACCCAATGTCCGAGTATACTACGATTAATCTCTCTCACAGAAAAATCCCAGTTCCTCGACCGGGAATCGAACCAATTCCAATTCCAATTTAAAACATTTATTGCATATTAAAATACATCACAAAAACTTAATTAGAATGCCACACTCGGCATTGTACAAACAAAATCGAACCCCGGACCCCGAAGTTTTGAGGCAAGTACATTACCTCTAGACCACGGAGCCAGGTGTCTGTATCAATTAAAAATTTAGTATAATAGCCATATACAATACATGCAGATGGAAGATCCAACTCGATACGGTTGGATATTTGAAGAAAATGTTTGGAAGGCAACTTTTTCTAGTCAAAAATCTGTGCCCGATATTGTAAGGCAAAGTTTGTCAATAAGATGTTCCGACAGGGTCTGTAACAACAGATGTACCTGTTTTGCTCAAGGTTTGAAATGCTGCAGTGAGTGCAAATATGCAAACTGCTGCAACCAAGGAACTGTCTAGATATTTTTAGATTCCGACGTTGACGATTTTTAAAATATTTTTATAACAAGTTTTAAATTTATGTTTTAAAATAAATAATTATTTCGTATTTTTTTTAATTCAATTTTAGGTTTTAATGTATAAATATAATGGATTTTAAATAATGTGCAATGTAAATAATGATAAGTAAAACCTAAGTGCTTATGAAAATAAAATTTATATTAAAAATATGTCAAAAATAATACTTAATAGTGTGCACCCACAACACGCATAACACACTGATTAAAGCACAGTAGAACCGGGGGAGATATCCTGCCCGCAGAAACTTAATTTCAAATAACAATAACTTGAAACGTACAAGTCGTAGAGTATTGCGTTTTTTTTTAAAAACTTCCTTGATGTGTTAATTTTATTCCCTATGCATATACTGTGGCAAAATTCCTTAAAACAAAAAAGTTTTTCGCTTACTGAAAAAAGTACTGCAAGAAAAATAAATGTTAAAGTATTACCTAATTTTATAAAAAACTAGGTTTTCCATAAAGACTAAATTAATTCAGTCACCTCCGCTCACGTTTCCTTTATCGATTAAAAAAAAAAAAACTTGATTATCTCAATTGGTTCCGGAGATATCGTGAGGGATGTGTGAAAAAGTACGAAAAATTAATTTTGACAGATTTATGACATTTTTCATAATAAAAAAAGTTGGACCTCCCAGAAAATGTTGTAATTTCCCATTTTAGATGGCCAAGGGCCTAATCTATTATTCTGTGAAGGTCCCATGTGGTTGTACCTTAAAAAAATTTTTTGAAACGTTTTTGTCGGTTTTTCAGTGTACTAATAGGCCAAGTTCTATAGAGAAACCAATTTTTATGCAGTCGACGCACGTTTCAATTTTAATAGTTGATTTAATAGTTGATATTTAAAATAATTTGAAGGTTTATAAAATAAGAATTTTTTTAAAATTATTATAAAAAACATAAAAATGTATGTAAAACACAAAAATGACACTAAGTACTAATGATTAAATTAAAATAAACAATTACAAGAGGCATAAGATACTCACATTTAAAGTAGGTTTTCCATGTTTTTATATAACTAACAGTTCGAACAATCATCAGGTATAAGAAAAAAAGTAAGGTTGGAAAAATCTACAGTCACAAAATTATAATTTTTAATTATTTGTCCAGAGATTAATCTTTGACTTATTTGTTTCACCATTAAGACAACAATAAAATTATTCTTATTATTGTAGCAAGAAACACCGAAACAACAACTGTGATGTAGGTAAAATTGTATTATTTTCAGTTTTTTATTTTATCAATTAAATTAAAATACGCAGTGTTGAGATTTTCAATGTCCGATCTTTTGTTTTTTTGTCTTTCTTTATCCATATCATCTCATTTAGTAACCGTTTTTTTTTAACTGTTTGTTTATAATATTCGTATGTTCAAAATTGAATTGATGGATATTGTTTAGGGTATGTTCCGGCAAGGCAATAGGATCACTTTTTTCTTTAAGGGGTTATGTATATTCTTTTGATCATTTTTATGATGTTATGGTGACGCGAGTCTTCCAGAGCGGTAGCAGCTGCTCTATGCATCTTATTAGTTGTGCTGATACCGCAAGCCATTCGAGCAAGTGTAACAATAGCTCGTGCAATGTTGTATCAAATGCCTTGCGGTAATCAATCCAGGCCATCGATAGATTCCACTTGTATTGCATAGAATCCTGCATAATACAGCGGTCTATCAGCAGGCTGTCCTTGCAACCTGCTATACCCTTCTTGGCACCACGCTGTTCGTCTATCTGCTGGAAGACCGGATCAACAGACCTCAGTGTCTTAGCATACAAGATACGTGTAAATATATTGTAGCAGGAGTTGAGGCAAGTGATCGGCCTATAACTCTTCGGGTCGGAAAGATCCTCCTTTTTGAGGATGAGCACAGTACGTCCCAAGCCCAAGTAACACCTCTAAGATACTTTTGATTTATTTAGGTTTTAAAAGTGCTTTAACATATTCAATAAAATGATAGTGGTTTTAAAATTACCTTAAGATAAACTAAAAGTTCTTAGAGACCACTGATTCTTATGCAAAGGATTTAATGCACTCTTTAAATTAAAATAAAAAAACTGTTTGCTCCTAATGCCCTATTGATCTTATACTAGTTTTATAATACTCTTGACATTGGCTATTTTAAAACTAATTTGCCTTTTTAAAGAATTAAATAGCAAGTTGGTTTTAAAACAATCCATTTTGGAACAAATGGTTTTAATGTAGTTTTATGGAGTATCCTTGATGTAGTCATTAAAACCCATTAAGAAAACTATTTTATCTTAAGCCTATATGCTCAATGAAATTCCACATTAAATCCTAAAACATAGTTTTTACCTTTTAAAGAGTAAATTAAGAATATTTTAAAGTTCAAAGGTTTTAATTTAAAAGAAATGCCTGTTGGATTTTTGATGACTTTATTAAAACTAATTCTACCCCCTCCATAATCGGAGAAAACACGCCATCTGCTCAATAAACTGATTGCTGATTTAGTGAACCAGTGCAGTCCGTGTACCTACTTTATGCATGAATGAAAACTAGAAGACATATTTAAAATGGAAATTATTAGTGACAAATATTTTAAATTAAAACGAAGTCACTAAATCCGGCAATCACAAAACCGGCACAATTTTAAGGTTAGATCCCTTTAAATCAATAAGGCCACGAGTTCGAACATATTAAAGCAACTCCGTTTTAAAAGGAAGAGTAAATAAATGTCTGGGAGAGTAATTGTACTTAAAGTGGTAAATAAAACGCTATTTTAAGTCTTGTAAGATTTAAAATGTTCTATTAACTTGCAATCAGTTTTTATCTAGACCACGCCATTTTTTATATAAGATACAGACCCGCCATGATGAATATTTTCAATAGCCAAAGAAAAAAATATTATTGAAATATATGCGCTTTACATCCTCTTAAATAACTGAAGGACGGTGTGTCCAAACATGCAATTTAATAAAAAAAAGCATTTGGATGTTTAGATGCAAAATAAAAATTGACGATATTTTTAAAAATTTTTTTAGATAATAAAAAAAACCATTATATTGGTGGCGCTCGAGTTATGTAGAAGTATTTTATTATATTTTGTCAGAAAAGTGCCATCCGTTGGTAATTTTTACCAGAATAGTTTGCATTTGAATATTATTTTTGATCAGCTTTATATGCGTTACGTTTAAAATATTACCACTCTGCCCCATTAGAGACTTGCCGTTGTTTTAACTATTTCACGCATAAAGTTGTCCGACTTTAAAACAAAATAAAATCCTTTTAGGATTAATTATAATGATTCTCAAGGCAATTTAGTCTGCTGCAATTTTATTTTAAATGCAAAACGTTTTAATACATAAATTTAAGGTTGCCTTGAAGAACTCTTTAAGAATATGAAATTAAAACTAAATGGTTTTTAATATAGTTTTAAAATTTAGTCTTCAAGACCCTTTTAGGATGGGCCCTTTTTGGCTAGAAGCTGCTTTATGGTGATCCTAAGCTTGTCTTGAAGATCATTTGGTTTTATTCGAAGTTTTATTGTATAGTTTTAAAGCGACCTTGGAGATCTTAATAAGAGCATTAGTGTTACTTGGGAGACGAACCAGTCCGGAATCTGCTTCCCTCGTTCAATCATGAGTTGAAAACTTACGCCAGATGGCGGTGAGTGAAAGGAAATTTCTTCAACCATTAGTTGTTAATGCCGTCTGGGCCGGGGGCAGCGAAGTTCTTGGTACCAACAAGTGCTTGTTGGACTTCGTACTGATTGCCGAGCACACTTCTTCTAGCTCTTCAAGATGTCCGTGGCACAGAGCCTCGAAGTGTGCAATTGCTGAAGCGTCGCTATTGAATGGACGCGTCGTTTCATAGATTCCGTTCCAGAAGGTTTCGACATATTCTACTGTCGGCGGATTATCGACAATACGTTGTGGTTCAATGTTTTTTTATTACCATGCGCGCTCGGATCATATCTAGACGGTGCTGTTTGATGGTAAGCATCAGTGTCTGATTTAGAGTATGGTGTTGACGTCTTAATCCGGCTGCTCTGCGCCAGATTCTGGGAGTAAAAATTCTATCACTTGTCGTGTATTCCACCACACTTTGGACCTGAGAAGCATGTTGTCTGACTGACGGCATTTTGCCTTCGATTTTTTGTACACGCCGCTTGGCCATCTTGACCCCGTTTAAAGCGTTAGTTGACCCCTCACGGAGGACGAGTTACTTCGCGGCGTTGTACACGGCAGAGCTGATTTGCCAGATGTCTACATCTTCTGAAAGTTTCCCATCGATGACCGCATCCATTCTAGCCAGGTCTTGTGGCTTTAGGTTAGCCCTGGTGTTAAGGCTAACCCTCGTCCTTAAATCTACATCGATGAATTCTACACATTTTTTGCCTGCCTGGGTATACCTAGCCACTTGCCTCTCCTAACATTTTAATTGACGCTCAGTTTACATGTACAATATTAAATTAAATTTTTGTGAATACACAGACGAACGTCGCTTAGAGTAACAACGGGGGGATAAACAGACATATAGGCTGAAACATGTTGGTATATTTATCGCTACATATTACTGAGTTATATGCAGAATTTCGTTAAGGCACTATGTTTACTTGTTTTTTCCAATTCTGCAAATTGTGTCTATCGAGCTCGCAATAATTCGATGAAACTCTAAAAGTTGTGATCAATTTGTTATTTAATGTGATTAAATATGATTTGAAGGAAACAACTACTCAGCGGGCAAATACCCCGACCTGCATTGAATTACACCCTCAAATCATGATTGATCGATAGCCAATATCATTTGTCAATTCCTAACCAGACACAGATCGATTTCGAACTTATTTGTTCTCTTCAGTATGCCATAGGTTATGGAACAGACAAATGATAGTGGCCAACCTGCTAGTTATATACTAACTATGGTGAAGTGAATAGTGGTGAGAGGTATGTCATTAAACATGGAACTGATCGAAGTTCTTAGCATGATTGGATGCAACGATAAAACAAGAATCCAAGAAGCAGGATGCAGAATGTTTAACAATAAACATTCCAATAGAGAACCAAATTCGTTCTACAGTAAGCAAGATAGAAAATAAAAAGCAGACCAGTCACGTGAAATATTTGCCAAAATGTGGTAGATCAAAATAAGATGATAAATTGAACATTCTACTGGCAATTCAAGAAAATTCATAAAATTTAGTAACACAAATTGGTATGGATAATGCGGTACACCATTTCCTCAAAAAAAAAAAAAAAAAAAAAGGCGCCACCATAAAGTGTGCTTGGCTCAGGAACTAATTGAAAATAATTTTGCCTGCGGATCGAATTTTGCGAAATAATGAGAGAATAATATAATTTCTTTTTTGATGAAGCTACGTTTCATTTATACGGATATATAAATCGCTAAAACTGTGGATATTGGGTTCTTAAAAATCCATAGTGAATGCAGATTCACATATACAATATCCACTGAAAATAAATGTCTCGGCAGGAGTAATTCATAACTGATTATTAACTACATTCTGTTTTGCGGGTGCATTGACTGGAGAAAGCTATTTACAAATTTTTAAGAGCAGATCTAGTTCCCCTATTAAGAAATTTGTATCCTAACGAGGAAGATCCAAATCATTCTTTAGGTGAATTGTTTTATCAAGACGGTGCATTACCTCCGAGCTATATGAGCGATAATTTATTGTAAGGTTATCTAAAGAATATCGTCTATGTTAACGAACCAAATAATTAAATGTTCAACAGGAATTCCTTTCGCGTCATTCCAAGTGTATCTGTCAACGTGAATGGTTAATAAATTTTAATACATGTATTTAAATTAAAATCTAATTATCGAAAATAATGATTAATATACCACTTTATGCAAGATCAAAGTAAAAATTCTGAAAAAAATTGGATGTTCTATTGTTAAATAAACCTGCTATCCGGTATATACAAACACTATTAAATATTATGTACATTTTGTCAATTTCATGTCAAAATAGAATACGTCGACGCAACAAAAAGCAATAGACATTTCGTAATATTCTGTAAGGTAGGAATAATATTTAAAATACATGGTGTATTTGTCCCTCGTGTTCTTTGTTAAGAAGCGTGGAGGCGTTATATTTAGAAAATCAATTCTATGTTGACTTTACAATTTCTACGGGTAAACTTTAAAGAATATACAAAACATTGCCGGAAACGTAAAGGTGACTTAAAATGGCATTGTAGGTTTTGTAAAGGTATGTTTCCTGTATCTGCTATTTAATGTTTTCATTCAGTTTAACATTTCTGTTTTTTGAATTTGCGCTGCAAGTTTAAGATTAATGGTTATTTGATAATGTGGGAATATATTAAATAAATGTACACAGGGTGATTCAGAGGTGAGTGCAAAAAATTAAAACTTAACTTCCTTAACGAATTTTGAGATGGTTATTTTATATAATTTTTTTTTATAGGGAGCCATCTCTAAAGAGTTATAGCCCATAAAGATGAAAATACAAACTGAATTTTCATGTATTTTCTTGTAAACGGCTATGAATTGGAATATAATGTTTGGAGTGAAGTTTGTACATATCAATTTCCTTTTAACGGACTAGTTTTTTGTCTACTCCAATTCGCTGCTAGGGATAGAAATTGACAACCCCTTAAAATTTTTGTCGAAGCTTTTCTATTTTTGATTTTTTAAAAATTGAAAATATTAAGTAGTCTAATATATTTAGAATACTAGTGTCTTACCCCCAGTATTATCAACATTTTAAAGGAACCTTCAACTTAAAGGGAGTTTTGGTGACCAGAAAACAAACAAAATATAAATATCAGATAGCAATCCTATAATTTAAATGAAAAATTAGGTTTAATGGTATTCATATATATCTCGCTTTATATTTTTCTGAAATTGCTGATAATACATTTTCTTATCACTAAAATTCCCGTTAAGCTAAAGATTCCTTTAAAATGTTGATAATTCTAGGAGTTAGAAAATCTTCGTAAAAACATAGTTTTCTAGTAAAAAAATGCAGTGAGTTTATGGTTACATGCGATTCAATATATAGTAAACTGCTGTTATCTAAAGTATTTCTATTGTCAAGTGGCATAACATAGGCATTAGAAAGGTTTGAAAATTGTAAATTATCAAGTCATCAACAGATATGAGATTGGATGACATTAGGGACTATAACACTTTATGGGTGTGCTCTATTAAATAAGTTTATATGAAAGATCCACCTAAACTTCTTTAAAAAATCTAAGTTTGAATTTCTTAGTTCTGAAACACTCTGTGTAAGTTATGAAATGTTTTGGACTAAGACATATTTTCTTAAAAAAAATTACATAAAATATGATTCGATTGACGTTTTTCGACGTTAAACTAAAATAAATTTTCATTTGTATTTAACTGGTGGTGCATTTATATCTATTAAAATTTTACCGGATGGAATAAAGGGTTTTTAAGTTATGATTCCGTCTATAAAATTAGTTTTTTCTCAATTTTTTCAGAAACCTAAAGCCCCAGTGTGTCAAATCAATGGTATATGTATGCGCTTCAAGGGGTTCTAAAATTTTGTTCAAGGGAAATTTGATGAGACGTGAACTTGGATTTTTCTGACATGGTCCTCTTAAAAACCACGTTACATTTTAAAATTTTCAAAACAAACACATAATATTTTGTGACACACATAACGCATTTGAATAAAATATGTAAATTGTTTGGAAACGAAACGAGCGCTTTGGTGGAAATACACCTCTAAAACTTATAACAATACACATCTACATATACGACTGCTTCATACTCTTTAATTACAAAACTTTAGGAAGAAAAACATTTTCAACAATTTGTAACACGGGGTATATAAAGCAGCGAATATCTTTAAACAAACTGACATGCTTAAGACACTACTTCAATTGACCTTAATTATAATTATTATTATTTATTTATACCATACAAAATAAGCCATCATTATGAGATATTTAAATTTAATCCTCATTTAAGTACCTTATTAAAATCGATTTTGGCAAGATTTTCGTGTCCGCGGACCCACTTAGCGATGTGGGCTCGTTAAAGATCTCTATCTCCCGTTAAAGTTTAGCTCCGGCAAAGTGTCTTAGTCGGGGGTAGCTCATCTTCTGACGTTGCTGATTGTCCTTGGTAGCGGTAATAGATTGGTGTAAAATAAACGATTTAAAAAAAGTAAATTTTTTATATATATTTGACGAATAACACTGCATTTGATTTGGCATTATTAATGTTTGTAAAATCTGTTACAATTTCGAGAAATACTAAATTGTAAAAAGGTCCATTTTGCATACTTAGAAATGAGTATTTTATATACAATTAATGTTTGTTTCGACTAAGTATTTTAAAACTTTTATTTTTTTTAAGTGAATACATATTTCAATTTCATAATAAATTACTTTGCTTATATCCGCAGGAATATATAAATCATTAAAAAGGATGTCATGGTTGTAAAAGTACCCATTCATCCATAAAAAGTAAATGTTTGTCTTTTCGGTAATTGTAATGTAATAAATAACCACATCCTGTAAAACTAAAATATGACTTCATTAAAATGAAATTTTTTTAGTTAAAATATTAATTTTACATGTATTTTTAAATTTTCTTTCTTATACATATATGAAAACAATTAAACCATCTAAATTTTCAAATAAAACTCTATATATAAGGCTGAATGTATGATTTTTTGTAAATGAATCAGTATTATACAGGATGGTCCTTTAAGTAATGGGACTTAGAGTGAATTCTGGACTTCAAAATATTACGATTTGTATTAGTCAAACTTACCTTAGTACAAAATTTCATATTAAAAGATAAATAGGGTATGTGTATATGATTTTTTTTTAATTATCAAATACTTGTAATAACTGATATACACAGTAGACCAATAACATTGGAGAATTTTGCATATTAATATCTTTTTTAATATTCTACCGATTTTAATGATTTCTGGATATATAGTACGCATAACATCTAACTTTTTAAAAAAAATTAAGCCAAAAAAATTAAGAGGTGGAGGGTTCCTTTATGCCTTGTGTTTGAAGTTGTTGTAAAAGATACCATTTTAAAAAATCTGACATTTCATTTTCTTCTTATTTATATATTTCTAGAAAAAAATAATTATTGGGTATTACATAAGCAACCTTTCAAACTTAACATGATAAAAATAATTTTGCTTATGTAATACCCAATAATTACTTTTTTTTCAGAAATAAATACCAAGCAAATAAAATGTCAGATTTTTTTAAATGAAAAGATTGGGTCTATTTAGGTTAGGTTAGATGAAATATCTTGAATGTCATTGTGATTATCAAAATTACAATCTATCAATTTAAAATGTCAAAATAAATATGACAAATGACAAAATATTTTGAATTATATAATTAAAATAATTTTATAAATAATATATCCGTATTTATCATCCCACTGAGGAATTCCGGAAGAATGGAAGACGATATACATTGTGCCCGTAAAATGTGGAATAAATTCATTATTTCTTAAACCAAAAATATTTAGAAAAAAATCCTCGGACACGTCGATTTTTAAATTCACTATAACCTTCATTTTTTTGTTATGACGTCATCACTGTTTCTGTTATGACATCATCGACACTTTTACTTCCTCACCCCTCAAAGTGAGGAAGGTATGTATTCGTGGAAAAAATTTTGAAAATTTTTATTGCATTTCTGGACGAATCTCGACAAATTATGACGATATACAAAATTTCAGACGAAAAAAATTTTCAGTCTGTCTGTCTGTCTGGTCCGCGATAACAGCTACAGTTTTTGAGATAAAGCTTTCAAATTTGGTACACACATTCTAGAGGTCAAGAAAGAGATCGAGTTCGTTGATGAGGAAAATCGGTTCTTAAAATTTGAAATGTAAAAAAAAATATTAGTGACATTTTTGAAACGCCAATTTGAAATGTTAATTTTTTTTTGACATTTCAAATTTTAAAATATTAGTGACATTCCACCAATGTGACTTTTTTGAAACGTCAAAAATGACTTTCAAAAAAATATATTAGTGACATTCCACCAATGTGACTTTTTTTAAAGCGTCAAAAATTACTTTTATTACAAACTCCACCACACATCGAGTTTTTTTGAAACGTCAAAATACGACTTTTTTGAAACGTCAGAAAATGTGACTTTTTTGAAACGTCAAAAATTACTTTTATTATAAACTCCACCACACGTCCGTCGAGTATTACTACGGTGAGGAAGTTCTGATCCCCAAATATTTGGCAGCAGTTTTTTAAATGGAACACACTATATATTCCATTTTTGGATTCTGCTTCAACAGCTGATTCCAAATATGTATCATACTTAGGGTCTAAAATTGATACGTTGGAAGATGAGGCCAGAGTAATGTTTAACTTAGAATACAGTGTGCCCATGAGAAATATAAAAAATCTCCTTTATACGCTGGTTGTAGTCTTCTTAACATTTTGCCTCATGCTTTAAAAGAAACAAGAAGCTGTGCTCAATTTAAGAGAAATTTAAAATCATTTTTAGTAGAAAATTGTTTTTATAGAAGAATTTATCACAGTAGAAATTTCTCTATCAATAGTACATAAAATTTGTAACTGCAATAATTTTAATTAAATCTGATGATCTCGGTCTGACTCGTAAGTTACTAGTAATTATTATACTATGTGTTTGTTTACATTTGTTTTATACATAAAAATTTATGTAGATGTACACATGTATTGTAAGCTGTTTTTGTTATTACAATGTATTTCGTTTTTTTTTATAGTTTTTTTGTACTTATTCAAAAAAATCAAATTACTTACCTTATTCATATCTCTGTATGGCAAAAAAAGTAAATAAATTTATTTATATTTCTATTTCTATTAAAAAAAGCAAATAAAAAAAGTAAAATAAACAGGTTTTTTACTAATTTTTGAAGTAGGCTAGTTTTTGTTTGTTTTTTTGTTTTCATTATCATCTTTAACAGTGAATCACTTAATAATACTTTACCCCAGTAGTGGTTTCTCAATAACTGTTGGCGACTTATTATAATTTATAACATGAGTGTATCTGTAAGGCGGAGAATTGAAATTCTTACGATGATTGTGTATGGTGATAGGATGCGAACTCAACAAGAAGTATGTAATTTGTATTATACTAAATATCCAGAACGACCCATAACTCAACGTCAGTGAGTTAAATTGAAAAAAAAATTTAGAGAGACTGGTACGGTAGAAGAATCACTCAAAACAGGTCGCCTAGGTGTTGACGAGGATACAAAATTAAATATTTTACTGGCTGTTGAAGAAAATCCACATACCAGCGTTCGCCAGGTTAGTCGCGATTATAATGTTACTAAAACGTCAATACATATGGTATTAAAATTAGAAAAATGGCATCCCTTTAAGATTCAGCTTGTGCAAGAACTAAGTGATGATCCAGAATTTTGTGAAACAATGATGAATATATGCAATGGTGATTTACTTCTCAAAAAAAATATTATTTTCTCCGATGAATGAATGAACTTTCAAATTAAATGGTGAAGTGAATTGTCATAATTGTAGATACTGGGCAAGGGGAAACCCTCGATGGATGCGGGAGCAGCACACACAGCATCCACAAAAGGTAAATATGTGGATGGGAACGGTAAGAAACAGAATTATTGGACCCTATTTTTTCGATGGAACTGTACACGAACCGGCATATCTTAAATTTTTAATGGGCTGTCTCATCCCAACATTATTAAATTTATTCCACGGTAGAATTAATCCTGAAAATGTTGACGAAAACCTGTGGCATTAAGAGGATGGTGCGCCTTCCCATTATGCAGCAGACGTTCGAAGGTATCTTGACCAAATATTTCTGAACAGATGGATTGGTAGACGTGTACCCATCGAATGGCCACCAACGTCACCAGACCTGAATCCATTAGATTATCTTCTGTAGGGTTATCTAAAAAAATTTAGTTTATAAAACCAAACCGGAAATCATTGTTGAATTAAAAGGGAGAATTAAAACAGAAATAAACAACATTTCTCATTCTAGTGACTATTATTTGTTCAAACAAAACATGAAAAATTATATTCAAAATGGCCGTATCTTTCAACTTATCAATTTTAAACCTTAACTATGATATATTTTTGATATCAGCTGTTGATTCAGAATCTAAAAATGGAGAAATATACAGGGTGTTCCATTTAAAATATATCGATTACGTCATAACGGAAAGGATAAAGCGTGCAATTGAAATTAAAAAACAACACGTCCGAGGATTTTTTCTTAATATTTTTGGTTTAAGAAAAAATGAATTTATTTCATATTTTACGGACACACTGTATATCGGAGTAGGCGTTTTTGTATTGTAATTGGGGCCAATAATTTTTTAAGTGTAAACATCTTACTTTTTGGTGAGTCAATATTTTTTTAATCTGAATATTACTTCCTCACCCCCTCAAAGTGAGGAAGTTGTGTATTCGTGAAAAATTTTTGAAAATTTTTATTGCATTTTTGGACGAATCTCGACGAATTATGTCAATACACAAAAATTCAGACAGAAAAAATTTTCTGTCTGTGTGTCTTCTGTGTGGTTCGCGATAGCAGCTACAGTTTTTGAGATAAAGCTTTCAAATTTGGTACACATATTCTAGAGGTCAAGGAAGAGATTAAGTTGAGCAAAATCGGTCCCAATGTCTAAAAAAAAATATTAGTGATATTCCACCAGTGACTTTTTTGAAACGTCAAAATGTGACTTTTTTAAAACGTCAAAAAATGTGACTTTTTAAACGTCAAAGTGACTTTTTTAAAACGTCAAAATGTGACTTTTTTGAAACTTAAAAAAATGTGACCTTTTTGAAACGTCAAAAATTACTTTTATTATAAACTCCACCACACGTCGAGTTTTACTACGGTGAGGAAGTTCTGATTCCCAAGTAATTGGCAACGGTCTTTTTTTGCTTTTATATTAATAATACTGTTATTTAATCCACCGCAATTTTAATTTTGGACTTAGTAGTTGTTTTAATAGTTTCTACGATAAAATGCATTTGCAAGTATTGTGTTTGATTTATTATCTACATAAAACTTTTATAATAGCGCATTCAGATAAGAGTTACAGTATAAAATATAAAAAACTATAGGTATTTATTGTTGTTATTGTCATCATTCGTTACTGTCAAATTTAGTATTATTATTTATTAACTCTATTATACATACAGGGTATCTCACCGGGAAATGCATCGATCGATATAGGGAAAAGCCCGCATCAGAAAATTTTGAAAATTTAGGGAATTACTAACGGCAGTGTGGTCAATCCAACTAAATTAATTACAAGCATGTGGCACTTTTACACGAAGAAAGTTGTTATTGTAAACCATTACACCTGTCAAAATTTTTTTAAAATGTCAAATATCTCGGAAACGGCTTGGTTTAGGCATAGGGTATCCTACATCTTTTTAACTCAGAATTTTATGTCCTTTTCGAAAACCCTAAAATATATAGGGTATGCCGTTTAAAATAAGCAAATTGGTATAACCGGAAGTGCCAGATGCTTGTAATTATTTTAGTTGGAATGACCCACTACCATTAGTACTTCCCTAAATTTTCAAAATTTTCTGCTGCGTACTTTTCCCTATATCTATATATGCAGTTCCTGGTGAGACACCCTGTATATTTTGTTTCCTAAATAATGTCTATATTTCAATTTACATTAATTAAAAATGTGTAATAAACTCCAGGTTTGACTACTTTCTATTTGAAATATACTACGAGTAGAAAATTAATTCTGGCTGACACTTATGAGGTTATTTTAACGTTATGTATATAATTTGAATAATTTTTCAAATTGGCTTTATACGAAAACTCGTTCATTTTCCCGGTTAGTATGGTGGCGTTAATGATTTTAGTTCGTTGGCGTTCGCCTCCTAATTGAGGCTTCGCGTTTAAGTTATAATTCATGTAAATGCCACTGTTTACTCTTCTCATCAACTTGCAGGGATATACAATTGTTGAATGACGTGCTAAATAAAAATTATTTACCTTGGATCACGAGAGACGGATTGACCAAAACACAATCATACATTATGAGACATCCAGTATCAACGCGGCAATGTCCATTTTGTAGAAACTTGGGTATCAACAAAAAACGATTTTAGTTAACTGAAGGAATTTAAATCTCAAATGGTAAGTTTAATCAACTAACATATATGCTTTGTTACGTTCCTGAATAAAAACAGTTTTAAGTTCTTTAATTTCTGACAGTTTTCGAATTAAATTGTAATAAAATTTGGACATTGCCATGTTTGATTCTTAATATGGGATATTGCCGTCTTTGATACTGAAAAATAATAAAAATTCTAAAATCTCGAATTAGGTGATCCCTAGAAATCATTTCTTAAAAAAACACTACTAAAAAAAAACTAAAAAAAATCCTTGATTCACACTTTCTATTTAAAAAAATTACCTACCTACTTCGGTAAAATGTAAAATGTAATAATAATAATATAAAAACATATAATGTTGATTAAAAATTGTGAGATTCTCTTCATAAATTCACAAATTTCTTGACCTAATTATTTTCAATAACTTAATTATCCTCAAGTGAAATAGTTTCATGGATTAGGTTACAATAAAAATGTAACTCTTCTAAATGTCTCCATTCTTGTCCAAAGTACTTTGTAAGCAAGAATTTGACATCTAAATTTTAGAAGGTGTAATATCGAAACTGAAGAATTACAAGTTAATCATTCGTGGAGGTTTTTCTTTTTTCATTACACTTTTGGCTATGCTCAAGTTGTTCTTATAATGTAATTCTTCCCTAACGAATATATTTCCGGTACAACGTAGGTAAAATCTTTTAGTTCGTTTAAAGCCAAAATGAGGCTTCGTGTTGTCGGTACAAGCCTTCTCTATATTTCATGACATATTGCAAGCCTGCGCATTTATGCTGGTTCCCTTATCAAATTCATTGGCGGAGGTACTTGTCCAGTAAGTATGATTTGAAGGGTAGAATATTAGGAATCCGTAAACGCACGGATTCGTCTTAATAATTATTCACTGAACATTAAAAAAACGAATTCATATTGTGAAAAATTACATAAGTTAAGTCATCTGTAACTAATCCACAGTAACAACAGCTTGATATGAATAAAAGTGCGCAAAGTAAGAACAAAACATCATGTGTTGGCTAAACGCTATTAATGATTGGCTAAACTGAAGTTTGCCGTTTATGATACCAGTTGTTATGAAGATTGCCAACTTTAAATTTTAAGAAAAAAATTAACATCCACAGACAGAGATCTACAAACACATACGCAAAGTTGATCTAGAATTGTTACATGTCTCTGATAAATATGACGTCGCGATGATCGGAAAAAGCATATCAAGTGGTAATTTTTTCAATTGCTAAGAGGCAGAAATAATTTGTTATTCAAGCGAAATAATATTTAAGTCGAATATGACCTTCAAATATGTTTGTAAGTGCAAATGGACATCCGCCTTTTAAAAATAAGGTAGATATTTTTCCAATGCATAACTGAAATATCTGGCAACCCAAAGTCATTATTACTGTTTTCGCTAATTTTTAAATAAACCTAATTAGAATAATAAATTAAGATAATTATATTTGAATTTTTTTTTGGATAAATCCTGAACAATCCTTAAGATTTTACGTAATATCAAAAGAAAGGTGTGTAATCTTTACCAAACAATAAAAAAATACAATGCTCTTATATGATCAGAATGTTAACCATATATTATTATACATGCTATAGCAGACTTTACATATATTTCTTGAAATTAAACACCACAGAAATGAGACAATCCCCGAGATACAAAGCCGAGCTGTCTAGAAAAACGTGTCGTTTTAAGAAAGTTACGTTTCGAACTTTAACTGCCGCAACGGTTACACGTATTAAAATTCATGACATGTTTTCGATAATTTGCTATTGATCAATAGACATCACACAAAGATCTTTTCCTGGGCCAATGAAAATTACTAATCAAACGCATGCTGGTAATAATGGTGACTAATTATTGTAATCGATTTTTGATAGATGATGAATTTATCTGTTACAACTTTACCGGCAACCTAAATCACTGGCGGACCGACTTTTAAGGATCTGAGACAAACTCTTTGAGTTGCAATATCCAAATTAATTAACAGAAAAAAACACAGATTGTATACATTTATTTAGAAAAAGAAAGCAAATAAAATAAGAAAAATGAAACAGCAAAAGAACAATAAGTATGCTCCAGTAGGACATGAAAATTAGATATATTTTGACAATGAAATAGAAATAGTTTTATACTAAATGAAACTATCGATATTAGTGACACACACAGTGTCATAAAAATTTGTTGAGCGTGTCAAGTGAAAAAATGCCTCGAACATTTTTGTCAGAAGCTCAAAGAGCCAGAGCAATTGCAAAGACTGAAGATGGCTGGTCTTATAGTAGCAGAGGGTCTCAATGTAAGCATATCCTGTAATGCTTATGTTAAAAAACGGTGAGATGAACTTCAAACACATCAAAACATTCTTGGATCTGGTGGAAAGCGAGATCCGACTACACAGGATAATGATTTAATCATATTATGGGCAATCCTATTGATACGGCAACCGAAGCGAAGGAAAAAACTCAGTGTCCAGGATCAATTTGGTCAGCTCGTAGAAGACTCAAAGAATATCGTAACAGAAGTAAAGTAACGGAGTAAAAACCTTCATTGACTGAATTGAATAAAGAGATGCGACTGAATTTACACATGAATACATAAATCGAAACGTTAACTTCTGAGGTTCCGTAGTGTTCACGAATGAGAAAAATTCTCAGTATTGTCATGATGACAAAATGCGGATGTATAGACTAAACAATCGCTGCATATTTCTAAAGGAATATATTCAATATGACAGATTCGGTGACAGACTTTGGGTAAACGTTTGGGGAAGGATATGTGCTGATAGAACTGTGGTATGCTTCAGATAACTGTCCAGTCCATACTGCTAGAAATAATTGGGTAGACCAGAACCATATCAACGTGATGCCTCGGCCTGCGAAGAGCCCTGATCTTAATCCGATAAAAAATATTTAGGGTTATTTAGTGAAACGGATATATTCCCTAAACTTCATATCTGCAAATAGAGATGAACTCTGGAATTCTGTTATTGACGTATGTCAACAGAACACCTATAAGTTCAGAAATCTAATTCTTGATCGCCACTAGAAAAATTTATTAAGTGTTCTTTTTAGGCTAATGCAAACTAAATACAGCTGGTAAAAAGCATAAAATCATCTCAAATAATATTGTTTTAATACTTTCCTCTAAAACGTTTGCTGTGTCTAATAGCTCTAGGTCATCTCCTATTATATCTAAGCTTATGCATCTTACCATAAAAAAATTTTCAATAATAATTAATAGTATGTACTATCGTGGCCGCAAAATTTCGCACGATCTTTGGTCACACTATCAGGTTCTCTCCAAATTTGCCTGATGCATTCTTGCCATTTTTGGAATTTCGATAAAAAATCATTAGAGTATTGTGTGTACAAATAAAAATGATTTATGAGGCAAATATATTAAAAAAATAATAGAAACAAAATGTATACAAGATGACATATGAATAGACGAACACAGGGCTTTGTCATCATAAAACTGTATAAAAAGTAGTCTGTACAAACATAAAAAAATTTTTTTGTGGCAAAAACAACATTTTATTTTCAATGTAGTTGCGGGGGCAAAATAATTTGGGCAAAAAAATCATTTCATCAAAAGATCAATCCAAGAAAATTCATAAACCTAAAAATGTAACAAATAACTCAAAATGGACTTAATATTTTGTAAAATCCCCACTGCAATCCATAACCTGTTGCAATCTTCAAGGCATGGAAGCACTTAAATTTTGCAGTTATTTTCTAAAACATCTCATTCGTTTTAGATTGCATTTACAAGTTGTTCTCTATTTTGAGGTCTGAACTCATACTTATGTTTTTCATATCCCAAATGTTTTTGACTGGGTTTAAATCAGGGCTTCTTGCTGGCCAAGAGAGAGCTTGATGTTATTTTGCTCCAACCCGTTTCTGATAATGTGGGCTATGTGAACGAATGGTCAGTTATCCTGAAAATGATAATTTAACAAGATGAAGTTGAATATTCTTACGTGTTATTGGAAAACGAAATCATTTTGAAAGTGATCTTACAGAGAGAGAAGATTAGATCATTGAGAAGTTGCACATACTGCTGGCCAGTTAAGCGACCATCGATGAAGCGCAAAACTCTTGGCCCTTGAGTCGATATCCAGCCCTATAAGTGAACTGAAAATATTTCGCTCGTTTTGTGCAAATAAAACTGCTCGAATTTTTTATCTCATGGGCGGTAGACTCTAAGTTGAGTGTTGCATATGGATTAGAAGATCTTTTCATCTGAAAACACTGCACCTCCCAAAAATCTACTGGAATCAAATTTTAATTTGCAACCGTTCTCCTTTTATTGTACATAATATAATTGAGTCTGACCTATTGTAGCTACTTTAGATGAGGACAAATTCTGTTTCGCAATATTTTCCAGTGTGTATTTTAAGCTAAAATTTATGACAATTGTTTCTTTAGATGTTATCTTCTAGTTACAGTTAACTAAGCATTGATAAACTGGCCCTTAGTAAGAAAAGGATTAATTTCATTGAGGCTAGGTTTAACTTAATTCATTTTCTATAAAAAAATTAAATTAATATTCAAATATACATCATATACAAATACAAATACAACAATGTTATTTTACAACTACATGTCTAATAGGGTACTTAATTAGGGTATACATTACCACCGTGTCCCATAAACAGAACACGAAACATTGTTTAACAAAGCACAACATATGACAATAAGCTATGATAAATCACAAGGCTCAAACAGATTTGGAGCATTTGAGAGAGGGCGGTGTAATATGGCATATAAATTAAGATTATACCGAGTGTGCCCTAAAATCATGTTAGAAATAAAGTCATTTACCAGGTTGGCTATTGTAACAAATGTTACAAAGCTTATCTTTGTACTTAGGAAGATGTAGTTATCTAACTATTTTTCTTCACAGATACAATTTAATAATTTACGGAACAATTATTAATTGTAACAGTATTAATTAATACAACAGGTACCGAGAACGAAACAGGCGGAGGGGTGCTTCTAGCATGTGAACAACATCTAAGGTCAGAAAAAATTGATTTCCATTATTTTCAGCTTCATTTCCTACTATTGATGTTCTGCGTTGTAAATGTCAATTTCATTTTACAATAGTATACATTTTTGATACTTATATACCACCTAGTACTAGCTTAGAACAATACGAACTATTTTTTGAATTATTAGAACAATTACGCTTTATCTTAGACAAAAATACTTATTTCTGGAGATTTTAATTTACCACTCTATGTTAACAATGAAAATAATAACAGGAAGACCAATATAATTACTAACTTTGAAACCTTGTTCGATATTCAACAACATAATGAAATACTCAATAATTCAGGCCGTCTGCTCGATCTTGTTTTCTCGAATCTAAAGTGTGAGATTCTACACGATAATGCGCCACTTGTAAAAGAGGATATTTTTTTACCCAGCTCTTCTCGTCAAAACAAAGCTTCTCTTAAAATGCACAAACTTTACATCCCCTAATAATCAGAAAAACTACAATCTTAGGAAAGCCAATTGCCCAGCTCTGTATAAAGCTATCTTTGAAACCGATTAGTATAATCTACAAAACTTTTCAGATATCAGTTTAGCTCTTGAAGAATTCTACAACATGCTTCATAACATCATAGATCAACACGTTCCTCAATACAGAATATATAAAAGGATTTATCCAAAATGGTATACCAGTGAAATAATCAATATCAAACAGAAAGACAAATATTTCAGCAAATTCAAAAAAACAAAATTCAACTATTATCTTGAACAATATAAACAACTTTGAGCTTCAATAAAACAGCAGATCGATTTAGCTTATCAACAATATATCTCTAGTATACAGACCTCAATATCCTCCGATCCAAAACACTTCTGGTCCTTCTTAAAATCGAAAAGACAACAAACAAAAATACCTGGAAAAATGTCATATAAGGATAAAGAATATGATAATCCACAAGAAATTATAAACGTATTTGCCGAATTCTTTAGTTCAGTGTACCGTGCTCCAAGTAGCAGCAAGTAAAAATAACAATGTGACACGATACAACAGCAATTACGAAACTATCAGTATAAAAAACATTTCTATGTCAGAAATAAAGGATACTATAAAAAAATTTAATAATAAAATGACGGTCCTGATCTTATACCATCATTTCTGGTGAAAGACTGCGCTGATGCACTCCCCATATCATTATTCATCCTGTTTAACCTTTCCATTAAAACGTCAGTCTTTCCCAACCAATGGAAAGTAGCTAAAGCTTTTCCAATTTTTAAAGCAGGCGATATGGCCTGTGTAAGCAATTATAGACAAATTTATCTTCTCTGTAATTTTGCAAAGATGCTGGAAATCAGTTATAAGGAACATATTATCGCCATGTCAGCACGGATTCTTTTTTCCCAGATTTTGAACAGGGTCAGATAGCAAACCATTTGTATACGGACTTTACCAAAGCCTTCCATCGTATTGATCATCAGCTACTGCTACAAAAGTTGTAAAAGTTCGGATTTAATCTAAACCTACTAAACTTTTTTCGATCATACCTAACAGAGAGAAAGCAATTTGTATTTTGCAACATACATAAATCATCGACATACCTGGCACCATCTGGAGTACCACAACGCTCCAATCTTGGGCCCTTATTATTTTTGTTATTTATAGATGATCTGTGTATTGAACTACAATGCGATTCCCTGATATTTGCAGATGATTTAAAAATTTTCAGGTGCATAAGTTCCGGAAATTATTGTATAAGTCTTCAAAATAACCTCGACGTGGTCAACAATTGGTGTATTCTTAACAAAGTTGGCATCAATGCCACCAAATGTAATGTAGAAACTTACACAAAAAAGAGATAAATCATGTTATTTACAACTATAGAATCAATGATACTGCCTTAGAACGCACAAATAGAATCAAAGACTCCTGAACTCAGCTTTGCCGAACATACGAACATTAAGTCTAAAGAAGCAATCAAAATGCTAGGCTTTATCATAAGAAATTGTAAATCATTTACTAATTCAACAAATTATTATACTACTCTTACGTAAGATCAAAGATCGAGTATAGAAGCATAATCTGGAACCTACCTTACCTTATCCACAAAAATACGCTAGAAAAAGTTCAAAGAAAATTTCTAAAATTCTTATCTTTTAGAGCTACAAGTTATTATCCGGAGAGAGGGGTAGACAATAGGTATCTTCTGGCTAGCTTTAATTTTAAGAGTCTGGAATTTCGACGAATCTGTTCCACGCTAATTTTTTTCCACAAATTACTACATAATAAAACAGAATGTCCTCAAATTCTTTCACAAATTAATCTGATGATTCCTAGAGCGCATTCTCGACAAAATCTCACATTTTACAATATTGATATTAAAATCACCTATATATTTTATGTTATAATTTTAACAAAATAAGTCAATACTGTGATATAAATACTTGTACACAAAAAGAACTATTGAAATATGCTAGACAAGCTTTTGAAATATAATCTTAATCTTTAGAACCAAAATGTTCTTTATGCATCTGCCTTTTTATTTTATTTATTTAGCTTCTTCAAAATGCTCAAATATCACCATACATGAATTAATTATTGTCTTAATTATTACAATTGTTATTTTCTTCCTTCTCATCTATGTCTGAACTACTTTAATGCCTAGTGAAATTAATGTTCATTATACGATTTACCATAATATTATATATCATGTAGGTACTTTTACTTTTACTGTACTCAGCTTCAAATTTTGTATTATTATTTTTTTTTATTATAGCAGCATTATGAATTTAAGTTTATTACCTTACTTGACAAGTTTATAGTTTTAATATAAGTATAAGATTTAAGTATAATATTTAACGCATATTTTGTACTGAAACTTTGTCCTGTAAGTGGGGTTACCTGTTGGGCAAATAAAGTATATTATTATTATTATTATTAAATATAACATTTTATTTTTCCCTTTAATTAACCATTCCAAATGCTAGCTAGAATTGAGAAATTATGAATTCATCATCCTCAAAACACTTTATATCAGTTTTTCAGAAATTTGAGTAAGAAATGGATTCTTATAATAATAATAATAATAATAACACCACATGTAATGACAACCCCCCTTTATCCCTGAATGTCTTAAATGACATTGTGCGGGAGAGGTTACACATTATGAGACAACGGACATACATCCAATATCCGAGTATACTACGATTAATCTCTCTCACAGAAAAATCCCAGTGCCACGGCCAGGACCCTGATATTTCGAGGCAAGTACGTTACCTCTAGACCACGGAGCCATACTTATACAGAAATATATTATATACAGAAATATGTCTTCTATTTTAGGGCAAAGTTTGTTAAGTTTTGTATTCTTTACGTTGCTTGTGGGCAAAATTTTACCATGGAAGTATCGAATTAAATAAGAAATGAAGCTTTTTTTTATGAAGGTATGAATTAAGCAAATTTTAGCAACCAGATTTTGCGAAGAGTATACACTAATATTTAGAACAGAAGTAAAATATACAGAAACTAATTTCTAATGATTGGATAAAACGATAAAGTTTTGAAATTAAGAGTTAGAGAAATTGCTCGATGTGTCCTCTGTTTTCTTGAACACATGTCTCACATCTCTTCAGTACTGAAGAATTTACCTTCTAGCATCTCTTCAGTACTGAAGAAGTTACCCTTGAGTATTATAAAGCTAGGAAACATTTTATACTCTTTCCTCGGATATTTAGTGGTTTTCTAGAGAATCAAACTTGCAAATTTCATTTTTTTGCATGCGTCCAGTTATAAAAGTCCAGAAGTATAATCTCTGGTGACCTCTCGCTGACCATAGGATAGGTATATTGTTTGATATGACCCTATCTTTGAAATATTGTGTTAAAAATAGTTTCATTGTCCTTGTGTGATGTGTACAGCAATTATCTTGCTGGAACCATATTTCATGAATACCTTCCAGTTGTATAGTACTTTCTATATGCATTATTCTTTCACGCAATATCTCCAGATTCCATTATCCGTTTAACGTATAATCAAACACAAACGGTCCGATATTTTCTTAATAAGCAACTAAAAAGGACACCTAAAATAGCACATCAAATATTAAACCCGAATTTTTGTTGAAATCATCATTGCCTTACTAAATGTGAATTATCGATACTTCAGTGATGATAGTTGTACTTATTAAAAACTCCAACATTTGTAAATCGCGTCTCATCTGTCCACAGTACTTTCAATGGAAACCCTCGGTCATCATAGCATTTTTCGATAAACCATTCACAAAACCCTAGTGCTCGACCATAATTATCTTCATTTAGTCCTTACTGAATAAAATTTGCAGGAAACAACTACTCAGCGGACAAAAGCCCCTTACTAGACATAGACCGGTTTCGAACTTTTTATGTTCTCGTCAGTATACCATAAGTAATGGAAAAGACAAGAGAAAATAAGTTTATTCCTCTGGTGGTCAGTGCTATTACCAGTCAGACATCACTGACTGATAGCAACCTGCAAAGCAGATACCAAGATCTTCGACATCTAACCCTGGTGGGCTAAACTATATACTGACATACTAGCATACTAACGAGAACATAAAAAGTTCGAAACCGGTCTGTCTAGTAAGGAATTGACAAATGATCTTAGCTACCAAACAAGATTTGCAAGTTTATTTCCATGCAGGTCGGAACTTTTGTCCGCTGAGTAGTTGTTTCCTGCAAATCTTATTCAATATTTAGTCCTTGTTAGTTTGTATGGATGGTATTTTTTCTTAAACCCAGCTCTGTTTTGGAAACTACCGTGTTATTTGAAATTTTTCTCCCATTGTTCTGGGATTGTCATTCATGTTTGTTAAAACTACATTATTGCGTTCCTCATTGCCAATGTTTATAAAGTACTATTTATAGTTTAGTAAATTTATTACAAGAGTTCTGAAGTAATTCTCATTGGGTTGAACTGTCAAGAAAATTTTCTTTATAATTCCTAGACGCAACAGTTTCGTTCTATAGACTTTTAAGTAAATGTCAAATCAAGCATATCTGTTTTGTCTTCTTTAGAAAACCTTGACTCCACATTCTTATTTAAAATTACTAATACTATTACATAAACTAATGAACTCAAAAAAAATAACAAAAAGGAACTCTTAACAATGAAACCCAATAAAAATAAGCAAAGAAACAACACAAAATAACAAACAAATTTAACACTTGAAACCAAACTTTACAACAACTGTTACAATAAAGAATCATTGGAAGCATTTTGTTTTTTGTCATATCAACAAGTTGTATAACCTACTTGATATATCTTATACTCCAATCATTTCATATAAGCACATAAAAAATTCTAGCATAGGCGAGGGGTATTATATAAATACATTTTGTATATTTATATATTGCACTGCGAGGTATGCTAGAGAACTATGCACGAATGAAGGTTGACACATGATCGCTCTCTGGGCCCAGGTAAAATTTTTTGTATGTACTCATATGAATTGAATGGAGTATAGTTGATATTAAATAAATATTTCTGGTTGTTCTGCACGTTTCTAGTAAGTAAACTCAAAAAAGAAAGGATCAGATGTCATAGGTGGTTATTAAGAAAATGAAAAAGTTCCTTATCTAAATAAGAATAACACTGTCTTTACAGGCTTGCTTGTCGAAAAACAGTTTTTATCAATTAACGCTATCTAGACACAATTATTTTTGAGGCTGTGGTACATCCTTGAAATCTTGAAAAGCACATATAAAGCGTTACCTACTTAATTAATGAATAATTCAAGATGGCGCCCATAAGAAAAACGAAAATTACTGTATTTCGGAAACAAGTGAAAATAGAAAAATTGTGCTATCACTGATAGATGCATTTTCAAAAAGTGTTCTAATAATGTGCAAATTTCCAATATACATAAATAATGATGAAGAGGAAACAAATAGCAAACTCTAAATTTTTTTAAATTACTCAAAAACTAAGGATGCTACGTAATATTTGAAAACAGAATTCAAGTGACTATAAAAATCTGTAAAACTCCACCATTTAATCATCGTTCTACTCCGTTAGTAAGCGAGATAATAATACATCCAAAGAGTTGTATTTATACCTATGATGGGTAATATTTAATGTTTAACAAACCACAGAAACTAGATTATGAAAAACTGGAGAAAACTTTAAAATAGTTTCTTTTTGTACATTACTCGATGTATTAATTCTTAAGTTTAATATAAATAAAGCTATATCAACTAAGAAATTATCAATATAATGGTTCATGAATATTTGTTGAGGAATTTTAGGCCCCCCTTTGGGGCATACTGACGTTTAAATTACATTAGTTTTATGGTAGATTCGCCATTAGATATTAGTTATTCTTATAATATTAAAATTATTACCCTCACCTAGAAAGATTAGCAATTAGTTAATACTATTCAAAAAGTAGTTAGATATACATTTATTTTCGAGTGGAATGAAAAATAATATTAACTGAAAATTTTTTGTTAATTATTATTTACTGACTTTTACAAATCTTATCATAGATAAGTATAACATATATCTTTTTAAACAATTATTAATATTATTTTTCATTCCACTCTATATTTTAACTTTTATCAAGAAGAGGAACTTAATTTGTTTTTAAATTATTTCATTGACCCTAAGGGGTATTTCCACTATATAATTTCAATTATTCTGTGCTCTGAAGCCATTAATGTTTATTACATTAAGGTTTACAAGTTTCCTTACTTTGGATTCTTTAAATGTGCTGGCTACCCTGATGACGCTATGGCAACACGTGTCGGTAGATATTTTAAAGTTTTTTAAAGTGAGTGTCAACTGGTGAGTATCTTGTGTTTTATTTGTTTTTGGTTTTACTAGACAGAATAGTTGAAATTAAAAATAACATTATTGAGTCAGTAGTACTGAACATAATGTGCATATTATCTTTTTTGTAATCCAAGTTTCAGCGTTTTGGCAAATAGCCGGGAAAATAATTGTTTAAAAAGATATATGTTATACTTATCTGTGATAAGATTTGTAAAAGTTAGTAAATAATAATTAACAAAAAAATTTTCAGTTAATATTATTTTTCATTCCACTCTATATTTTAACTTTTATCAAGAAGAGGAACTTAATTTGTTTTTAAATTATTTATTTTCGTTTAATAAAATAAAAGTCGATTCTTTAAATTTTTATGTTCTTCATGTTATAAATTTGCAATGACAAGCGTATGAATAGAACACATTATTACCATTATCATACACCGAAAATAAATTTCTTCCTAATCGGGCAAGGTGACAATGCGACCTACTACATTAGAAGACTTACGACTTATGTAATGATATTGTAGGCCGTTTGGCAAGCAAAAATCAGAGGGCGTGGGGTGATTTCACAGGGCTTTGTGCTTTGACACCTGGCCTTCCCAGCCTTTTAACTTTGTATGTCCTCTGCCGGTTTTCCATTCATACAATGTTGACTTTTACAACGTTTCCGACTCCAATTTATATGTGATTTGGGATGTTTAGTGTTATGCACTACTTTGTGAGATCCACAGGGGTTATATTGTTACTAACAGCTATGGCAAATGGTATATTGTTCTTTTAGTTACTGTTTGGCTGAGAAAGATTTACTGGTGAATAATTATTATGTAAACATTTTTTAGAGCGCCATATATAAAAACCATTTCTAGTTTATTAAAATCGTGAAAACAACTTTTATGTAAACGATTTTTTTCACCAGGTATCCAATATAAAACTATGAATCGCTTTTGAATTTTTTCTATCAATGATAACCAAAAATGAAATCAATGGTATCATTTTAATTAATATGCATTAATTAGTTCAAATTACGTGCAAATCTGAGTACATTATTGTATTAATACAAAAAGTAATTTTTGTAAACATTAAATTGTAATTTCCAGGGAAAGGAAACTAGACCGAAGTCCAGGACCGGTATCTACTATTGTCTCATATGGTTGACAAAAGGGCATACGTGGACAAATAAGAATAATAACAATAATAATAATAATAAAGGACTTTATTGATAAATATATAGAATTTACAAGTGCACAAGGAAATAACAAAAATGATTTATCAAATGGCGAAGTTCAGCGTATCCACAACTAGTGTAGAGGCTATTTTTCCACTTAACCAACAAAGATAGATAGACTAGATAATTAAATATGAGTATTGACTTAATAAAATAACAATAGTATATATAATAAATAATAATGTACACAACGATATACTAGCAATTCTGTTATTGAGATTCTAAAATAAACTTGCGCAATTTAAATTTAAAGATTTTTACGTTTTTAATTTTTCTTAAATCTGCAGGTATTACATTATAAATTTTATGAATATTAAAAGAGAATGACCTTTCAAAAAATGTCGTTTTATGGGCAGAGGGTGTAATTAACGATTTTCTTCTAATATTAACGTTGTGAATGACCGTTCTGAAACGTATTTTATTATATAAGTAAGGTGGACATTTGTTTTGCAAAATTTTGTGATAGAAGACAGAAGCACCAAGAAGACGTCTATTGGCCATGTTTAACCACCCAATGTCTTTTATTTTATGAGAGATATGTGCCCTTCTGCGAATACCACAAATTAACCTTACGCATGCGTTCTGAACTCTCTGTATTCGTTTAGCTGTTAAGGCATCCAAACATGGTCCATATAAAGAAGCACAATAATGAAATTGTGATAAGACAATAACGTTACATAACAATTTCAGGGTTGCTTTATTCAGTAAATTTTTGCTGTTATATATTTTTCTTAGGTTGCCGAATGTTTTTTTATACAAGTATTTATGTATTTTTTAAATCGCAAATCATTATCAATATAGACACCAAGATTTTTAGCTTCATGGACTGTATCTAAATGTATATCTTTAATAACTATATCTAAATCAGCTTGATAAGAATTCCTATGATGAGGTTTACCTAGTAACATTGTGGCAGATTTTGCTGGATTGATTTGTAAAGAGTGATTTTCAGAATTTTTAATTAGCTTGACAATGTCTGAGTTTATATTTACATTAGCGTTTACAAAATCGGAGGGTTTGAATGACATATATAGCTGAGTATCATCAGCATAACAATGTACTTTACAGTGATCCAAACAAGTATGCAAATTAAGTGTATATACAGAAAAAAGCAACGAACCCAAAACCGACCCTTGCGGAACTCCAGAATTTAAAATTCCTTCTGATGATTTACTATTATTCAATTTCACAATTTGTTTCCTGTCGGTAAGATAAGTTTTAAAGAATTCAGTTGTCTCACTACTAAAACCTATATAATGTAAAATTGCTAACAATATTTTATGATTAATACAGTCAAACGCTTTAGAGTAATCCAGCAGTATCAAAGCAGTAAGTTCATATTCATCTGTAGCTTTAATTATATCATCACAAATAAGTGTTAGGGCAGAAGTACAGCTGTACTGTGACCTAAAACCAGACTGATACACAGGTAATAAATTATTTTCAGTTAGATAATTATTTATTTGCAGATAAATAGCTTTCTCAAGAATTTTAGATAGACACGATAAAATGTGTATGGGTCGTAGATCCTTAAATTCTTTTGGACTATTAATTTTTGGAAGAGGAATTACATATGATAATTTCCATCTTTCTGGAAATACATTATTTAATAAACATGTGTTAATTATGTGAGTGACATATGGCAGTATCAGAGGACAGCAATATTTAATCATATTAATACTAATTTCATCTATTCCCGATGCTTTACTGGATATAGAATTTATAATGTCTGATGTTTCGGTTATAGTTATCAATCTAAAAGAAAACTTCGAGTCTATATCTACTTTTAAGTTGTTAGCATAAAAATCGACTGTCTCCTGCATATTACTATTAACTGAGAGTGGCACGGCATTAACAAAAAAAGTTGTTAATATTTTCGACGTCAGAAATTTCAGTGGGGATATCCTTAGAGGCCTTTTTTTGAGTGAATATATGTATCTAAATCCTTCCACAGATATTTTGATTTATTTACTGTAATTCTGTGATTCAAGTAATCCTTTTTTTCATTCCTTATCGCTGTAGTTAAATAGTTCTTTAATTGTTTATAATAATTAAGATGAGTAGGATTGCTAGATCTTTTATACCTTGTAAGTGCCTGATTTTTTAACTTCTGCAATAATTTAATATTATCCGTCATTCACGGAGCGTCACGTTTAGTTAAATAAAGTAAAGTATAAAATGAATAATGAAATACATACTGCTTGATATAACTTATTATTCAGAATGATGATGAAGTCTGCCATGGCATTAGTATACACGATCACAACCGTATTCGGTCACAAATAATATTCGTTCTGCATTCGTTGCTGTTAAATTTGAGAGATTTGTATATATGTGTACCTAGATGCAATACCCGGTTTTCGCAAAAAATTTAAAAAACACGGGTTTCATGTTATTTACTTATTTATTGTTATAATGCTCTATCCAACAGATACAAATTCCATTTACTAGGTAGGAATTACAAAATACATTTATCACAATGAGAAATACCTAACTACCATAATATAAAAATTGCAGGAATAAAAAAGAAAATACAATTTTAATGATAAAATTTAATTTCTTTATCGAAACTATACCGTGCCACAGTGGACGGAAACGCCAAAAAGCTGGCCAAAATTAAAAAAAATGAAGATTTTTTTTTTTAAATGAAAACGTTTTAAATCGTTGTAGTGGTACCCCTAGCATTAGAAACGACCGTTAATACCGGTCCGGGTTCACTACCTGAGCGAGGAAATTACTTATTATGCGACCGTGCAGCACGTCACTTCGGCAGCTCGCAACGCTTCAAAAATCGATAAATTTTGTCTGCAGCGTAAAAATTCTCAAAGTGCAGTTTTCTGTGTCATAAAAATGGATTCTGCATCAGAAAGTAAGTACAATTAAAATATCTCAGTATCAGATCAGTTTAATTATATGGTAATTAGTAAACAATTATCGAATTGGAGTGCATTTTTGTACATGCAACGATTCATAAACTCCACAAAAAAAGCCATAAGTTACGCGGTTGGTGATGGTTGGTATTGAAACTTATTGGAATGTGTTCAATGAACATTTTTTCGAAAGTGTATAAAAAATTAGCTGCATCTTTTTGCATCTTTGCGAGATATTGACCAAATTGTGCGCGAATGCACGGATGCATGCACATTCGTGCACCATAATTGAATGCGTTCTCATGAAACGTAAGGATATTAAAAAATTTCGAGACAATTTTGCAAGGAAATGTGACCGACAAAAAAACGTAAAGGACGTTTTTCGCAAGCTTTTAATAACTTCAGATCCAATTATTTCTAGTTTGCGAAAACTCCCTAAGAAAAAAATTGCATTCATTGTCTCCTGATGCGATAGAATTGCTTGATCCACTCCCGTTGCGGAAGACGATACAAATTGTGTATTACACAGTGAAAACGACGAAGAGGACGATGAATGTAATTCAGATAGTAATTGAATAAAATTAATTTTCAAAGTCATTACACATTTTTATTCCATTCCCCAGATCCTAATTTTCCCTAAACAAATGAAACACATGAATTCGCTTCAATTCAATAATAATTTTTGAACTATGTATATATTTTTGACCGTAATTTTTTTGAAATTCTATATGGGATTCTTCATCAGCGACCCAAAAAAACTGTATATAAAGTTTTGTAAAAATGCAGCGATAATTGGCGATTTGTGGTATGTTTTGGGGGTATTTCATGGCCGCCATTTTGTTTTTTCAAAATTCAACTTCGGATTCTTGATCAGCGACACAAAAAATCCCTGTATGCACAATTTCAGTAAAATAGCTCAATGCCTTTATATTTTGGCCAGCTTTTTGGCGTTTCCGTCCACTGTGGCCGCGGTTAAAAGTACCAATAAGATTGCTAAAATTATTACAATTAATGCATATTCTAAACAAAGACGAGTATTTCTGAACATTTGTTCTAGGTATGGGCAGATAAAATATAATATTTTATCTAGATGTCTATCTGGGAACATGAAAACTACGTAAAATTTCACTACAATCAGTTAAACCATGAATTAATTTATAAGGAAATACGAGTTCAGACATATTTCTGTGAGCTTCAAGAGAAGTTACTGAAATTGTCATGTGGGTAACCTATAGCTGGATAGACTCCATTCATTTTAAAACAGATATTTAAGAAAACGCCTTTGAATTCTCTCTAAGTTGTTAATATGAATATTAATATGGAGACCAAATAACGGAAGCATATTGAAGACTAGATCAGATATAACAATCAGAGCAGTTTAATCGTATCAGTGTTATTAAAATCACGAGAGCTTCTTATCATGAAGTCCAATATTTTGAAACAGTTATTTGTAATATTATGTAATGTGACTATTAAAACTAAGCTTTGTGTCAAATGTAGCACCAAGGTCACGAATTTAATTATATCTAAGTAAACTAGAGTTATTTAGGGAATAATTAAAAAGTGTATTATTTTGTTTCATAGAATACATCACACAACTACATTTGCTAATATTTAACAGTAAGTTTTTAGAAACACATCATGTGTATATCTTATTAAGCGATGCATGCAGAATTATGCTATCATCTTCTGTGTTAATCATTTTGTATAATTTTAAGTCATCTGCGAATAGAAGGCTGGGAACGTCTATATCAACAACTATATCATTAATGAACACATTGAAAAATTATTCAAATATAAGAAAGCATTAATTACAAAACTATTTAGTCAATAAAGTGCATAAGTTAGTATTTTGCATAGTAAAGTAGGTGTTAAAATTTAATTCAGATGCAAAACTCTGTATTTCTTTGCTTCGATCAAATACGTAACTGGGTATTATCGTGGTTCAGTTTTATATACCACATAGGCCAGCACATATTTTCTGCCAGAACTGCTGCCAGTGCATTTACTAGTGTTGTGAAAAAACCGTACTTTTTTAAACCGGTCCGAAATCGTTAGTATACGAAAGAAACCGGCCGAAACCGGTTTCTTCTATTATACCGCAATTTGTTGTGATTATTCAAAAATTAAGAACATAAGCGGTTAATGCATTGTATTGTTGTTTATTTCCGATTAACACAAAATAAATAGTATACTTATATGAGCCACTTCAAAAATATTAAAAATAGTAAACGTTACTTAACATGTTTACATATATTGATTGATCTTAAAAATAAAACCCTCTACAAAGATCATGTAATAATAACCTATATAAGCTACTTATTTTGGTTTAAAAAAATTAGCATATCAACCACATCATTTTTTAGTTTATTTCTACGATCGGATATGACGTAACCAGCTGCAGAAAAGACTCCCTCTGGTGTGTAGTACCTCCTCCAGTTCTTAGCACTTTAGCACTATATTTGCATTTTACAGAAGATCCACTTGAATCACAAGAATCGAAATGGTTTCTGGTTTTCAATTTTGCCTTCGGTATCCTAAATAAAAAACAAAGCTTACCTAAACATTGTTTATTAAAAATAATTCTTACCTTTTTACCTGATTGTAGGTATCAATTTTTACTGAAAACAAGAATAATATGAATTTTAACTAGAACTAACTCACGACTCAGGTTTGTATAATATATTTTATACTTTATTTTACGTACGAAAACAAATTACACAATTTGGGAAGCCCCGAAATAAAAACTACAACTTATTAATACCCAGACAAACGCAACAGCGCAAGAGTAACGTAGTAACGCGCAAGCTCGCAAGCAAAAACGGCCAAGGCCAAGAAAAAGACGTAAGTATTACGAATTGCACTCATACCAGTGGTACAAAATAAAAAGTACTACAACTTACTGATTAGTACACAGTACACATAAGTATATATTGTGTTGCATAATCTATGGATGGAGTTTAGTTGTATTAACTTTGCTAGAGCTGGAGGATTTAAATATTTTTGGTCGTCTTTTGTACATTTCGATCGAATTTCCTCCCCCAAAGAAAAAGATCTAACTTTTACATGGTCGGTTTTAAAAAAACCGATATAAAAACCGGTTTGCATAGGTTTTTGAGAAAACCGGTCTTGAACCGGTTTAAAACCTATCTTGAACCGGTTTAAAACCGGTTTTCTCACAATACCAGCGTTTAGTGAATTTAGAGTCAACAAGGCCTTGAAAATTTTAACTGAATAAATTTGAATGTATTTTTAATAAATAAAATATTTTTAAATAAATAGTAAACAATTTTTTCTATTGCAGCCCTTGGAATTTTAAAGCTTCCTAAATTACGTGGTTTTTAATATTAAATGTAGCTATTTTCCAACTATATTATAAAGTATTAAAACTGTGCTACAACATATTGCAAAACACTTTTTGGCAGATTGTTGCACCTTTCTGTTTTAATAATCAAAATTAGTTAAAGTTGTTTTACTGTTTTACTGGTATTTGCACATTTTATTTGCAAAAATTGGTCTTCGCATAAGGTATATGCAAAACTTAATTTTTGAATTCTTTAACTGTAATTATTTCTTGATATTATGTGATTTTTAGCAAAAATTCAGTCTTCTAATCGTAAATGTCCACAGTGTTATTTTTACACAATATAAATGATATATTAACTAAATTATTTGAAAAAATATTATACGCGTAATTTAAGTGTCAATTTACAAATTGTGGTGTTAAAAATGTACACTATAATAGATGGAAAAAGAGATAGGTTCTCTTGTGGCGGCCCTAAATCAACATTACATGTTAATTTTTTTTACATTGTATTATAAATTTCTTATAATACTCATAAATTCGATTACATATTAATATGTAATGTTCATTTACTGAGCATTGTGGACTATATACACACTGGAGAGTGTTAAAATAATTTTATATTTTTTACTATGTAGCGAAGTGAATCATCAAACATCGTTACACAAAAGTAACTAACACTACAAGTCTACGCACTCGTATAAGCCAAGGAACAGGTGACACGTGCTTAGTTACCTATAAATTATATTATAGAAACCCGTTTTCCCTCAGCGATACCGGTTGCACAACTGGTTGCATATATTACAGGTATATTGATAAACGCATGCATATCCATTAATTTAATTATATAAAGACTTTAAAAAAATATGATTTTTTTATATAACTGTCGGCTCTGAAAAATGGCAAATATTTCCGGCACCTGGTAATTTCTTAATCGGTAAAATTAAAATAACTTAGAATGTTAAAATAGCAATACATATTAATTTACACATTATTAGAAGCGTCTTGATGAACTCTATCGATTAAAGTTTATTTCAAATATATTGCGACATAAAAAACGTCGGCACCATTGACGGTGGTAAAAGGACCAAAGTAATGGAAAAGACAAATAATAATAATAGCAAACCAGGCTAGCCTAGAGCAGACTAAGCAAGACAGACATTGTGAGTGATAGTGGCACAAACCACCAGAGGGATACACTTATCACTCACTATGTCTGTCGTGCTTAGTCTGTTTTAGGCTAGCCTGGTTTGCTATTATTATTTGTCTTTTCCATTACTTATGGCATACTGACGAGAACATAACAAGTTCGAAACCGGTCTATGTTTAGTGAGCAACTGACAAATGATCTTAGCTACCAAACAAGACTTGCAGGTTTGATTCAATGCAGGTCGAGGCTTTTGTCCGCTGAGTAGTTGTTTCCTGTAAATCTTATTCGGAATAAATAACATGCAAATTTTAAGTTTTTGAGCATAAAATGGGAACCGCTTAATATTTTAAAATTATTTCTTAAGGATCAACAAAACACTTAAAAAAATCTCTTCAGTCACTCAATATTGTGCGGTAAAAAAATTGTGTAAAAATTTTGAAGCGTCCCTGTATTCAGAGTTTTAGTGAAATATTTTTGCCGACATATTATCAATAAATCAGTTGAAGTGCTGAAATCATCGGTTTTTACCGAAACTAGCCATCTGTGATGGATCTCTAGAAATAGGGGGTGATCATGTTTCACCTTGTATATATGGTGATTTCGCTTTAAATGGCAAAATTCATAAAACATAAAAGTTATTCTAAGCTTTATAACTGCGTAGTATGTTTTAAAACGTTTCGTTTCGAAGATAGAGGGCGTGAAAAACATTTGTAAAAAACAATTATAAACACAGGGTCAGTGTTCAGTGTAATGAACGCTTATTTATGTTTGAATGCATTTTCGTCTAAAACCGTGAGCTGTATTAAAAATATCTATAAAAACACAATTGGAGACAATTTCATGGAAGTCATTCTGTATTTTAAAGAATCGGCTGTCGAGTTGCTGGAATATGACTTTTTTATGCAGATTTTACACAGATGACCTCATATTTGTAAGCGCGAAGGTTTTTTGACATTTTAATAATAATCACCGCACTTTAATATATAAAAATGAGTGACTCGGAGAGTATATACCGTCAGATATAGAAGAAGCGGAAAGGGAAGCTATTTCTAATTCGCTGTCAAAATTATTGTGTGGGCTTGCCTACAAATGCTTTAAAAAATCGTGTAAAGTTAAAAATGTTACGAGTATTTTGGAAAAAGTATTATTAGCTTACTTTTCTGGAAAAGCAGAATTCAGCAGACCTTCAACTTTGTGGAATCAATACTCTAGGCACTACAATTACTTTCGAAAAAATTTGTTTACATAATTAAATTTACCAATTTGATTGCTGTTTTGAAAAAAAAAACAAGCTGAAGGATATCAGTCCAAGATGTCAAGAATTTTAACAATAGACGAAATAAAAAAGATTTTTGAGACCAAACATATTTAATGAGGACAGTAATTTGTGTTTTGTAACAGATAAATTAAGGATTATGAATTTTTCAGGTGATATTATGGTCGAAATATTTGGCGCATACCGAGATAGGAACTATATAGCCTAGTACTTTAATTTATTAAGGATTTAGAATAAAAATATACCGATTACCAAAAATAAAATTTCAACAGAATTTATAATAACGGAAGGAAATTTTGGAGGAGTAAATTTATTGCAAATATTTAGAAGTTATTCTTGTTTTCGTCCATAACACACTATTCAACAACGTTTCTTCATTGGATACAGAAGTGACAAATGTACTACTTAATCAATCGGGATAAGTACATTTGGCAGCACACCAAAGAAAATGGCTACTTTTCTTGGTTTGACAAATGCTCATGAATATACTGGTCACAGTTTTAGACAGTCATCAGCATTGTGATCAGCAAATACAGGAATGAATATGTTAACAATCAAACAACATGCTGGATGAAAGTCCAGTGACGTCGCAGAAGGTTATGTGGAAAATTCATTGAAAGAAAAAGAAAGATAGCTACGCAAATTTTTGGGGAAAAGGAAGAAGAAAACGTGAATACAATAATCAATATTTCTTCAGAAACGTCGAAAAAAAATTGAATAGAATATAATCATCGGTTCAGTGTTCAGTTGATAATTGAAATATCATCTTGATACGAACTTATAAAATAGTCATTTATGATACACGTGTTAAAAATGACTTTATTTTGTTCGTGGAGTTGCTCCACTCGCTTACGCTCGTTTCGCAAACTTCTCCACTCACAAAATAAAAAGTCATTTTTAACACTTGTATCATACAATGTTTTTTTCTACAAACACCATTAAGAGAACAATAAAGTTTCTTTAAAAAGATTTCAAATTCTTTTAATGGTTACCTCATAATTCTAGTAGTTTGTAGGATTTATGAAATAAATAAATCAAGTTTGTCCGTTGTTTGACACATGCTTGTCAAATGTGAAAAACTATTGCAATATGATCAGTTCCAATATTAATTATAGTCCAGAAGGAAGCGAATCGATTCCTCAAGAAATTGAAGAAGCAGCTACAAGAGCAACTTTAGATTTGTTGCCCACAAAATCCAAACAACAATATGAATTATCGTACAAACGCTTTGTGGAATGGTGCGATCGGAACAAAGTTGCACGCAAGTACAGTGAAAATGTAATGTTGGCCTATTTCGAGCAAAATTCTAAAATTTGGAAGTCTTCGACGCTTTGGGCACATTTTTCAATGATAAAGGCTATGTTAAATGTCAAGAATAATCAAGATATAAGTAAGTTTTATAAACTCATCGCATTTTTGAAGCGCAAAGGAGGATATCGTCCAAAAAAAATCAAAAATTTTTACATGCCAAAATATAAGTTTATTGCGGAGGCGCCAGATGACAAGTATTTGATGTGTAAAGTAGCTGCTGTAATGGGTATACTAGGCGCGTGTCGCCGTGAAGAACTTTGTCAAATGAGTTTAAACAATATTGAGGACTTAGGAAATACACTAGTGGTAAACATTCCAGATAGCAAGACTAGAGTTTCAAGAACCTTTATTGTTATTACTGAGACTTATATTGACTTATATCATAAGTACTTAGCATTACGTATAGCTCATGTCAACCAACGTCTTTTTATTAAATACACTAGTAACAAATGTACGATTCAACCTGTTGGAATAAATATTTTTGGAAAGATGCCTACAGATATTGCAAGATTTTTGAAATTACCAAATAGTGAACTTTACACCGGACATTGTTTCCGTCGGACATCCGCGAGCTTGTTAGCAGACTCTGGTGCAAATTTATATACAATAAAAAGACATGGAGGATGGAAAAGTTCGACAGAAGGATACTTGGAAGATTCGTTAGAAAACAAAAAGAGGATTGCTTGTCACATTCTTCCAAATAATTGCCCTTCTTCTAACAATTCAGAAATAGAGCATATTAATAGTATTTCCTCCACTGCTTCAAGTTCAACTTTAACAATTTCTTCTTGTGAAGTAGCTTCCTCACAAGGGATAAATATTACTAATTGCTCCAATTGTACAATTAATATAAATATTTCTAAATAACTTGTAATTTTTTGTTAATAAATATATAAATGTCATTATGACAAACGACTTGTCATTTTACTTTTTGCACTAGTGTTAAAAGGAAATCATGTGATCATTTTTAACGCGAGGTTATATAATATTACATTTTTAATTCAAGTATGCCGTGTTAAAAACTTAGTTTTTAATGGTGTTTGTAGAAAAAATACATTTTTGCACGTCTATGTTTCTTTTCTAGACGATATTTAGCAAAAACTTGTATTTCATATCGAACTGAATATTACTACATTTGAGCACAGTCATAAAAAAAAATCAGTTCTAAATTGTTTTGTTTAATATCAAAATTATAATTTTTCTGCGTGAAAATGTCGTTAAATATCTACATAATAAAAATTCTTTCAAACGGATACACGAACAAATAGAATCTTGATGAGACCTAATATTCAACTTTATATCTTATTAGAAGAGTGTCAAATAATAAAATGGAGTGTTCTGTGTAGCTCACTAGATTAAATATGTACAATGTACACTGAAATCTTTGCCTGTGGTACGTGAGGAAGGAAATTTTGTTGAAGCCGGTATTTGGAGAGTATACAAAACGAAAGTATGCCTGAGTTTGGTGTGGAAATATTTACCGACAGTTATACATTTTCCTGCTAAATAAATTATTTTAGTAAATGTCGGCATAATACGGCGAAGAGGGAGCAAAAGTCAATGTTTGGTATAAATGATGAAGAATGTTTTTAAATATTTCTATATGCTGCGAATTTTCAACATTATTAAGCATTAAAAATTTAATTGCTTAAAATATACGGTAAGTTTCTCTAAGTACCCACAAACGAAAATGTGTTTATCTTTCGAGTTTTTTATATAACAGATTCGCTCATTTATTTACTTAGTGCCTCGTCTCTCGATCTAATGACAATAAAATATAATTAAAGAAGACAAAGAGAAAGGTTTCCTTAACTACTGTTTGTTTTTATATAATTATTTCTGTCCAAAATTCAGGGGCGTGCGGTGAGTTTTGATACAGGGGAAGCAGTTTGTGATATAGGGTGATGGGTAGTGCGAAGCCCCGAGCGAAGCGAGGCAAAATTTTTTTTTAAGAAAAGGGGCGTGGCTTCCGTATACTCATTTTAAAGCAAATGTCGAAAGCTGCAAAGTTATGATATCTAGAAAAAAAGTACACTTGTAGGGCCGCCACACTTAATAAACATAAAACATAAAAACACCACAAAAAATTAGACAAACCCCAATTCCATAGCCGAAACTGCACGGGAGAGGGTTACACAACAAATTGCACACCACACAAATGCAAATAATATTTTCCACAGTGCTAGGACCAGCTTCCATATTGAATAAGCAATTCTAAAACTGCTTATACGCGCACTAATGTTCAACGTTTTAAAAATCACTTGTCGCCGCACCACAGGTTTAGAAGCACCAAAAAAGTTTTTACAAATATAGCACAAAAGCTAAGAATAATACTAGGAAGATTAATATTAAGTATAATATTAAAATCGATATTAAAATCTATAAAACAAGAAGCATTATTATGCTATACGGCTCAGATATGAAGATTATGAAGTGGGGATGGGATGCATTTTAAGAAGTTGCTTATATCCATAGACTTATAAAAAGGTCTGTGCTTATATCGAATCGCGCGAGTCGTGTTGGCTCGATTAATCGAATGCGTCATTGTTTCGGTTTTAGCGTGCAACATTATCTCAGCTGTTGAAATGCAGGGCCGTGTCTATTGAAACTGGGTAAAAGTAAATTTTAATAATTAATATATGTGATAAATAATAATTAGGTTCTAATTATGTTTTTTTTAATAATCCCAAGGGAAGCACTGCTTCCCTTGCTTCCATGGACCGACCGCCCCTGCCAAAATTAAATATATATCTACCACAGTTTATGATAGGTTAGGTTCACAAAACATGTTGATAAATACAGATTATTATGAATACCTAATTAAAACTAATAGCGGTAATTTTGCATAAAATACTGTTAATTTAATTCAATTTACTAATGAATTTTGCACCAATTTAAATAAATAATGAATTTTAGACGTTCTAAACTTATAAATTGCTGCATATTCACTAGTTTCTCGGCTATTGTCTCCTATTTCATATTATTCAATCTTTAAAGGATTAGTTATCTACAGGGTGTTTTATTCAACAGTGTTATTTACAAAAAATTTAACACGATGTGTAGAAAACAGTCAATAAAATCATTTTTGCGCGGCCTTCAACAATATAACAAAATTAAAATTTTTATCTGAAATACTTTTGGGGATATTATTTTTGTTTACTACAATAAATATTCAATTATTCAGTTCCATAAATGAACGCTTACTTTATGACCACTGATAGAAAGTTATACTCATTGTAGAAAATCATATTGTCACGTGTTTGCTATTCCCACAAACACATGTACTCTTAGATTTGTTGATTAAAAGTTGAGGTAACACTTACTCACTACTTTATTGACTAATTAATAATTAACAACAATAGATTAATGACTGTCTTAACTATAATCACAATTAAATACTTATCTTATAAATATATCTCTTATTTCTTCTTTACTCGTTCACTTTTAAGTTAAGGCTGACTCTCGGCTCACCGTTCTCGTACAATTCCAGTCTCATCTATTCAGTCTAAACAGTCCAGTGGCGTAACAATACAGTAACTGTACACGTTGCATATAATAATGATACAATTATTTTTCCCTTAACATTTTCCAGACTGTCATATTCAACACAGCAGGAATCTTTCTCGTGCTGGTTTCTGGATGTTCTTCAATTTCATGAAGAACAGCTGGGTCTATTTCCCGTGTCCTAACTGTGACACGGGATAGTACTTTTGCAAATGTACCTGTTTCCCGAAAATGACGATAGATATTTCTGAATGTGTGATAATTAGGGCAAGTATTAGGCATTGAGGGTCCATTTTCTCATACAGATGCTTTACATGTAATGCGTAACCATCAACAAGACCGTGTACCTAATATATATCTACCAATTCAGCATTTGTATAACCATTCATGATGGCTCTTGGATGTCAAGACACTAATAACTACTAACTTATGATAAAAATCAACTTCCAAGTTTTTGACGATACAAACCTAAATATGTATTAGATATATTTATTGGACAAAGATATACATATTTATACAGTCTTCGCCAATTTTCAGTAAAGCGCAGTATCTTCCAGTGCAATTATTTTTGATTGTAAGGATTTGTAAAAAGTTTTAACAGAAAACTTATTAATATTTTTACGTATAACTTGTATACGTTACATTTAAATAGTTGTTTGATGGTGTGAGCATATGATTATGGTAAATATATTCTTAGTAGATATTAAACACCAATGGTGAAGAATTTTTCCATTTTTTTAAGTCGAAATAACCAACTATTCTACATCTAGTTTAATTTTTGCATGCTCACGCCCTCAAGTGCTCTAGGAGCAGTGTATATTAGAAAGTTCTAATGTAACTGATATGACAGATATGATTTTTTTAAAATACCACTAAAACACTAATATCAATTGGATGTTCTGATCTGTCTGCTATCCAGATTGTAACCGATTCAAACAGTTCCTAATTCTGGGAAAAATACTCTCAAATAACTTTTATTACCTAATAATAATTGATTTAGATACTCGTAAAAAGTGAAGCAGTTGTTGGTAAAAAAAACTAAAAAATCCAATATGGCGGCGGTTCGTTTTGCATGATATTCCACCACTGGGACCTTTTGTGATATTTAGCCAGAAGTGTACGTACACTATAAGGAAAATATTTGTGATTAAATTAACTTGTCAGAGGTTCAACCCTTAAACAATTACGTTATACACATATTGATTTGATTTATTCAAGTTTAAATTAAGGAAACGGAAAATTTTAACATATTTTTCCAAACACCTTAAAAGAAATTATTTGAAAGGTAAAATAAAATTAAAAATATTGAGTTATTTGATAACAAACAATTTGAGACCTAAATCGCGAAAATCCTTTATAAATTTAAGTGAATTTAATATGAATTTTGAAAAATATTTAACTCCCACTTAGAATAAGATTAAACTCATCAATTTGAGAGTTAAAATCTTTAAAGTATTTTGCATTTAAAATAACTGTTTTTGTTTTTATATTGCATGTAAATTCCCCGATCGAGGTGTAAGGATTTTTTCTAAATCAGAAATTTACCCTAGGATACTCGGACATTGGGTGTATGTCCATTGTCTCTAAAATATATAGCCTTCTCCCACACAAGGTATTTTGAGATATCTTCATTGATAAAGGGGGGTGTATTACCTGTAGTGTTTAATTAATATAATGGTTCAGAAAGGAAACCCACATTAATAATATATTCCCATATCTTTTAAGCAAATAAAACAGTATCCTTTAATGAAAACATATTCTGTTTTTCTAAATATGCCTATTTATTTTAATTCTTCGAGGGATTCCTAACTTTTACGACGCGCCGTGGTATATAATAATAATAATAATTAAAATAACAGTAATGATAATTTCGTAAAAATAAAAAACTCGTTGATTAAATAGGTAAAGAATTACAGAACCATTTTAATTTTGAGTGATCCACTCCTGATGAGTAGTAGTTTATATGTGGAATATCAAAGTCATTAAGATGCTTAGAAGAAGACGAATAATGCTAAGAATTTAGATGTTTCTTATATAAATAATTGCAATATTTACCTTCCGTTTTAATATTTCCCATTTCTTATTTACTCTAAATTGTTAACATCTTTGATACTCAATGATGTATTTGCTAATAATTCACCAATTTGAACTGCCGTCTTAACAATTTGAAACGGAGCTTATCCCAATTTGCCTGAGGTATAATATACAAAAAGAACATTTAGAATGGACTGCCAACAAAGAATTTGCCTTGCTATACATTTTAACTTCCTGTTAAATATTTTGCAAATGCCCTCTGCCCTTTATCATTCTATAATATTATACAGTTATTGTATTCTTAATAATCCAAACCGATAGGTGAGAGAAAAATGTTATATAAGTATACACATACATACATACATATATTATTTATAGAAAATATAAATATGTATGCACTTAAAAATTAAATGCTTTAAAAAAATCATTTACGTTTATTTAAAAATATGTATTGTGAGATAAATTGTAGAGTAATGCTAATTCCAATTCCAATTTAAAAAAGTTTATTGCCTATTTGGTACATTTCTAACTTAACTAAGGTATTTAATTTATACTGCATATTACATTAAATATAAAATACAAATATAAATATAACCTCATAGTGGTTTGAGGTGGACCAGCGTTCTCCTATAAAAATATAACGCGTTTAGAGTTATGCTGTCAGAGGCTTCAGATAATGCAAAATAAGGGCAATAGTACAAAATGTCGTTATTGTCAGGGTATGCAGGAAAAAGCGAGAAAAACCTGCTTAAGGGATTTCGTTTTCTAGTATGTCTGTGATTATGGGTGGAGAAAAAGAGAGTGGTATCTTGGAGAAGTTAGGGGTTGGTGGTTATTAGGGGTGGATAGGAGAGTGTGTGTAGAGTGTATGTCTATCGTTGTCTGTGTGTTGTTATTGTTATTCGTTGTTGTAGTGGTAAGTTTTCGTGTAGCAAATGGTGTGCGTGCGTGCGTACGTGCGTGCACGTGTGCGTGTACGTGTGCGTGTACGTGTGCGTGTACGTGTGCGTGTACGTGTGCATGTGCGTGTGAATGAATTCTTGGTAGTTTCTAATGTCAGTGATGTTCCATGTTAGTTCTGAATTGTGTATGTTTTGTCTTAGGAATTTTGTCGCCGTGTCTGTGATGTAGTCTCTTATGTATGGTATGTTTGAATTTACGTGTAATTGTTGATTATTTATGTATCGTTTAGAGTTAGTCAGGAGGCGAAGTAATTTATTTTGCGTCGTCTGGGGGCGTCCGTACTGTGTGTCGGGCATCCTATTCCAGACGACGCATCCATATGTTAGTATAGGTCGAAATACGGTTTTATAAATGAACAATTTATTATTGATATTTAATGATGTCCTCCTGTTTACCAGGGGTACAGCTTGTGCAAGACCATATATGCTTTATTAACCGTTTTGGTAATGTGGGGTTTGAATGATAATCTCTGATCTAAGTTTATACCTTAGTACTTGACTACCTTCGTCTCCTCAATAACTCTGTTGTTGATTGTTAGTGGTGTGAATATTCGTATATTTGTAAATTTTTTAGTAAATGTTATTGTTTCGGTTTTCGTCTCGTTGATCGTAATTTTCCAGTCCTTATAAAATTTGAGCAGATTAATAAGATGATACCGCTACAGACAACACCGTAATACTATTAATACAGAAATATATTGGTACATCACTTTCAGCATCGAGTGTTTTACAAGGATCCTTCTTATCACTCATTCATACTCGTTCTTCATACCAACGATTTACTTTCAGTACCATAATCTGTGTAGTTTTGCTAATGACAGTAATCCATGTAAGTTCTTTCTTTCAGAAATCAAACACTGCACGTAAATCCTATAACTCAAGACATGGAGCAACATGATCAATTCTGATATATTTAAATTGCAGAATGGGTTCAAACAATTTGGTGGATTTTATCCAATCTAAAACACACATTTTCTAAATAACAAAAAAACCTAACAATAAATGTTAGATTACAGGCCCAATATTCAAGTATATTGGCATTAATTTCTTTATCTGAAAAAATAATTGGTAGGAATTGATCCCTGGAACCCCATCGCAATTCTGATTCAGAATCAAACAATTTCTTTAAGTCGACCATTCACGTGTCAGTTGGCGTCGTGATAATTGAGGAACAGGGCGGGAGAGGAGAGAGGTAATAAACGATAATTAAACAAAACAAAACAAAATAGCCAACTACCTGTTACGTAGATAACTTAATTAGCTATTAAAATTATGTATTCTGAGTGAGAGCCAAGTGTCTTGTATTCTCGGGCGCACACATGATAATATAACATTTTGCACTCGATGCAAAATTGAGCCATGCGAAGGACCATTATGATTTCACTTATCTTTTTGGGACATCATCTTATTGTTGGTCACCTTAGTCTTTTTTATCGTTATTTTCATGCAGCTTACCTGAAGAAGTTGTATCACTGATATTAACATGAGAATCATCAATTTTTCCTTAATCTTCATACCTGCCGTAGATCACTTTACCAAACGCCCTTTCAACCACGAAAGACAAAGTTATGGAATTCATTGTCCAGTTATGTGCTTTTCATGAATCCTATTTGCCTTAAGTCTTTCAGATTAGGATTATGAGGTATATCCTCCACTCTTCTCCACTCACAACACCGCTGTGGTGCAATAGACCTGTCCTTCATGAGATGTTCTTCGATGAAAAAATATTTACAAAAATATAGGTAGCTATAAACGATATGTCTGAAAACCATGGAAATCACGGCAGTCATAATGTAAAAACCAGGACCGTTGAATTCATATTACACAGTAATATGATATTACTCAACTAGTACACTTCTTATATACATATTTTTAACCCATACTTTACGCATAGTTTTTAATGCGGCCAGCTCGACTGTTTACGATGATATGGGTCAATATCAACGTAGGACATGACAGTTTGCCCTGGCCTTTTACGTCATGACTTCGTGAGATCCGGGGTATAACTAATTATAACAGATACAATTAATTATATCTTCATGAAAATATTGCAACAAAGGATTCTCCATACTGAAAATTTTCCGATCTTCAATTTATTCTTGTTCTGAAGTACCTTTCATATCTCCGCTCCGTTTCGATGTCTTGCTGTTTCTAACAAGGAAGTGTTGTAGGTCGATGCACATGTGATTTAAAGTAGTAGTAAACTTTCCGATTATAAGTAAAATGCCAGTTGACGTGTAGTGTTTTCATAATGTCCTCTTTTGCTAAACATCTATGCTTAAGTTATATAAAAAATCATTTATTCTCATAGCTGTTAAAGATTTTTTTATGCAATTTGATGTGAAGTGACGGTAATGTGAAAAATTGTTACATTGTATCAAACGTATTCCCATTTTTGTGTGTTTTGAAATTTCTTGCAAACAATTTCAGAAATGTAGTTTATAATAGCCCCTTGGACCAAGAAAAAAAATCAGCGTCAAAATTTTTAACATTTTTTTTTTCGACAAACTTAAAAGTTAAATGAATGTCCATTAACAAAATGTTAAGTGGAAATGAAAATATTTTACTAAATCGCTGATATAATTTTTTATATTATATCAGGGTATTGCTCTCAACCCTAGTTAGATTTCATTATAACTACGCCCATGTTTACGCAGAACAATATTTACAGTATTCGGTATATTTTTAGTTAAAATCATGGACGAATTACTAAAGGAAAATTATTGACCAACTTGTTTAATTTGAAAAGAAATGCTAAAATGATGAGTTATCGCTGAGTGCCACCAGTAGTTAAATATGTATACAATTGTAACTCTATTGAGCAAATACAAACATGTAAAAATAACAATATTTGAGTATAATGTTGACAGGTGGGTTGTAGGTCTAACAAATTTAATCTTAAATTCAAATTTGAACAGATCAAACGCAGTGCGCGATGGACCAATATTTAGTTATTTGCCCGAGCACACAACTTGTTGACTGCGTAAATACCGAAAACCATTGTTTCCTTTTTTATATAAACTTACTATGAGTGGATTAATTCACCACGGAAGATTAATAAGTGCGCTTTAAACAACTTTGCAAATATTTAGAGACAATTATTCATAGATAGATGTAATTGATAAGTCTTTAAAATTACTGAAATGTACATATACAGATGAAGCGAGATTTATTGTATTTTATTTCTACACAGTGTCGTACCAACACAATTTAATTTTGCGAACGAAATGAATTTAAAAAAAATACACAGATCGCTATATAAATACAAAAATAAATCGTCTGTTACATAAACAGTACAATTTTTAATTTTTATTTTTAGTTAGTTTTATTCTGAAAATTAATCAGAACCTTTCATGTATTTCTAATCTAATAATAATAATTAAATAATAATGATATAATTTCTACAAATATCAAAACACGAATACTATATTCAGCCCGATTTTCGCCAAACAAGTAGACATCATCTGGAAGTGGATAGAGCACGAGGTTGCAAGCGTTACTAAAAATATTCTATCGTAGCTGCGGATCCGAATCCCACCAACACCACTGGCAATGTCGGTGGAAACGGTTGTATCTACGTTTTCCTATGTGTATCCCCCTTCTAGACAGCTTCGGCTTTGGATTTAGGGGGGCCAGATTATGCTAAAATACTTTTCTGTGGTTACAGAGCTGTCAATACTTAAGGTAAAATACTTGAAATTATACTTCAAGTATTTAGTAGTACCTGAGGTACTTTACTTTAAGTATTTATCTGAGTAGATATTTGTACGTGTAATTCAATTACTCACATAAAAAAAACTTGAATTTTTACTTGATTTTGTCACGAAAGTCAGTTTAAGTATTCTTAACAATAAGTATTACATCATAATTCAAGTAATAAATTGTACTTGAAGTATTCTTGAGCTACTTCAAGTAAATATTTGTGGGATGCTTGCACTCTGAAACAATTACTTGAAGTAAAATTCCTTGTTCAATTATATTTTGTTTGACAAAACTCGTATAAACAGGACCATACAAGAAATGCCTGTGACTTACCAGAATTACTTAAAGTTTATTTAATTTAGTTCGATGCTGCAACGCCTCGAGGTAAGGGGTTTTTAAAAAGACATTTCTACAATTTTATCTTGTGTGTAGTGCACAGTTAGTAGCACAATGCATTCAGTGGTTAGTGACAAAATTAAAAAGGTAAGTAGATAGCATATATAATTACGTCAAACATCACTGGGTAAATTAAGGTATATTTGAACGTAAATCAGTAAACCATTCATATCAAGTATTGTATCAGCAGAGGAGCGTCTCACTAATGACAACCGATGTAAATTTTTTCGGAAGTATGTTCTTAGTTCGGTTAGTTGATATTATAGTTCAACACATAGATATACCATAACTACTTTGCTACTAAGAACCACAAAGAAATATCGCCACCCTTTCGGCAAAGAATAATTTGTGCTTTCGGCGTTGTTTTAATTATTTACTCTAGCTCGCTTCATACATTTGTTTGTTTCGCGGTAGGAAATAAGTGTGGTGGTCGCTTTGAGAAAAAGATTTATGTTCTTTTAAAATCAAGATGACTATGTTATATTATAATGGTGTGTTTAGGTATACTTACAGTTTACAGCTCTCTTGTTTTCTCACACTCTTTGCCATTAATCGACGTTGTCGTAACCATAATATTCATAATATAGATATGTAGTTAGGAATGTTGTGCATTAAAGTGCCAAGAATATGAAGCCAGTTTCCGAAGTAACTATAATTACTATACATTATGTTTTACTTATTTTTGTAAATTAATAGTAGAAAGTAAGAAAGAAAAGAAATTAAGCAAAACATAAATAACATTATCATCATTACGTAATTATTATTACGATAAGGCTACATGTTGCATCCTTTTTCCTCCGAAACAATTAAAATGATCTCCATCTTAAAGGTTCAGAATAAGATTTTTTTGGTGTAGACTTAATTTATAATTGATTTCAGATATACCGGGTCCATTGCAGGGGGACAAAACAAATTAATATTTTTAAAACTCGACACATATAATAAATTTATTTTTATATTCACTAATTTTCACTGTGTGATTTACACGCATAAGAGTAGCATATAACCTAAATATGTCAAATTATAATTTTTACCCAATTCTGAATCTGAAACTATTAAGCCATTTATCCATTCCAAAAATACAAATTGTATTTAAATCGAAAGTACTGATTTTTACTTAGTTTTTTATGAATTTTTTTGTAATACTTCAAGTAATTTTATGTACTTTAAGTATTCTATATACTTAAATTACGAAGCATACTTCAAGTACTGTTGTTTTACTTCAAGTAAATTACTTGGCGATAAATCAAGTAATTTTCAAGAAGACTTGATAATTAAAGTATGCTTTTAGAAAAACTACTTTATATTTCAAGTAATTTTTTTGATATTTGAATACTTGATACCTATATTTCAAGTATTTTCTAAGTATACATACTAAGTATACAGCTCTGTGTGCATATTGGGTAATATTTTTGAGGACATAAGTCTTTTTTATCCCTGGGGCAAAATATCTCATTCAGTTTAGCATTTCTTCTCTTGTTTTGTGAGCAATAAATCTCTACCTTGGAAGAAAAAGCGCCAACTTCTAAAATTGTGATTTTTAAAAATTAAGTAATTTGATCGCATCTTTAGTAGTCATTACGCGAATATCAGGGGCGAAATCAGATCGTGGGCGAACATTAATTCTTTCGGTACAAAAATGATATACTTATATACAAAATAAGCAAAATATACTATTATTGCACTATGACAATTAATTATGTTGTGGCACTGAAATAAAAGTATATTATAAATAATTTTTCTAAATGATCTGGAGAAAGATTCCGGCGCTTGTCATTAAAAATCCATTTGTAATCTGAAAACGAGCGTTCCACGTCCGCAGACGTAACTGAAGCGTATTATTTAAAATACTGAATGTTTCTCAAAGAAAACACATTTACATTAGGATCAGAAAAGTCCACTTCTTTGCCTGTATAAAAACCAACTATATGACACATAGTATTAAATTCCGGATTATTATTCAAGACTGTTTGAAATTTTTGTTTCACATGGTCGACAATATTTCTTGATAGCTAAGGATTGTAAGTAAATAGTAGATGATGTAAAAACCAGGGACTGATCCAGGACAGTACGCTGACATACCCATTAAAGATATGATTATAATATAGTAGATTAATTGTATATTACCTTTTAATTGGCGATTTTATAGTACCTATCAAAATAACAGGAGCAATAAAAAATATTTCATTGAACACACAACAAACAGTAATTTCTATTGTTCCAGTAAATTAGCAGCATCTGTTCTAGATATCAGAAGTTAACTTTTGACGCTTGTTGCTCAAAATACATATACAAATGCAAACGATTCTTTAAAAAAAGTCCTTCTATTCGTCAAGGGATGTAGACATCGACACTTCCTGTCGACTTAGACAGCCTACTATCCCGTGCAAAACTCTCAGTCCTTTTGAACTAAAAACAAAAAAGTTTTCAAAAAATCCTTTAAAAAAGCGAATAGATGTTAAATATGTGAAGTATAAACTGACTAAACCAAAAAATCCTTTCAACTCGTGAAGGGTTGTAGTTATCGAAAAAATAAATGAAAAAACACCCCCTAAGATCCACGATCGACTTTGGCTACCTACTATCCTATGCAAAGATCTCAGTTCCTTTGGACGAAAATAAAAAAAAAATCTTTAAAAAATCGAATAGATGTTAGATATATGAAGTATAAACTGACTAAACCAAAAAGTCATTTAAACTCGTAAAGAAAAAATTCTTCAAAAGATCGAACAGATTTTTGTTGGCTGCTGAACGTGTGAAATAAAGAGAGTGTCGTTTGCATTTAATTTGTCGATAACCCTCTTTACATCATCAAAATGAACATAATAATAGATCACCTCCTCCAACCATATGCCCCAACGCGTCACAACAGGCTGTGGAGGTAATGGAGTATACGACAGTTCGTTTTCAAATTATTTTTCTTTGAGACGGCGCTTTTGAAAATGTCTTCTTCAGGCTGGCTATTGATCTGTCACCTATTGTGGAATAGCAGTCTCTTAACAGTTTCTGCAATGTGATGGAGTCCGTATGCTAAACGTGTACATGTAATAAATTTACATACTTGTATGTGTTTCTTAAGCACACTGCAACTGGAAAACAAACTGGCGCAGATCGTACACAACATTCATTGCAACAGTTAAGCGAAATTGTGATGTTGGTTAGCGTTCAATATTGTGTATGGCTGAGAAAATTCTTGAAAAGTGTCCAAGTATGTTAACCAAATGTTCATGGAAAGTTAGATCCATAAATGCTCAATTGCGATGTATGTAAGTGGTGTAAGTTCTATCATAAATGCATATCTGTTTGTTTATTTGGACTACGACATATTATAGGCATTTTCATTTTATAACAGATCATTTACGAACGTACAAAACCTACATTTAATTTAATGCATTGTCATTTAGTTTTAAGTAATTCATATTGGTTTAATTAAAGATAATTTATTTTTAGACTTGTCAGTAATTAAATACTAATCTTGTACATTTAAAATATGGCAATACGTTTATATTTGTTACATGACGGCACACACATTTAAAGTATAGTTTTCTGTTTTTTCACTGTTTCAAGTAATTATTCGAGTATATAAACGTGTTGTATTTTGAAAGAAATTGTACACAATACACAATAAAAACATAGGAGAAAAGGTTATTAATGAATTCCTAAAAAAAGAGTTTTATGTAAATCCGTCACTGGAATGACTACCTGAGATGCGGTCTAGTAATAACATAATTATTCTTCCATGTTAGTATTAGTATATTTTCAGTACAAAAATAGCCAATTTCCTATAGTTCCTTATAGTTTTCATTATACAAACTTTTTTGGAGGGTAGGTACATGTGATATACACTTTATATTGAAGGTCAATCTATTACTTTGTTAGTTGTTTCTTGAAATTAAAAAGGCCAATATTCATTTAAATTAAAAACTTACCTTTGACTGTGGCAGAAAACGCCTAAAACATAAATCTAAAGATAAGGAGGATCTGATTTACTGAATTCCGATTAAATAAAACATATTTTATTTATAGTAGCAAATACATATTTTGATATACTTTTGATTAATATCATTTTTTTTAAATTTCAGATAAATTTGCAAAAATCCACGTATTTTTTTACACAATATCAGTGAGAAACTATATTATATGGCTAATGTTCAGGTAAGAATGGCTCTACGTTCTAATACAAAAAGGTTCATGCATATAAGTAATGAATATATAAAGGCTAATATCCTTCAAGGATAAAAACTACAAAAATTATAAAAGAAAAAACATAAATACGGAATATACACGTGTTTCCAAAAATGTAATTTTCTTGAAAACAGCGTTATAAATATTAATTACTAATGAAAACAATTATTTCTGTCAACAGCTGATCTAGGAGCTCTGTTTACCCAAAACTGTAAAATGGAGTTTGGCTCTTTTTGTTCCAAGATGCAGTCTCTATGAATCTATGAGTTTTCAAAATTATTGGCTCACGTTTCATTGGATTTAGGTTCAGGTTCAGTTTGTGCTCTGATCCATCATTGAAGTTCCCAAATTGAACTAATGGAACTTTTTGTTTAATATTTGTTTGAAAGATATTGATAATAATTTTAAAATTTGGAATTTTTAATAAATAATTAATTTGAAAAATAGATTTCGACTAACAATAATAATTTAAAAGCGGATACATATATTTTTTTAAATGAAAATTTAAAATATTTGACTATCAAAAAAAGAAACAGAAAAATGTCCCTTACATGTTTACCTTAAATTTGTTTGGTTATTTCATAATAAATGAGAGAAAGGTTTCAAGAATCTTAGGTGAGTGGTGGGATACCCAATATAATTTAATTATTACTTATATAGATATTAAAATATTAAAAAATACATAAAATACAAATCCTTACTCTTGCACGCTTTCCATTAATCAATTTTTACCACCAATTAAAATTCACCATGAAAACCAATAAGATTCTTTCTATATTTTTATCGTAGAGAATCATTACATTTGTGAGTACAAAAACTATCCAAAGTATACACTATATAAGATCAAAATGAAACATTTTAAATTTTCATGAAAATTTAGAATTTATTCAAATATTATACAACAAACCAAATAAGTATCGTAGACACCAATCGAGTGCAATCATCAGGTATTTTTTGTATAAGAACTGGGAGAAAATGAGTCATTCAAAGCCGCATAGTTCATTTACGAATCATTTTTGAATCAATTGACTGATTACCTGCCTACTTGATTTATTGACACTTATAATATTCATAAAATATAAATGAGCGGATTTGTATACATTATATTACACCATATTATTTTTTGCTATTATTATAAATATAGTTAGAGAGGTGTTATTTAGGTATTGAGCCAAAATCTCCATACTTTCAACGCAAATTTTATTTTAGATTCATTTTCCACTGTACAAATTTGAAAAAAGTAATTTTATAAAAAAAGTATTTTTTTAATGAATTTTGAAATCTGACGATATATTTTCCAACTTCCAACTGATTCTGAAAAAAAAAATGTTTTGCAATTATTTAAAAAATAACCTGGGGAGGCACGAAATTTTTGAAACTTTTTTTAACAAATTTCAATTGCAATTTAATTTAGTTTTGATAGTTGTCATAAAGTATTGCTTGGATCCCATGCTCAAATACTATGGATATGACAACCTAAATTTCACTAGCTGCCACTGAGTGTTTTTTTCTGATTACTAATTTTTTTGATAAAAAGTTAGTTACAAATCATTCCAAAGGTTGCATTAAAATTTGGCTAAAAAAGAACAAATCAAAATTTTATTCAACAAAATTTGTTTGAAGAAAAAATCAATGCACAAAAGATTGCCATAACTTGCTAATAATTGCGACGATAACTACTGACAAACAAAACGTTAATGCAAAGACAAATCAAACATTTTCGGAGGGTGGGCAAAAAAGTCTACTTTTAGCCACACCCTGGTTTAGAAACTACATAAATTTAACAAATACATATAAGCTGTAATCAATGAAAGCTGGGGACTAATTAATATGATTATGCCTATGGGTTTTACTATAATTAAATCTTGCAATTTCCGCAATAAAACTTTAAATTTGTGTTGTAAACTTTTGTTTGGTTTTTAAACAATCTTGTCTTAATAAGATTAATTATTACAAAAGATAATAAATTTTGGTACCTAGTTGTTACTAAACGATGATGTGTTTATTACCCTACCATTGTGGTGGACGTCATAATAGGTATAAATAAAATAATTTCTTAGCCTCATAATTCAACAAAATCTGAGATAAAACATCGTCAGTTTTATAAGAGTAAACAGACCATGATTCATTGCATTGTTCACAGGATATATTTGTCGAAAACTCGAGAATCAACTGTTCTCTACTTCATATCGAGGTGCTGTTTAAATAATAGAAAGATAATTTTCATACGTATGTAATTTATTGTTCTTGTACAAACATCATTTGCTTGCTGTTTTTTTCTTTTGTTAGTCTGCATTTTACTATTTTGTACAAACTGATTTTATATGCCATTAAAATTAATGATTGTCGTTTCTGAGAATGAATTTAACAGTAGAGTTCTGGTTATATCTTTTATTAAATCATAAGTAGGTAAATATAAACTAATTTTAAATGCATGGTGAACTTGATACATAATTCGTTCCTGGCATGTGACATCCTTTTTTCAATTACAAGAGTAAAATTACAGAGAAAAAATATCAAAAAGAAGTTAGGACGATGTTGCCAAAAATTTCACCGTAAAAATGGTAATGTATTTGTATGTACTAGTTTGAATAAAAATCTGGAAACACCAAAAATTGGTCGAGAAATTTTGCTGATGTTTTGTTTCTTTGTAGCGAAGAAATGATTAAAATTTGAACAAAAAATTACAACGTTTTCTGTCTTTCCGTACTTTTTTGTTTCAAAGTACTGATCATCTCAAAAATTCCCAGAATTCGTAGAAGACCAATTTGTTCAGTCAGTTAAATGACAAGGACGAATAATCGGTATGAGGGAAGCCGGACTTTCTTTAAGGGATATTGCCGAATAAGATCGACATGAGCGACAACCCATATGTATGTTTGTAGACATTCCCATATTAGACTTACAAGTAAAGGAACTTAAAACTGATATAGATTCTTGTTCCTCACGTGTATTTTTAATGCAAATCGAGCGCAGATTTCTATGGCGTAAATTTCTGCCAGAAAGATGATGGAAGTTTGGCCTAAGACTGTTGACAGTTTACATTTAGGCCCATATACTCCTACCCCTACTCCTTCTTCTATCTTCGATCCATTCACCACCCAAGAGAACCATTTTCAAATTTGGGTCCTCCAGAGCTACATATTTGGCGATCAGTTATAATCACTTCAAAAATCTGCTCAAATTCGAGTCTTACTGGCATTGTGTCAGTAGGTTGGGTCATTGAAATTAACTGAAATTCATTCAAAATATTCAAATGTCCAATCAGATCCCCTGGTTTGAATTTATTAGATTGCAGTCTTTGAGCGCTGCGGTCTGTTTCCATCTTTACATGCATATGTAAAGGGAGCAGAGAAAGCAAGGCTTCTATTGCTGCTATTGGACAGGTTCTCATTGCTCCTGTGATCCCCAGACACGGTTGCACTTTTAGCAAATTGTTTTGTGTTGTTTTATTTTCTGTTTCTTGCCACCAATAGCAAAGGAAAGAATAGATCTGACAACTCTTAAGTATCACCAATAGATCATTTTTGGTGTCAGGTTTTATCGAAGAGCCTACGGCACATCCAAAGGACCACTGTTGTTCTTTCAGTAACCAGGTACATCTAGATATTTAACCTCATCAGAGAAGTCAATGTGTACACCATTTATTTCTGGGGCTATTATAGAAAGCTTCCTTCTTTTTGTGAATATTATAATGACTGTTATGCTTGGATTAACGTGAAAACCATCATCCAAGCACCAAGTTTTGATGATATTGAGTGCTACTTGCGTTAGGACTAAGATCATCCTATCATGCTTGTCTCTTATTATGATGACTAGATCATCAGCATATCCTTGGATGTCAAATCGAGAGTCGCTTAGTTTAGTAAGAACTTCATCAATAACTATAGAACATAGCAAGGGTAATAGGACCTCGCCTTGTGGGCATCCCTTGATGACTATTACTGTTACTGAGTTCCTTCCCATTATCGCTCGTATCCATTTGCTATTAAACATAGACAGTATCCATCTTACTGTTGAAGGCTCATATCCTTTCCTTTGTGCAGCTATTTTTAATAAATCATAGGAGGTGTTATCAAAAGCCCCCTCTATGTTTATGAATGCGCAAGGAGCTATTTCTTTTGTTACGCACTTTTCAATTTTACTTAAAAGATTATGTAAGTTGGTTTCTTTAGATGTGCCAGCTTGAGAGACAAACTGGTTTTTGTGAAATGGTGTGTTTCGTATGATTTTCTTCTTAGATATTGATATAAGATTTTCTCAAAGTTCTTCAGAGAAACGAAGTTAGACTTATAGAGCGATACGATTTAAGTTGGGCACTTGGTAGCCTTCTTGAATTCGGTATCAACGATACTTTTACATCTCTCCATAACTGGGAATATAACCCAAGTTGTAACTGGTTCTGAAGATTCGAACCAGGGTGTGAGATCTCCTCGACTCTGTGCTGTAAGAGGGCCGGAAAGATTTCATACCCTCCGGGAGATTTATAAGAGATTTAATTTTATTGCGTATGAAGATTTTTCTAGGGTGACTTCTTTCCCAGTTCGCAGGTCGATTACGTCTTTCTCAATCAAGTATTCCATATCTTTGATTTTTACAAATTGGAAGAAAACAAGAATTAATTTAACAGAACTTTATAAACGGTTTTATTTTCTCATCAATCTGTAGATAACAATATACGTTGGAAAAATATCAAATACCAGATTATGATAAAAATGGACATTTTGAATTCGGAAAATAACAAATTGGCGTGATTCCGGAAGCCATCTACATGTCTGTCTGTGTGACTGACTAGGAGGTCTAAGTAGAACTCTACTCAATATTAGTAAAATCGATGCACTGGGAAGGCACTTCTTGTGAAGGCCCAGAACAGGTTTTGTCATAATAAAAAATGTTTCAAATAAAAATTATGTTGAAAATGTCTCTTAAAAATACTTCACCAGATTAAGCGCTACCGAGCAAAACTATTCTATAGTTAATTTTGAATTTAATTAAAAAATTCTGTATAAGTAGGATAAATTAAATTAATGTTTTAACTGAAAATTATTTTTTTCCGAAATCAAGAATGTCTACTTTCTCGGCGCAATTTCAGATCCCAAAATATGCTATTCTAGTATTTTAGTCCATTGCTAAGCAACCATCATAAAACAGTATGGAAATAGTACATCATAATTAGAGTTGGCAAAAATCCGCCGCAGAACATAGGCGTACATGCCATAATAAGTGTAAGAAAAGAAATTAACTAGTAATAAAAGCAATAAACTGTTACAATTTATAACAATGTATGCACAACTTACCCTCTTAACTAGCTTGGTTATCACAAACTGGAAAAGATGTGTAAAAATTTTGCAGCATCATGTATGTTTCTATGGTTGTCTCCGAGAGTAATGTTCGACGTGATAAAAATATGCTTATATTTTGAGAACGACCGTTCGACATCTATTGATGTAGTACAAGCATACTTAAAATAGTCTTTGAACTCACTTAACGGATCTGCAGATGCATCATCAGTACCATCACAAATTTGTCTTAAAACCGGTGTCTTGCTTTAACACACGTGCGAACTTTTCTCCAACAGTCTTTTATTTGTTGTAAATATTTAGCATAAAAAAATGCTGCCTCCAATAATGTTCCCCAACGTGTAATAATCGGCTGTGGTGGTTCGTAGTACTTGCTATTAATGCATCTACCTCTGGAAAACCTTGTCGAATAGTTTCTGCCACAAGGCGTAAAGCATGCATTTTACACGTAACGTATACCAACCTGCAACCATGTTCATGAAGAAAACGGCTTACCATACGCATTATCGTTGCACGATCGGTCACAAACATCAACACTTGACTTTTTGACAGGTAAAATTTTTCTAACGTCCCCAGCACCACCAGCGTAATTGTTTGGCTAGTACACTTAGTTAGTCTCTTGCTAGCTAGTAACAATGGAAATGTTGGTTTAAGAGGGTACACGTACTATAACATTTGAAATAGAATATTATTTACAATCTGTCATCTCGTCATAACAGCCGTGTATTTTTTAGTACACATTTGATCTTATTTACAATGCTTCGCTTACAGCTGTCACATAGTTACAAAACGTTGTGCGACTTGGTAACGTAACCTTGGGATTGTATTTATTCCAGAACCCCTGAAATTGTTGTTTATCGAGTATATGCAGTGGAGCATCACAGGCAATCAGCAATAAGAGTAAATCGAACATAAACTGTGTTGTCGAAGGCACGCCATTTTTTTTTAGTTTTATGTTGCAGAGAACTTACGTGACATTTACAATTACGTTTGTCCCAGCACATCAGGTCAGTCTCGCACATCTTACAAATTATTATAGCACCATTGTAGAATAAATCCAGGAATTCACTGATAAATTTATTCACTTTTTCAACGTATAGCCGTTTTTTACCCTTGGGCAGGGCTGACATACTTTATTATTAAATTAATATCAAGAGTAAAATACAAAAAATAAAATGTTCAACAATACACCGGAGAGAAATAAATTACGTTATTGACACCTCGACGCATAACAGTAGAGTAAAATAGTAAACAAGTGTCGCTTACGTACTTGGGTATTTCTCTACCTGGCACCGCCCATGATTTGCGGATCGAAATGCCAACTCTAATTATAATACAAGTTTATTGCAAAACGATGTACGAAAGTAGGAATACGAGCGCAGCGATTGTTCCTATCATACGAGTCGGTATGTATTGCTTTTACTACTAGATACACATATTATTCCCTTCATTTGAGATGCGGAAATGCAGCTAGCTGAAGCAGGCTTTTATTATTTCGATTTGAGCAAAATCTACTCGTTATGATAAGTCCGGGACAACGTTACACGATTCTCTTGGAATTATAAGTATAAAAATGCATAATCTGACTAGCTCTCTAGACGTGGAATGATCCTTTATTTAAAACCATAGTTTCAGTATTTTTCAATTTAACAGAACAGAAAATAAAAAGCAATATTGTCTACATCAAATCCAATTTTTTTTAAATGATTTTTCTTGTATACAAATTTTATATCACAATATGCCTCCCTCGTTCGAGTTCGAACTAAATCACGAACCAAATAATTGTATAGGTACTATTTATGAATGAATAAGTGAATACTCTGGTATTATGGATGAGTGGAAGTGCCCTGTGGCTAAAGCTCAAACAGGCATACAACTGTTTGGTAATCATAGCATTCAGTCAATAAAATGCTTGAATGCTTCATTGCATTTATAAAATTACTAGGACATAATAGTGTGGAATACAAAACAAAATTCAAGGGCCTTGTGATGTTATTGACGAATGATGAAAAATAAGTAGTCCAAATATAAGTCAACAATTATATACAACGCCCACCAAAAAGTTTGGATTCAATGAAAAAAAATTGTAATATCTATCGAATTTAAAGTAGAGGATTTATTGAATAACGTTTTAAACAAAAAATGATATTCGGCGGAATATTGCGATTTCTTTTTCAGAACACTATAAAAATTTGGTTCCAGTAGATAAAGAATCATTCTATTTTTGTTAATATCACTAAATTTTATTAGGGAAAGTGTTCAGAATTTAATTTTAGGACGGTATATAGTTTGCCAAAGAAAACATTAGGTTTTGACTTAACTTTTTTGATAAAAATCATAAACATTTTATATCTACATGTAAACCGACAAAACAAAATTCATAAAAAAAAATTGTTCTGAAATAAAATAAACTGTTATATTCCATGACATTCATTTTCACTATTTAATTTGTTGATAATTGCATTAATATTTTTTCGAAAACTAATAATTACTGTATTAAATCAAATTTATATCATTATTATAATATTGTTACGTGTTTGCTATCCCCACAAACACCTACACTCGTAGATTCGTTGACTGAAAATCCAGATAACACTTACTCACTACTTTATTTACTAATTAGCAATTAACGATAGATTAATTAATGTCTTAACTATAATCACAATTAAACACTTATAAGTATCTTCTTTATTCCTTCTTTACTCGTTCACGTTCAACTTAAGACTAAGTCTCGGCCCACCGTGCGTCTTATTTATACATCCATTCACCGGTCTAGAGCACTCCAGAATATTCCCGGCCGTTCCCATACAATTCCAGTCTCATCTAACCAGTCTACACAGCCCAGTGGCGTAACAATATGCTTTGTTGAAAAATCATTGTACTTCTCTAAAACAGACTCATAATAAAATTAACGCAATTTTTGACAAGAGTCTAAGCACAGAGGCATAACAACCAAAATTACTCCTTCTGTAAAATAGTACTTTGTCAAGCGATCCGAGACGTGGGGAAGCGCCACGCCTCTATTCGGTTTATTGATGTTTCTGAAAGAGTTTACCTTATTAATATTCACTTACACTTATTAGCGATATTGCCATCTAAAACTATACACTTTCTGAATCGGTATCAGATCTTATCTGTTTCACCCACTTCCGATGTTGGGCAAATCTTCTCCCTCACTCCATTTGTTCTACAGCCAGCCTTTGGCCGCAATAAATGCATAAGGGTGAAGGGTTCGCGATTATGACAGTCAACTTAAAAAACGTAGCCCGGTGCATAGGCGGTCAATTAGTTACCAGCGTTTAAATTAGAGTTGCTCATAATTACTAATAAATTATTCTAACAGAAAATCAGCAAATAAATAATTAAATTATTTTTTTTTAAGTTTAAACACTAAAGCAATACAACCCCCTGTATCCCTGAAGGTACTGTATGCGGGAGGGCGCTACACATTTAGATACAACGGACATATCCAATACAGACTAAATATGCGCAATATTTGCGTAGAATTTTTGTATTGGTTATATGTTTAAAACCCACAACACAAGCAACCGCTTTACTTGACTACCTCAAGAGCTCAGATTCGGCGTCGACCATTGCCTAGTTACGAATCTGAGTTTTAAAATTACCATATATCCTACGGACTCTCTTTAAATTACTTAAAAAAACACATTTAGATCGGCTTAAAACACGCTGTGTGCATGTGAATACGTATACACATACATATACATATACATATACATATACATATACATATACATATACATATACATATACATATACATATACATATACATATACATGTACATATACATGTACATGTACATGTACATATACATATACATATACATATACATGTACATGTACATGTACATGTACATGTACATATACATATACATATACATATATATACATATACATATACATATACATATACATATACATATACATATACATATACATATACATATACATATACATATACATATACATATACATATACACATACATATACATATACACATACACATACATATACATATACATATACATATACATATACCAAATAACTATCTTTTCACTTTCTGTAGTCCTAAGTAGATTCTCACGTTGTTAAGTTGGACAAAAATTCTCTTTTAATAACAAACTGTTGTCAGTTAGTCATGTTGGTCCAATAGAAACTAAATCCATTATACATTTTACACAATTTATGTAGTATAAATGCGGTTAGAATTTTTTATATATATTATTGATTGCTAATAATATGAGCAAACATAAAATTAGGAAGATGTTTAAATTACAATAGTTTTAACTACAAGAAACCTCAGTTTGTCTTTGTTTCATTATGCAAACATAACCCTTGATTTTAATATTACTTATGACCATTGATAAGCCGATTACAGATGATACATCCAAAGTTCTAAGATACTGGTTCTTCCCTAATAACACTTAACTACTCGCTACTTCTGTTTAACTTTGTTATTAGGCTTGCACAAGACTTTGAAATGTAGCATTTTCCTTTCCATAAGCTAGAATAATTCGGATCAATAACGTTATTATTAAATTAGAAGTTTCAACCGCAAATAATAGCGAGTATTAATATTTGTCTTAATTTTGCTTAAATAACGGAAATGTTAATTTTTATTTCTTAGTATACCACATAACTGTTAAAAAACAATTACCGGATGAAAAAAATGCAAAGTAAAACATAGCATAAACAAATAAAATAAAAAATACACTATTAGCGCTTAGAAAACTCGCAAAGAACGGTATTAACTAATCTTTAGGGAAAAAAAGTCTTGTCTGGAATTTCTTAAAATAAAAAAAATATATATAAAAAGCAATTAAACATATTTATTTCTAACCCTGTTTCAAAATGACAACTTCTTGAATGTCATTTCAGGTTTGAAAAAGTCTTTCATTTTATAACTAGTTATAAAGTGAATCTCAATTTTTATTATTATTGTAAAGTATGTTAAGAATAGCAAACAATTTTATGTAAATAAAATTGTTTGTTTTAATTCAATTTTGATGCAATTATTTACTAAATCCAGTGCCGATGACAGCGACAATTTTCTTGTTACAATCGGTGACGACACCAAAGTGTAGTACTAGTTTTCAATGTCGGAGTCTTCAGTCACTCATTTTTTCCCTGACAAACACACTTAATAGTCGAATAGAAACAATTTTACCACAAACTAAAAGCTGGCTGTTATTTACATAAATAACTGGTTTAACAACGGATATTGCAAGACTTCTGGATTTATGTAAATTACATATAATTAATAAACATAAACACCCACATAAATTAGACAACCCCCAAATCAAAGCCGAGGCTGCGCGGACAAGGATTACACAGTTGAAAAACAACGCGGACAAACACAACCAATCCCTTCGACTTTGTCAGAATCGAAACCGGGACTTGAACCCGGAAGTCGATAGGCAGTAAACCAGTTACGTTTGTCACTTAGCGCTCTGGCCCACTGCTCTACCGACTACCGAGCTCGGTAGTAATAGTAAAGATGTCAAGGATATTTCCTTGCAAATCTTCAAAATAAACCAAGAACCAAGAACTATATGGAATCAGAAATTGAACATTTATCATCAAAATTTTCCTTAATGGCCTATGGAAACTAGTGATGGGGCCCGTCATGAAATGATAGAGAGCCGCACTGACGCCTCATTTAATAAAATAGATAGATAGTTTTCAAGAAATGAAGAACTTTTTCATGTTTTCTCTTTCATATAAAATTCTTTTCATTTAGTTTAAGATATTCAGTTATAAATAAAACTCCGATTTTGCTTTTCGCTCCACAGAAAAGGAAAGGATTTTAAAATTATAATTTTGAGTTAGATCGCATAGTCTATAAATTGGACACTAGAGTGATTTTCCCGTCTACTGCTTTCTTGTTTTTATTTCTTGAAGCTAAAGTAACTGTCCTAGTTCAATTTCTAATAATTAATGATTATGGTGAATTAATTATCAACAAAATAATTGTTTTAGCATAATTAATTAGCTACAATCGTTTTATTAATTAGGCTGGATAACAATTTCTACACTGAGATTTGAATTAAGAATATAGTACTATATCGGTAAAATCTGTATAAATAAATAAGCTCCGTTTAAACTTATATTCTTATAGTTTCAGAAAATCCCTTTAACAGGGATAAACTTTGAGGGCAAATCCCAAACCAATCTTTTCATATATGCCAATTTAAAAGATGTAATCCAGTTTGCCATGACAGCGCATTGGTTGGAATCGCAAAGATGCGGCACTGCAGGCTAAGCTATCGTAATTTATTTATCCTTTCAATATCCAGGATATCTAGGATTATATATACCTCGATTTATGTCAGATATATGTATTGCAATGTTACAGATTATTAAAAGGTTAGTCTAGGTAATTTGCCACGGAGAATTACGGAACTTTCACAGAAATACAATGAATGATTTTCATTCAATAAATTGCAAAATTTTATGATTAAGGTAAAATTTTTTTTTTGATATTTAAATGAAACTAATATATATATTTATTATGCTCAAATGCAAGCAGAAATGCACAATATTCTATTAAGATAAATTAAAACGGCAAAATTATGTGAATTTTTAAAATTCCCACATACAGGGTGATTCCAAAATAAACAGAAGAAAGAACCTTAGAATCTGTTAGAATCTAAGAGGGCAGGTATATAAAGAGTTTTCTCATATTTTTTGTACCTTTCAAGTAAGTAAAGGCAATTGCTAGTAATTCCATTCGGTATCATTTTGGCTTTGGCTTTGTCGCTTGAATGTACTTTTTCCAGTTTCAACGATCAATGTCTAATTTTAATTGCTGTAACGAAAAAAGAAATTTACCTAATGAAGTTAATTTTAGAGAAGTATCATACAAGGAAGTTAGAAGTATAACTAACAGTCTTAAAATAGTAACAGTAAAGACCTTTTCAATTTCAATGTTAGAATCATTAAAACTTTAAAAAATCCAATTCTTATTCCATTTACAAACTAAATAAACTAGTTTTCCTCATATACCCTAAATATTGCAAAAGTAATTCTAGTATTTAAGAAAAGTGCTAGGGATGATCCGATCAATTATAATCTCATTTCAATAATAATAATAATAATAATAAATGACTTTATTAAGGCGGGGCTCAGCCAAGGCTGCTTTAGCCCAACCTGAAAGTTGTTTACATATGCAATTTACAATGTGAATTTACAAGATATAACATAGTTAAAAAAATAATAATATTTATTCTAAAGTATGAGGTATATAAAATGGAGAAAAAGTGAGAATGTTCATAGCTGAAAACATGGTGAAGAATTTTATTTCATTAAATAAATGCACTAATTTATTTGTTTATAAAATGTTCTTTTACTTTTGACTTAAAAATACCAAAATTAGTTGTATTTTTAATCGATAAGGGTAGAGAGTTATAGATATATGGTGAATTATAAGAATAAGAGCCTTTAAAGGAAGAGGTGGAATGCCTAGGGATATGCAATAAGTGGTTATCTCGTCTAGCTCGATTATATATATCATCGCCAAATACCAATTTAGATTTTAGGTAAGATGGTTTATTTGTCTGTATGATTTTATGAATGAGACAGCAGTAATGAATATCTCTACGGATATTCATTTTAATCCAATTATACTTGTGAAAATATGGCGTAATGTGATCCCTGCGAATAACATTCGCTGCAAATCTCATGCAAGAATTTTGCACTAGCTGAATTCTATGTTGATCATACGCTGAGAGGCACGGCCCATAGACCACATCGCAATAATCAAAAAGCGATAAAACAAGTGAATCTACCAGTTTTAATTTAATTGGAGTGCTCAACACAAATTTGTACTTGTACAAACCTTTTAATCTACAGTAAGCTGCTTGGATTAACTTAGTGACATGCTGCGAGAAGGATAAATTTTTATCAATGGTAAGTCCTAAACTTTTACACTCGTCTTTAACGGACAGAGGAACATTGTCTAATACAAGCATGTTGTTTATATTAATTTTTTCCCGCTGTCTCTCAGTGCCAGTCATAATTACAGTGGTTTTTAGGGGATTTAACGATAATGCATTTTTTACAGACCAGTTGTGTACCTCCTCAAGATCAATATTCATTTTATTTATTGCTATTTGCTGTGAATCAAAATTAAAAGATTCATATAACTGACAGTCATCTGCATATAAATGCATATTAGAATGTACAATGGCCTGTATATCAGCAGTATATAGCACAAATAACAAAGGCCCTAAAATGGACCCCTGTGGCACACCCCTTGTTATTTGCAATACATCTGAAGATATTTTGCTACCGCCTACTGTGACCTGAACCTGCTGCAGACGGTTGCTTAAGTAAGTTTCGAACCACCCCAAAGCATTGACTGAAATCCCATAATATTTCAATTTAGCTAATAATAGTTTGTGATCTAAACAGTCAAATGCCTTGGAGTAGTCTAACATGACAGTTACTGTAACCATGGAATTATCAACAGCTCGTAACATATCATCTGTGAGATCAAGCAGCGCAGTAGTAGTACTAAAACTAGGTCTAAAACCTGATTGCTTTGGGGGTAGAATATTGTGAATATCAACATGTTTTTTTAATTGATTGTACACAATTCTTTCTATTACTTTAGATAATATCGGTAGGATGCTTATGGGTCTTAAATCATTTAGAACAGCAACTTTCTCTTTTTTTAGGGACAGGTATTATAAGGGCGTGCTTCCAACATGCAGGTATAACGTTTTCTTTTAGAGCAAAATTGATAATATGAGTAACTGCATTTGCACAGTAGGAGATGCACATTTTCAACATTTCAGATGAGATTTCATCAACCCCTTTAGCATTTGTTTCTATACTTAATATAATATTTACTACTTCAGCAGATGTAACAGTTTGCAACTCTAACGTTGAATAATTAACTTCAGCATACATATTATTATTATAATATTCTATATTTTCAGGATCAGCTGTTGTTTTACTAACCGAATTTATAAAAAAATTGTTTATTATATCAGGATCCTTTAACTGGTCAGGTATTTCATCATTACAATGTTTTTTATGTATGCTTAATTTATCTAAGGTTTGCCAAAGAATTTTGGAATTTCTGTGATTGTGGTTTAATACACTTAGAATATATGCTTGTTTTTCTCGACGAATAGATGCTGTAACAAGATTTCTCATTTCTTTATAAAACGACCATTTTGATTCGGTTTGCATACGAGTAATATGAATATTTTTTAATGATGATCGGTATTCAGACAAAGCCCTATCGCGTATTCTCATCATCTGTTTTATGTTGGGAGTAATCCATGGGTTTAATTTTTTTGTTATTCTAATTTTCCTTTCGGGTGCATGAACGTTAAAGAGTTGTAGAATTTTAGAATTTAAAAAAAGAAACTTTATCGTCAATATTTTCAATTTCTACAACCCTATACCAGTCAATATTTCTTGCGTGCATTTCAAACATTTCCAAATTTATATTTTTCATATCCCTAACTACAATAGATTTGGGATTATTTTTCCTAACTACTGGCATATCAACTAAACAATAAATAAGGTGGTGATCAGAGAATTGTGACATATTTATAACATTAGATCTTAAAATTATGTTTGGTTTATTAACCAATATATAATCTATTAAGGTGCTACTTTCATGCGTTACACGCGTAGGCTTATTTATTATTTGTGTTAAACTAAAAGACTCCAACAAGGATTCTAGATATTTGAATTCGACGGTAGATTTATTCAAAAAGTTTAAATTAAAATCTCCTAAACAAAACACATAATCCGCAGATATTAAAGTTTCAGCTAATATATCTTCTAAAGTTTGAAGAAATCTATAATTAGTATCTGGAGGACGATAGATACAACCAATACACACTTTATTGCCATTTATCTTACATGTTAGCCATAGATTTTCTACTCCGAAGGTATTATCTGTTTCTATAACTTTAATATTTTTTATATTATTACAATTTCTTACATATATGGCTACACCACCCCCCCTGCCGGTCACTCTGTCCAGTCTAAATAGAGAATAACCAGGTATATCTATCATATAATTATGAATATCAACACTTAACCAAGTTTCTGATAACAAAAAAATATCAAAATTATGTAATAAGATATATGATTTCAAATCTTCATATTTATTATAAAGTGATCTAATATTTAAGTGAGAAATTACTAAATTTGGCAGAACATTTTCATCATCGTCAGCTATCACGTCATACTCACTTAAAGAATCCATATAAAAAAAAAAAACTATATGAAAAACAATTGTGAAGAACTCCCTATTAAGTTAATTAATTTCATAAAACGGCAACAATAATAACAATAATTATCAGTTAAATATGTAACTTATATTAGTATTAGAAAGGGTAAAATTATTCTTTTTTATAATCCTTATAAATTTTATTTCAATACCTATCCTGCTATATAGTAAAATAATACAGAAAAAAGTGTACCCTAATTAAAATATTTATAATTCCAAAAAACTTAAAAAGTAGAATGCAAAAAACAACCTAACAGAAAAATAGACAATACAAAAAGAAACAGGTAACAAGAAATTAAGAAATAAATAGTTATAGTTCCACCACGATGATAAATGCGTTACTTCTTAATAGGTAATTACATTTCCAAGTCTGCAGCACTCTGAATTAGATATTTCTTAGTTTGATGAGAAACAAAAATTTTGCCACCTAGGGTCCATACATTTGTAACTCCAAATTTTGTTACGGCTTCCTTTACCAGTTTTAGTCGCGCAGCTGTTAAGTCCTCCCTGACAACGAAACCCGTCTTCCTAAGTAACTTTTTGTTTTTGTAAATTTCAGCTCTTACTTTGAACGATAAAAATTTTACTATGATCGGACGACATTTTCCTTGTATAAATGGCCCTATCCTATGCACTTTTTCAATATCTTTTCCAGAAATATTGATATTTAATTTATTTTTAAAAAGTTCTATTATCATGTTTTCCACATTTTCTTCGCCCATCTCCGTTATGCCATAGACTCTTAAATTATTAAGCCTGTTATACTGTTCATTTTCATCAATCCTTTTTTTCCAAAATTTCAATTTTCTTCTCATGCTCCTCAACCTTTCTTACAAAGGAACTTAGACAATTTTCCAATTTTGCAAACTTCTCTTCAAATTTACTAAAGATAGCCTCAGATTGTTGTTTACATATTTTAGTTAAGAGCTCTTCAGACAAAACTTCAGTACTGGACCCCTGTTTCAAAGCCTTTTCTGTTCCTCTGGTCATGATTAAATAGATTTGGTAGAACTATATTTTAATGCTCGATATAATATGACATATGACTCCTGATTTTAAAATTAAAATGCACTTACTGATATGATATTTCCTTTTCAGACATACACACTGTGCAGCATAGGACTATAGGTTAATGCATAAAAATTTATAGCTTTTTTGCCACAGTTTATCCACACTTTAGATCACTTTATTTCGGGAGTTAAACACAAATATGTTCTCACTCTGACCTCATACTCGAGAGGAATTCAATCACTGTTCCCCTCTTTGCAAAATTATTTGAATCTGGTATACTTAAGAATCAAATTAATAAATATTTTGTTATTAACATGTTTAGCCCATGTCGGTATGGATTCAGAAGTAACCTGTCAACCTCGTTAGCCATACACAATCTCACCCAAATTGTCTTAAATGCATTTGAACACAAATGTCACCATAAATGAGTATTTACAAACTTAACAAAAATAGCATTGAATTAATAGTCTTACTTCTCTGAGAGACGTCAATAAGTTTATTATAATCAAAACATACCAACTGAGCACTTCTGTAAGCATTGAGTACGTTTCGTACTGAGTCCTACGCTTTTCCAAATATATGTTAATGATTTACCAGATTGTAACTTTGATATATCCTCGATACTATTTGTAAATAATAGGACTATCATTGACCAAAACAAAACTTTACACCAAGCGAATATCAAAGTAGTCGATATGCAATCAAATGTGATATCATGGTTTCAGTCCAATTCACCGCCGTTACTGACAATGAAACAGTCTTTAATTTTCAGTTTCCGAAACTTTAAGTAAAAAGAGAAAAGGAGATAACATTTAGGTGGTGGAGGTAAGAAAATCAATAGACGGAAGTCGCCATTGCGAGAGGCCACTTTGTGATAGGTTATGGTCGTTGAACTTGTTGAAGGCAGAAGGCACTTTTATATTTTCGGTGTCACTTTATGTTTGTTTATTATTTTAGTGAATATATTGCGCAGTGAGCATTATAAACGAGTTTAGAACATTTTTGTATAAGTATATATTTTTTAAATGCATGTGCATTTAAATACAACAAAGAAATGGTTAGTTGTGTATCTTGCGGAATTTCCCATAAAGCAAAGAAACAATGCATTTTCATTCATCGGTAAGTATTTTTTGGTTAAATTAACAACCATTTAAGGACATTTTGTTTTAAGTGTTTGTATATTTTAATAATTTTCAAGACTAAGTTTGGTCTAACGTCAAAAATACTTCAATCAGTGACATACTCATTTATTATAATAAATATTCTACTGTAAAATACTTTGCTTGTATATTTGGTTTACTTTATATACTTAGGTTTTCGTAATATAATAATAGAAAAATACATATAGTGTTTTATTTAATAAAAATGTAATAATACAAAAATATTCTGTTTTAGTTACCCAACTTGAATATTATAGATGTTACGTCTCTGTACCGGAAGTCGGCCATTATGAGAGGCCACTTTTATCTGCAGCCCCACTTCCATTACATTTTCTCCTTATCTCTTAAAAATTTAAAATAACTTTGTATTATGGATGCTAAAATATTTAATATTCAAAGGAGATGCCAAAATCATAGCCCAAATAAGTGACTGTTGCCATGATTTTTTCATAAAAGTAGATACACTTACTTTTCTAGTGTTTTCATTCTAGAATGTCTGTTTTTTATCAAAAATTTAATGCAGTGAGTAAAGGACAAAGATGTGCATAGTTATTTAACCAGAAACAATGACAAATTTCCACCCAATTTCTTAAGACTATCAATGACTAGAGTTGGATGTGGCTATTACGGAATAACATTTGTCAACATCCTATTGGAGTTGGCAAACAATTTTAATTTAAATGCATTCAAATATGAAAAGTAGGTATTTAAAAAAGAAAACATTCTACAATTTTGAGTACCTCCAAAACGATTTTAATGACTTACATCGCAGATACCCGGAAACCATAGTTTTACATCATTTTTGAAAGACGATGGAGCGCCGCAGTCTCTAAGACTATCCAGCCAATTGTACAATACAATTTGAAAATTAAAGTGCTTAATCAAACAAACCATTTCCAAAATAAATAAAACAGATATTAGTTTTAATTTTCTAATTCTTGCATTTGGAGAACTAAACAACTGCTCGCCTCACCAACTGTTTTTCTTGAATTCGAGATGGAAAGATATACTCTATTTTTCCGATCAATAGCACCACTACTGTATTGATTCTATTTTAACAATTGCCCTTACGTTTTGCAGAAGTAATTCTGTATAATAAATAACTTTATTAAAAATGATCTGTATTTAAAGATAAAGAGTTTTTAAAACAAACAAAAGTATAAATGGCCACATGTGATTTGAGCAAGGCTTGTTTTCACTTATTTCAATTTAATGAAATGTCCAAAGGTTAAACGTAATGCACGATTAAAATACACAAGGAAAAATTATCAAACGGGAATATTTATTTATGTATTTATCACAAAATCAATATTGAGTTATTAAATATTTCAGTTGACTAGCATCGCCATATAGAAAAGAAGTATATTGCTGAGTCACATTAATACAGAGGTTTAGTTTCAAACTTTGACGTTTTTTGGAATTAATTCTGTAGGGAGCACGTAGAGGAATATTTCCAGAATTTTAAGTAAATAGTATACATGCCTAAATTGATAAATTTATGGAACTATAAACGTCACATTTGATTTAAGCAGTCTAGCATTTCTAAAAATAATTTACCATATCATTAGCAAACATTACTTAAGATAAAATATCTTACAAGTCGCAACATTGCACGTAGTTAAGAAATTTGTTTAAAATACTATGTATTTATTACATTTTTAAACAGTTTTTAGTAATATACGAACATATTTACTGGAAAACAAATTGTGATAATGGGATATTTTCATTCAGCTGCGATGAAAGTGGAAATGCTGATATTTTGAAAATATGTATATTTTTTTGTATTTTTGGTACCGAAAAAAATATATTACATAGTGCTATAAAATAGTTATTTCAATTTAAGGATAAAATTTTTCATAATTATAATAATAATAATAATAATAATAATAATAATAAAACGTCTTTATTAATAGTGAAATAACTACAAAAAAAAAGATTGTATTTACAATAATAATATGTTTTAGATGTTGGGGAATGCTCAGCGAAGTTTAGCCAAGGCTATTCTTACACTTAATTGCGCATTTTAAGGATGCCAATGTAAAAAACAGAGGCATTATTTAACAGACTTAAACTAATCTTAAAACTATAGATTATTTCACGTTATTTCCTAAACTAATAACATCTGTAAATTAGTAATATGCAGTGCGTTCGGAAAATAAACCTATATCTATTATATTACATGTATAAACAAAATAAAAATTTAAAACTAAAGAAATTTTTCACATAAAACTAACGTTACTTTTATTTATTTATTCGTCCATTTAATAATTAATTTTTTAAAGAGATTTTAAATTGCTGCAGTGAAAGCGGAAACTAGAAATATCGCCAAAAATTTGTTGGAACACTGGGATTGGTACTTCTATTATTTTATTGTGATTCCTGTTTTAGCATTTTTGTTTGTGTATTTGTTTTAAAACGTTCTAAAAGCACACACAAATATGGGAAAAAGATATGTAGAAGGTAAATCAGACAGTTTATCTGCTATATTTTTACAATAATAAACAAATAAAAAATGAGCTTACAGTCTAATATTAAATATGGTACAATACCATATTGCAAGCTATAGGTCTGTTCATCAGTACTGATGCAGATTCAAACAAATTTGTCTCTTTTCGAATTATGTTAAATCTCCCTCCGTCTCCCTCTGTTCACAGCTGAAACTTGCTAGAACCAAGATCAATGAGCAAACCTTATGAAATACCCTAAAAACTACCTTTGGTGTTCTGTTTGAATTTGCGTTTAGTGCAGTCACGAAAGTGATTATTTTTTTTTAGTTTAAATGAAAATAAAAAAAATAAGAAAAGACACGTGTCTTATTTTTATCTCTATCTTTCGATTTTCAAATAAAAAAATGGGAAAATATCCCATTCTGAAAGAAATATGAAATAGATGTCATACGATAATTTATTACTTACTCTTTTTCAATAAGAAACGGACTATAACTGAAAATATATAGAGCAACTTTTCAGTTAAGAACCTGTCGAGTACAAGATTTCATCGATAAAATTTGGTAACAAAACCACTCTATACAAATAACCAACATTTGTTTTAGCAATTATCAAAATATAAATAAAATGCAACTCAGCAGCAGCTCACACCAATATCAAATAATGTTTTAAAATAATAAAATGTTAAAAGCAAATAGACTGTTAATTACTTTGAATTTATTCAACAAACTTACAAAAACTTTTACTCTATAAACATGGGATATATTTACAAATTTGAGTGAGGTTATAAATGTAAATAATTTCATTCATAAACGAATATTTTTCAATAAACAAAAAATATAAATAGGCAAATATTTAAGTATAATAATATAAATAAATTAAACAAAACATAGTTTGTAGCGTTTAATATTTGACTTTTTCTAACTTTATTAACAGTTTACCGTGCAAATTTACAAAACGATTAAAACTAAGTAAATTCCTTGTATAAATGTATACTTGAACAAATTTGAACATATCGTGGTGCAAGTGTATATATGTATATATCAAATAAGATTGGTCAACAAATAACACAAACAAGGGGATTACAAAGTTCAACTATGTAATTCTTTGTGTAGACTATTGATTTTTTTGTTTGACTCTAATTTACCACCTGATAATTGCCTCATATTTATTTGATTTTCCGTTGATGTCTTGTTCTATTCATACAATTCTTGCTTGCTAAATTACTAATTTTGCGTCTTTAATTATTTTCAGTACATCGAATGTAACACAAATTTTACGTAAAAATTGCATATACTCGTATAGGTACAATATTAGCAAATTCTTCCATTTTTATTTGTAATTTTTAAAAAAATGTTAAAAACGAATTTCAATTTGTTTATATAATAAGAATTGTTTATCCGGATACACAGGTTCCTTTATTTTCCCCATTCATATAAAATAAAAATATAAAAATAAAAAATATAAAGATTTTTTAAATTCCATGATAAAAATAAATATTTTTGTTTCAATAACTGTTTCAACAAATGCTGTGGGATAGCATTTGTTGAAACACTTATTAAAACTGAAATATTTATTATTATCATGGAATTAAAAAAATCAAACTCTTTTGGTATAAATAATTTAAAATCTGTTATTCAGTGTATAATCCACCCATTAACTCACTTGATAAACTGTTCTTTATCAGAAGATATATTTCCGAAATAATTTAAAACTGACAAAATTATTCCGCTACATAAATAAGAAGATACATTTTTTGTTGACAATTATAGGCCCATTTCATTTTTATCACCAGTGTCAAAAATATTAGAGAAAATAATTTATAAGAGAACGGTAAAATTTTGTATAAAACATACATTTTTCTGTGACGAACAACATAGGTTCTGAAAGGGTAGGTCGACTCAAGTCAGCTATACTTAAATATCTCAATGAACTTTATGAAATTTAAACAATAATAAAAAATATATTGGGGTTCTTATGGACTTAAATAAGGCATTTAACTTAATCAATCTCGCTTTACTTACAGAAAAACTTACAAAATTTGACTTTAGATGTAAGTTAGCAAGCAGATAGTACAAACAAATGTATAACATCTCATGACTTAATCATTTTCTGTGGAGTCCTCCAGGGTTCCGTTTTGGGATCACTCCTCTTTTTGTTTTTTATGTAAATAATTTACTGGTATTGTCAACAGTTAAAATTTTGTTTCATAAATACCTAATTTTCAGTATCCTCATTTCCAGCCAAATGCAAAATTACGTTCTTACGAAATGTAATTTTGATTTTAAAATAATCTGTCCACATGGCAATGAAGTTGTAAAATGATGGAAGTTCTGTCTTGTTCGCATAAATTTATATTTACAAGATTTATGGGTAAAAATTGGGTTAGGTGTATGGTGGGTTGCCTAGTGACTCCCGAGCGCTCTTAATTTTCGTCATGGCAATGGCGACAGTAGGCTAAGATTGCAGTCGAGGTTACACAGATTTTAAATTTTTATTACAGTATTTTCACAAATGTGATACTGATAAAAATTAAAAAAATAAATGTAACCATATTTTCAATATAACAGCACAGTTAATTAGAAAATGTTATCATCGCCAAAATATTGATGCCATTAATTTTATGGTTTTACATGAATTCATTAATTAAAAGCAATTAATGTCGATAAAGCTTAACTATGTAATACACTTTCAAAAATACTAAATGAATACTATGACATTCGAACATTTAAATGAAATTAATTTAAACTGTAAATGAAAAACTGTATTGCGATCTCTAAATTTAACACAATTAAAAATAATTCAAAAATTATTATTATGTTATGACTACATTGATATGTACATACAGTATTGAATAGTTAAGATAATTTCTGTAATTGTGCAAAAATAAGGCACATAGTAATAAGATAGACTTGTGATTTTCCTCCAGTGGCGTAAGTTAAGAAGACCTAACATGTGGTCAAAGTAACTATGAGCTTCTAAACTGATTTGTGTTTATAAAGACCCGCTTCATTTTTTATGTAACTGCAATTGTAGTATAAATCACTTGTTTAGTGATAAATAATAACATATGTTTTGAAATACAAAGAGTAAATAAACATTATAATGCACTATTAACGCAATTAATTATTTATTACTATAATTAATGTTAAATAATATTAAACGAATTTCATTCTTCCTATAAAATGAAACTTGTCTAGCTTTGGCATCAGCAAAAGTGTAATAATTTTATTAATATCAATATTAATTATTTGAATCAATATTAATGTTATTTTGATGTTGAAGAATAATGATATTAATAAGAAAAATACATTAAGGATTTAAAAGTCGTTGTTAAGAAACTGGCTAATACAGTTATAATAAAAATGTTTTGTAATTGTTTTTGTTATGTTATGACAATTTTGAATATATTAAAGTAAGATCTTTTAAACAGAAAAAACTAATATGAATATATAAACTAGTAATATGTACAATCTAGACATGGACTGCGAATAATTTTACTCTGGTGTATTAAAATTTACTTAAATTCATAAAATTCTACTCTACGAATCCTTTTGTTTATCGTACAGTACTAAAATTTTGTATATGCAAGTTTTTCTGTGTAACAAAAAAATTTAGCAATACGTTTCTCTAAAGTTATGAAATGTTTATATAAAGTATGAACATTTTACAACTAAGTAGAGCAACACTCTGTATAATACATATGGCCCATAATCAATAGAAAGAAATCCACGATCTCAATTTATATATCCGTTAAACTCTAAGACAAAATAGTGCATAACATACATATTGCAAATGCGCAAAATTAGTATTACAATAGCAATAATAATTATTTAATGAGAAATTATAAAATGTAGATAAAAGCAATAACAACAATATTCATGGTATATAAAAAAAGCGAACCCACAAAGTATATAATTGCGTGTCAATAAATTATTTTAAATTTAAACAAATATAATACATAAATTTCACTCAGTGGAGAGTGCTACATTAAAACATACGTAGTTACAAAAATGTATGTAAAATATGTATCACAAATAGACATGAAATATTTATATCTATCGTTTAAGAGAAGCAAATTGTTATTATAAATAAGATTGATATGTCACCTTTTTTATGTATAGATTATTTCGCATTTCAAATACTTAATTATTGATGTATATTTAATTTTTTCTATTAATGGTGAGTGATTTTCTGGAAATATTTATGGCATTTTATTTTTAGGTTGTCTACCTGCTTCTATCTTTCGACATGATAATTATCTTACCAATGGTAGATACATTAATTAGATAATTAACGTATACATTAAATAATACTGTCCACAATACTGTTCCTTGAGGTATACGCACTTTGTTCCTTGGGAACGTGAAAATATTCTTTAGTGGTAGAAATACTTTGAAACTCTTCCTATTCTATATTATTTTTGTAAAATATTAGAGGTCAATAAATATTTTGAAGTCTTATAGATGTTCATGCCAGTTGTCCTAACTACAATTCCAATAACAGTTACGTAGTTATAGTTAATAATTTCTATAATTTACAGTTTACATATGTGCTTTTATGATTAGTGTGGTTGAACAAATACATTTATTTAAATAATTAACATGTTCAGCAAAAGGTAACTATTGACACAGATTAAATTTATCCTGAATATTTGCGACTTCATCAATATAATATTATAATAATATTGAATGTAATTTTTAAATTTGTACTTAATAATTATACAATTTGGAGAACGCGGGGATGGAAGAATGGACAGCGTGACTGAAAATGATGATTAATATAACAAACCAAAAGCATATAGCATCATACAGGCTGCTCAAAAAGTATGGAATATTCCAAATATCTGTGGAAATGTAAACTCGATCAGGATGAAATTTGACATAAAATGGTTTTACATTAGGGCTATTAAAACAGCCGTCATTAGCTATTTTATTTCAAATGTTCTATATTTTCTCATATTTCAACAACTTCACTCTGATATTTGATATTTTTATTAGATTTATTTTTGAAAACAATGTAATAAATAGAAAAAATTGTAAATATTGAATTCTTGTAAATTTTTTTAACATGGAACATGGAAAATTAATTGTCTTTGACACATCGTTTCGATGAATAGATATAAAATACTCATAAAGGTATAATAAAAATATAATACCAAAGTATTCCAACAGAGAAGGTAAAAGGTAATTTGTAGTAATAATTACTAACTAAACCTGAATACCAATATACAACAATAATTCCTTATATACAAGGTTTATTAGAAAAACTACGTCGTGTCGGAGATAAGTTTCATGTTAGGATAGTATTTCAAACGAGTAATACTTTGAAATCCATTTGAACAAAAACAAAACCGGTAAATTGTAAGCAAAATTCAAAAAACTGTATTTACAGTATTCCGTGTGAGTGTAATAAACATTATGTGGGAGAGTCATCTAGACCCCTCTGTGTCAGGTTATGTGAGCATAAAAGTTGAAGAGTGAAACCGAAAAATTGAAAATTTGCGAACTTGCTTGGGAAATGAAGGAAGCGGACAGAAGAATTGAACAAAATTAATATTGCATAAATTTTAAGTATCAACAGTTTTATGTAAGTATCCATGGACACTGCATAAACAAATGATATATGTATCAAGTTTCACGCTTGATATATTCTAAAAAAAAAAAAAATAACTCTGAAAAAAGGAAACAGATTCGTTTTCCGAAACGTTAAGGAATTGTATTATTATTTTTGTATCTCATATTAGTCTTAGAATAGAATAGAATAGAAATAGAAAAAATTTAAAGTGATAACGTAGAGGGGCACTTCTTACTAATATATATTATATAAGAAATTTTAGAAAGTTGAGATAGTTTCGACTCTTTATGAATTTGTGTTTGAGTTAAATCTTTCAGAATATAATAAATGATAATAATAAACGTCACAGAAATTACATAACCCCTGTATTCAACGCTGCAGTTCCTACTAGACAGTAGGACTTAGAAAAATGTGGATATACAACCATTCCCATCGAGCGCCCTAGTCAGCTTCACTATCGAGCATATACAGTATGGGGACCGTAAGCAAGGTAAATGGGAAAAAACCAAATGTGTAGAACAAGGACAGATTGCCCTCATATAATACGTATGTTAGAAAAGGACAGAGAAACTTATAGTAAATAACAAAATTTGACGCTGGCCGGTCTCCCCACCTTACATAATACGTGCATGAACAAACAAATAAACGGTGATAAGAATATCGCCAGCTTCTCTTTATGGGTTCCTGTTACCACTAATTCAAATTTCGTTATTTACTATCAGTTTCTCTGTCCTTTTCTAACATATGTATGATATGAGAGCAATCTGTCCTTGTTCTACACATTTAGTTTTTTCCCATTTACCTTGCTTACGGTCTCCATACTGTACAGTAACAGAACGCGTGCTAGGAAATGTATTCGAAATCGGCAAGCCGGTAAAGGCTCCTGTGCTATGTCGACCTGCTCAGAAATAGCACGCTCGCTAAGTTAGTTCACAATAGGGATGCACAAAATAACTACATCTATATTTGTATCAAATGAAGTACTGGAAAATGAATATCGATGTAGCTCAAACACCGAAACAAAAACATCGATGTCTCTAAATATCGGTTTTTTACATATTTACTTAATAATTACAAGAAAATTAAACAATCTGAAAAACATAAACTATATATTCAGAACAGTAATGAAACCAACTAAGTGAATTAATAAATTATAAAAACATGTATTTAAGGGATAAATAAAATAACAATAACAAATAATGCAGATATATTAAGACAAAAATAAAAGTTTTATAGCTGTCAATATTTTTTACCAATACTATGCAGAAATATAAGATGTAACAAATATCTACCTTTTAAACGGTTTTTCGTTAGTGGTAAGGATCGACCCGCTTTAGAAAAAATCTAGGGGTCAGTAGATGGCAGACAATGAGCAAAAAAAGAGTTGGTAGAAGCATCAAAAGACTCACATATAAAAAAAATAAAAGTTCACATGCGCTTGCCAAATGTGTCAAAGGTAATAAGGTTCTTGGCTCAAATAAATCCAAAAAGTAATTTAGACTTTATACAGTTATGTGTAGGATTATGGTAAATACTGACAAAATAATCCTTTATCAACTTTATCACCCTTGTATATTATTTACCGTATAATATTATTTTATCATAGTATTAAACCCCGTTTTCAATGATATTTATATATTTTATTTTACAATTTTACATTTTTGTTTATGTCATGTTTACTTTTTTAAATAAATTCTTTAAGACTATATTATTGATTTTCAATTTTAAAATTAAACCAAAACTTTTACAAAACATAAGACACGGAAAATTTGACAGTAGGAAGCTCCTAGTGTACGTGCTTTTACAGAGCATGTCCACGTAGCTCAGGTGCCTTTACTGGTTCCAACTTCGGCTCACCCTATTGGCGTAGTGAGCTTACTCTTACTGTATGTGCGAGCCGGTGGGTAGTGGCCATGTAAAAAATTTCCCTCCTAAAAAAGTCTGCGCACAACTATGTGTATCATACGAATTACTTAAAAGATGAATGACATTTACATAATTATTTTACCTGAAGTTATTATAAAGTTTAACATATATCTATTTAACATTATTTTACATCATATCAAGTCTATTAAAACAACATAACTATTATTGATTTTTAAGGGCTGAGATCTTTTTTATTTGCAAACAAACTATAGTGTTAAGTAATACAAAGTTTTGGCACTACACTTACACTACACTACAGTTCAATTTGTAAGAAATATGGGTATTTTCGATGAGACTATAATGTATCTTTCCTCACCCAAAATTACTTTAAAAGTTGCCACAAATACATTGTGGCTTATTGATTTTATTAATATAATTATTTTCATAATAAGCGTATTTCAAAAATATAAATATTGTGATGTAATTACGATTTGGTCGTGGGGGTTGTCCAATATGTGTCGACGGACTAGAATCTGCGGCTAGACCCAAAGAGGTTTGATAAAGTTTTAAAATATATCCATCAAATTATTAATTTAGAAGCATTTTGAAAATAAACACTCTGTTGCATAAGCAAAATAGATAAATAAATTATTTTTAGATTATTTAGAAAAACTATTTATTTTTCGTTTCAAGGATCATTTATATTATTATTGCTTATTATGATTCGTTGAAATTAAATTTGATATTACTATGTATTTATTAAAGTAATATTCCAGAGTAAAATGAAGATGGAATTTTTTTTATCACTTATTTCCCGACGGCCTATTTCCGCTTCAAAGATCATTGCCGATGCCAAAAGATGAGTTTATCAGTATTTGTATGGGCAAAGATAAAATACATAGGGTGTCCCAAAAGTAAGCGGCCATACGACAACTCCGGATAGGAAATGCAATTTTGAGCAAAAAATGTCTTATGGTGTTTGGAAATACTTCCTAAGGGCGCCATGATCCTTCATAGATGGCCTCCTTGACTTGAAGTAGGGGTTTTTACCGTTCTCGTATCGAAGTTGACCTGAATCCCCAGTTTCACATCCGTTTTGACAAAATCTGTCCCGGATGTGAACTCGGATCAAAATATGTTTCATGGAGTTCCTCAATTTGATAGAGGCTGAGCCGAAGGCGAGAAAAATAATGGTTAATTTCAGACTTTAAACAGTCATGGGCTGCCATTAAATAAGTACAGTAATAGTATTTCAAGGAAACTTTACTAGATAAAAATAGTACTAATATCTCAACAAATGTTTCACATCCTACTTTAGAAGAATCGATATATTTAAATCCCGTCATTATTTCCGAAACAATCGATGTGATAAACAACTTAAAACTAACAAGTTCGATTGGTCCAGATGATTATTCCATAAAAATAATTAAACAATGAGCAAAACAGCTTGCTGAACCGCTAACATATATTATTAATGAATGTTTTAGGAGTGGTGTTTTCCCCAGCCTACTAAAACTTTCAAAAGTTACACCTTTATTTAAAAGTGGAGACTATCGTTCTATATCAATTTTATCAGCGTTCTCTAAAATATTTGAAAAATTATTAGCTAAACGCATAATAGAATTCTTAGAGACTAGACATATATTTTCCTTAAACCAACATGGTTTTAGAGAAAATAGATCAACAATATCAGCACTCACAAATATTTTAGATTTTGTGTATAAAAATCTGGACCGAGGAAACAATGTTATTGCCTTATTTATAGATCTCTCGAAAGCATACGACTGTGTAGACCATGACATTCTAGTCTTATGGCCTACAAGGCATGTGCAATAAACTTTTAAATTCATATTTAGCCGAACGAAAACAATTTGTAGACTTTTTTGGTGTACGATCTAAAGAACTGCCGCTTGATATTGGAGTTCCTCAAGGGAGTGTTTTGGGTCCTCATCTATTTATTTTATATACAAACGATTTGAATAATTACCTATCAACGTTCTTTTGTGCTTTTGCAGGTGATATTTCAATCATCGCTAGTGAGAAATATTTAAATGACGCAATAAATATATTAAACACGAACCTACTTTCAATTTCTGAATATTTTAAAAATAAAAAGTTAGTATAAAACCAAAGTAAACCTTTTACTTTGGAATTTCACCCTATTTCTGCACATTATACCTCAAGTGTATACATAAAAAATGAAAAATCAGTTCAGCAAGTCACATCATACAAATTGTTAGGAATTAATATTGATTTATCTCTAAATTGGAAAACTCATGTAACGTACGTATGTAATAAGTGTGCAAGTAGTTGTTTTGCATTGAAACGGTTACGCAGCATTACAAATTTAAGCACTGTAAAACAATTTTATTTCTCAAACCTTGAATCACATTTTCGGTATTACTATGTGGGGTAACTCAGCAAGGGCAAACAGAGTCTTTGTGCTACAAAAAAGAGCCATACGTTATATGTTTGGATTACAGTATAGAGAATCATGCAAAGCAACATTTATACAACAAAAAAATTCTTACTTTTTCGTGCTTATACATTGTTGAAATTTTGAAATTAGTAAAAAATAATTTAACCAACTTTGATTCTTTAAATGCATATCACAATTATTAAACTCGTCATGGCTCCGATTTACAGCATGAAGTACACTTGAACTATATAGGTCTAACCCATATTATATAGGTTCTGTTTTTTTATAATAAACTGGGTACTAATTTAAAAAATATTACAAGTACAAAATTATTTTGGACGAAGTTAAAATTATTTCTTGTCTCAAATTTCTTTTATTCTGTGGATGAATTTTTAATGTTTAAGTAATGCATATTGTTTACTGTGGTATTCGTTGCACTCTTTATGCCTCTAGTACTCAAGAAATATTTACTGATTAAATCATTATTACCCTTCATGAGCTGTTCGGTGTAGTTACACGAATGCGTGAAATATATTTCAAATACATTTTTTTTCTAGTCGAACATTATCAGAAATATATAAATTTTTCATTAATGTCCTTTTGACACGTGACCCTTGGTAATTGATATGCCACGTGACTGGCAATATGCAAGAACGGAAATAATACTTGTATTATTCACTCCTTTGTCTTCCGGTTAGGGCTCATTACCACCAAATTGACGAGACATAGTAGGTGTTTTATAATTAATCATAGATTTTAAATATATCATACTTATACATTATAGATATATGTAGCGCTGATGCTACTAGATAATACTTAATATCAGAAGAAGTTTTTTTATTAACGAAAACAAAACAAGTATGATAATTACAGTTGCGTCAAGATATGTAATATGTTTCTTACGAGAGATGTGATAATAGAGTACCAACCGTACTCTTAAGTACTCTTACTTTTCTGTATTAAGCCTAAAGTACTATTTTTCGATTAGCAACAACAAAAACATGAAAGCATGAAATAAACTTACTTAATTTCACACGAAACGAAGGGGTCAAAACCAGCTGTGAACTAATTAATGAGTTACGTCATAACTTTGTCAAGACAGGCGCATATGGTTCACATTCGGTACTTCACAGATGAGATCTAGATAATTTAACTTCTAGTGTTACTGTAAAATATTGTAATATTTAGTAACTCTACCTAAATATCACGGTGTTACGATTATAATTTGTCTTGCAAATTTTCATTTCGTTTTACGCACAGTTTATTGGTTAGGTACTTGGAGCTTATACAGAAATAGAGTAAGCAGAGTAGAGTGAAGAATAGCATTAGTTTTAATTAAGTAAGCCTCGTCACAAATACAATTTTACGATGAGTTGGATAAAGGATACTAAAGGGTGTTTCAATAAGAGCGCAATATTTCAAGGTTCTATAAAACATGGTTTTCTGTATTGAAATATTTATTGAATTATAATCTAGACATTTGGGAGTTATGTATGGACCAACGCGTATGGTAAATGGCCGCCACGGCTTTGCTGACACATGCGTAATCTTTTGGGGAAATTTTGAATAATGGTGTTGCATACGCATCGCAGGTTTGTTGGCATAAACCTATGGCTTCAGATAACCCCACAGCCAAAAGTCCAAAGGTGTTAAATCGCAAGAGCGTGTCGGCCAATTCTGGTCACCAAACCGACAGATGGCACGACCAGGAAAAGACTCGTGTAAGACCGTCAATGTTTGATGCACTGTATGGCAAGTGGCATCGTCCTGCTGAAACCACATGTCGTCGAGAGCAATATCTTTCAATTGTGGCACAAAAAACTGGGTTATCATAGCACTATAACGTTCGTTGCTGCATTACTTGCCTCGCCTTCTAAGAAAAACGGCCCAATGAATCCTCCAGACCACAATGCACACCGAACAGTGACATGTCTTGGATTCATTGCATTCTCATGAATCACTGGTGGATTTTCTGAGCCCCAAATGCGGCAGTTTTGCCTATTAACGAAGCCATCGAGGTGAAAATGGGCCTCATCACTGAAAATGATTTTATCCGCAAAATCGGCACGCACTTCTTTTTGTTCAAGGTGAACTCTCTTCGCTGTGCATGGCCTGTTGGCAGAAGTTGTTGAGTCAATTGGACTTTGTAGGCATGGAGATGCAAATCTTTAGTGAGAATAAGCTGAAGAGTGGGTGTTGTAACGTCCAATTCTCGTGCACGATGAAGAATCAACATCCCTGGACTCTCGGCCACGCTTTGGCGAATTGCCGTGATGTTTTGTTCTAAACGACCTCTATGAGGTCATGTCGTGTGTTTCACGTCACTAACCAAACCAGTACTTTAAAATTTTTCGATTATTCTTTTCACAGTACATGAATGAGGAACATTATTTCGACCGAAAATTGGACACACTTTACGAATCGTAGCAATCAAACTTTCACCATTTTGATAATAATGTTTAATAACCAGGATGCGTTGTTCTATCATGCGATTCTCCATGTTTACTAACTTCCATGTGTCTCCTATCGACCTGGCATGTGATAATCTTGTGACATCATGACAGCTAAACTGGCGCTCAATTCAAATCTTACGCTCTTATAGAAACACCTTTTATTTATTAAAAAGAAAACAAAATAGAGCGTGAATCTAATTGTGAATCTTGTAACGTAGAGAGTATTTTCTTCCTCTTTGTCCTATTAATTTGTTTCCATTCAGTTGGTGAAATTTTTACCTTAACATGTAATTTTAAGACAAAGGTTTTCTGTAAACACGTATCGAAAAAATACTTGGTAAGAGAGTTACAGCCCCTCAAAGAAGTGCTTCCGTTAATGGGTTTTCCAATATTTCAGAAATCATTAAAGATAAAATTACAAAATTTGATACACTTTATAACCTTTATGGGTAACGAATTTTAAGATCAAAATTTATATAATGAAAAATATCTCTTTACTTCTATTATTCTGTTTTAGCAGTAGATCTAAAATTGAATTTAATGTCATTTTAGGTGTCGATAAAAGTGATAAGAAACTATAGCCAAAATAGGGGAATTTTTACCCTACAGTTAGTTTTGAATACCACTAATTAAGATTTTTAAATTTTGATTTTACAGTTCGTTTAGACGCACAGAGGTTATACAGTGTACCCAATTTCGTAATTACTAATCTTAATCTTCAACGGTTTCTGAAATATTGGGAAAACCCATTAACAGAGGCACCTCGTTGAGGGGCTGTAACTCCCTTATGAAATATTTTTCGATACATGTTTATAGAAAACTTTTGTCTCAAAAAACATGTATGTTCTATCACCTCTGTCAGTTTGTAACAATAAAAGCGGAATACTCTGTATATATTTGATTTTCGATTTGTATTCTATTTTGTGTGACCTAAGTTAGTAACCCTATGTGATAAGACTATTCATATGTGTTAGTCAGTTAAGGGTATTTATGTAAAAGAGTTAAAAGCGATGACCCGAAATTCGTTACTTTGCGGTCATTGATACCTTGTTAAATTGCGGGTTATTCTAAATTGAATTAAAAATGTTACTATTAAAGAACCCCAATTGTAAACTTAAATAATTATTATTGTGTTTCCAGGAAGGTATGTTAGATTGCGGTTTATATTGGGAAACACCAACCGTAATGTAATAAGTGTATATTGTCGTGTTTCAAGAATGCTCGTGTGTTGTGAAATTCAGATTATAAAAATAAGTAATTTTATTATCGTCTTGCAGGAACGTCCGCTACAATATACAGTTTAGTTTAAACTAATTTGCCACGTAAAAAAATGCCGGTTTCTTTGGCGGCAGTAAAAGGATAAAAAAGCCGACGTTTTTTTATGTTGCAAATAAGTTTACTTTAGGACAATTTTTTTTAATTATCACAAAGTGCTGTGTAAACCATCGATTTTGTGCTTTCAGTTATTGTTCAAGAATTATAGGATTTTGCTTAAAAAAAAGTAATATCAAAGTAAATTATTGACAACTATATTTTAACATAGGAAACTATTGTCACAAAATGTATCTATCTATATGTTGCCTTGATAAATAAGAGCTATTATGGCTTAAAAAAATCGATGCACTTGTTTTTCGAGAATAATTTGAAGCCCATTATATAATTTAATTTATTATTTTTTTAAATTAAACACCACAGGTAATAGAACACGCTTATCCCTGAAAGTACCTCAAAATACCTTGTGTGGGAGAGGGCTACATATTGAGAGACAATGGACACACACCCAATGTCCGAGTATGCTAGGATTAAATTCGGGTTTAGAAAAATCCTAGATCCTTGAATGGGGATCGAACCCGGGACTCTTGGGCGAGAGGTAACTATCCTTACAACTCATCTAGAAGCCTAAGGAGCGCTAAATTATTCCTAAAAAAAATTTCTTCTCCATTCAACTGTATCCGAAAGAATTGTCCTTATTTTCACTACACCTGAGAAGTGCAGGACTTTTCAGGTGTTTATATTTTTAAATATACTGTATTCTCTAGAAGCACGAATGCCAACAGTGGGTTTATTACATATAATTATTCACTACTAACCATTGGTGCCGCTATATTGTACTCAATACAGCGAACTGGCTACGGGTAAATTGTCTAAATTAAAAATATTTAAACCTGAATGTATTCAAGGCCGTTACTATACTGGGCCGCAGCAATTCCCAGATTAATTTGTTAATGTTTGTTAAGTGATTTAAATACAGCAGGTAATCATTGGCATAACATTGAGGCGGATAAGTGATAATTAAAATTAAAATAAGCAAAAATTTACGAACTTCCAGTAGAAACATAGTGTCAGCTGTGAACTGAGCTCTTAGTTGCAACACATTCATTTTTTTTCTTTTTGAGGAAAACGAAGTTTCAAACCAAAAAATATAAAGCAATATTCTTTAACAATACCATACCACATCGTACCGTGTTGAACAACATAAAGAGGACGGAAATCCCTTCAGTATGATATATAGGTTTAATCTAAATGAAGGTATTTATTCACACTAGATTTTATGGATATAGAACTGATGATATGAGATGTACAACTAGGATGGATCCAATAGACGAATCGAGTATCCATCAAGATTATCTGAACTAAGGTGTAGGAGGCACCGTAACCTGGTGGGTAAGAGCGCTTATACATACTTACTTGATAGCGAAGACCGATGGTTCGAATTCATGCGAGAACAAAATCAACATTATTTATTTGAAATTTGTTTCTGATATACATAGATGTAATGTAACTGTCGATGCCCTAGATGTGGTTCGGACTTCACAGGAAACTCTAGGGTCTCGTGTAACATGACATCTGTGATTTTCAAGGGATTATTTCGGTGATTAGAGAGGCGGTTAAGAAAACATGTAAGATAATAAAATATTTAAGTCCACTGGATTTTTGTTCACGAGACCATTTGGGATCTCAAGTGTATGAGTTAACTGTAGTACGTTCACTATATCCAGCGATGAGGAAGATGTGATAACCGAGGCTTCCCAGTTCTGAAATCTGTGCGAAGAACTTTGGGGGATAATTATAAATAAAACCAATTGCATTAAATTAGTTATGTATTAATAAATATTCAAATATAGATGTAGGTAAGTATTTAATTTTATTCTTATCTAATACCGTTTCATAAAAATATGAAACATACCTGTAGCTATCAAGAGGAGAAGCGTTTTCTATACACATAAAACAATGAAGGTACGAACACGGTAATTAATATGTACAATTATTTACTTTAATCTGTTGAATATTGGCCAACGGTGTATTACACACTCGATAATTACCGAACCACATGACTACAATAACGAAAAAAAAAACCAGTTCCAGGTCCGTAAATGAGTTTAGAGATTTTGAACAGTGTTGCTGATTTCCGGATAAATACCCCAAAACTGGGTATTTCTATATATAGACATGGGGTAAAAAATGGAAGCGGGTAAAACCATCGTATTCGTTTTTTAAGGTTTCAATGGAATTTGGTCTGTTAAAATAGACTCTTCAGATAATTTTATACAAAAATCTAAAGGCGTGAGGTCAGGTAATCGTGCCGGCTATTCAATTGTCCCTCACTTCCCAATCCAGGGCCCAGGTAAAATGGTGTTTAAGTAATTCCGAAAGATGTAAACAAATTGTCAACTATCAGAAAATATGAGCGTTTAAAAAATAGAGTTGACATATCCGAGGATGATTAGTAATTCTTTTATTTGAAGCGTTCCTCAGCCAATGTTTGCAATGAATTCCCCTCGATATTATTTTTGACGTATAACCTGAGTAATCAATGCTTACAAAGATATATCAATGAAATGTTTAGTATAGCGTGCTTTCACTTCAAAACACTACCAAGGGATCCGTTCGGTCAAATTCGTGCAGTCCCCTATACACAAAACGTGACTATTTGCCACAGCGGCTAGTCATGCAGTCCACGGAAAAGATGCGGTCTATGCTCTCCCCTCTACTCTGAATGTACGAGGTAGAACGAAGCCGCTTGTCTATTAGTGTGCAAATATGAAAACATGGTATATTTTGATTTTGCAACTTCTCTTGCTAATTTACTAGTTTTTGTATGCTAACGATACTTTTTTCTAACAATGAACATATCTACGATTATGTAATAAATTTATGAATACATAATAATATGTCAATAAATAATGATCTAGAGGAGACAATATTTATTTTAAATGTTTATGTTTATATTTGTTTTTAGAAAATTACTGTTAAAATTTAGTTTTAATTAGTTGAATACATATTAGCGTAATAATAATAAGCAAGTTTTTAGGTATATGTAGGTAAACAGACGAATATACGGTGCCAGTATGTTAATAAAAAAAATAATATACATATGTCCTACCACTTTTTATTGTTATTTACGTATTACGTAAATAACAATAAAAAGTTTATATAGTATATTTACCTAAATATTTAAATTTAGAAAATGTACTTATTTATGTATAACTAAATTAATTACAATTAGTTCTACAGTATGTAACAAAAGTATGGAATAATAATAATAATAATAATAATAATGAGGTATCAGGGCTAACCACCCTGATACCTCAACACTCTGGTTTCAACAACTCGCAGAGGAAGGTCTCCTCTCGATCGGCCCCAACCGAATTGGCGTCAGAGACAGGTTGGAGGAGCCCCATTGGAAGATCACAATGATGGCAACATACGCAATGGACATGGACGCTTTAAGTGGACGAGGAAACTAAGGGATGACTTGCTGACTTGCTACGATAGCAGCGAACCTGAGCGCAGGGGATACATGGCATGGTTACATGTTGCCTGGTGCATCATGCACCCAGAATACTGCGCCCTCTCTCAGCAACATTTGAGAGATCAAGTATCCTTTTTGCCCAGGACAGGTTGCGTAAGGGAACCCCGTCAGCTGGAAGAACTGTCAGCCGCAGTCTTACCGTGGCAATTAGCAGCTAATGGGGAACAACCTGTAGAGTTCACCGATGTAGACTTAAGGACGAGGGTTAGCCTTAACACCAGGGCTAACCTAAAGCCACAAGACCTGACTAGAATGGACGCGGTCATCGATGAGGAAATTCCGGAAGATGTAGACATCTGGCAAATCAACTGTGCCGTGTACAACACCGCGAAGCAACTCGTCCCCCGTAAGAAATCAACTAACACTTTAAACGGGGTCGAGAAGACCAAGCAGCGTGTGCAAAAAATGGAAGACAAAATACAGTCGGCCAGACAACACGATTCTCGGATCCAGAGTGTGGTGGAATATAAGACGACTGGTAGAGTTTTTACTCCCAGAACCCGGCGCATAGCAGTCGAACTAAGACGTCAACACCACACTCTAAATCTAACAGTAATGCTTACCATCAAGCAACACTGTCTAGATAGGATCTGAGCACTCATGGCTATTATGAAAACGTTGAAGAGGTGGGTGAGGAGTATAGAGCAAAACAATTTGTTCCGTACGAATCCTTCCCGCCTCTTTCAAGAGCCACAGCGTGTTGTCGAGAATCCGCCGATTGTAGATGTCGAAACCTTCTGGAAGGGAATCTACGAAACGACGCGTCCAATCAATAGCGACACTCCAGTAATTGCACAGTTCGAGGCTCTGTGCCACAGACATCTTGAAGAGCTAGAAGAAGTGTGCCCGGAAATCAGTACGAGGAAGTCCAACAAGCACTTTTTGGTACCAAGAATTTCGCTGCCTCGGACCCAAACTGCATTAACAACTGGTGGTGGAAGAAATTCCCTTTCACTCACCGCCATCTGGCGCGAGATTTTTACTCATGGTTGAACGAGGGGCAGCAGTTTCCGGACTGGTCGTCGAGAGACGTATTGTGCTTATCTCCAAAAAGGGGGATCTTTCCGACACGGAGAATTATAGGCCGATCACTTGCCTCAACTCCTGCTACAAGATATTTACACGTATTCTGTATACTAGGACACTGAGATCTGTTGATCCAGTCTACCAGCTGATACACGAACAGCGTGGTGCCAAGAAGAGCATGGCAGGTTGCAAGGACAGCCTGCTGTAGACCGCTGTATTACACAGGATTCTGTGCAATACAAGCGAAATCTATCGATGGCCTGGATTGATTACCGCAAGGCATTTGATACAATATCGCACGAAATATGGTTGCACTTGTTCGAACGTCTTGCGGCACCAGCACCACTAGTGAGATGCATAGAAGAGCTGCTTCCATACTGGAAGTCTCGCTTCACCATAACATCTGCTGCACAGCAGGTCACGACAGAACAGGTGGCATTTAGGAGAGGAGTTTTCCAGTGTGACTCCCTGTGTCCTATCCTTTTCTGCACCTCACTGCTACCGTTGTTTGTTGGGATCCGCCAAACTGGCGGATATCAATGTGGACCACCCAGCGACCGGAGGCATAAGATCACTCATCTGTTTTATATGGATGACCTTAAACTTTATGCCTTCGGAGAGCGCGAACTGCAAAACGCTCTTAGGGTGGTTGTAGAATACACGCGGGCCATTGGTATGGAGTTCGGGTTGGACAAATGTGCAGTCATCCACCTCAAGAGAGGACTATGCGGGGAATTCCCTGAAGATGCGCAGCTTGCAGACGGAAGCATCCTAAGATATCTGGATGCCGGAACCTATATATATCTGGGTGTGCAACAAAAGCACATCCAGGATGTAACACAAATAAAGAATTCTCTCCGCGGCAAACACAGACACCGCTTCTGAAAGATTTGTTATTCCGAACTTTCGGGGAACAACAAAGTGTCTGCAACTAATATGCTTGCCGTTCCAGTTCTGCTCTACTCCTTCGGAGTAGTAAAGTGGACGGAATCAGAGTTACTGAACAGGAAAAACTGTTTCGGTAGCATGTCGATAAACCCCAGCACGGTGTCTTCTATAAGAATATAGAAACGATTAATTTATTGACTAGGCTAACATTCGCTTTTATAAGGTCAGCCGGGCTTAATTCAGAGACCGAGGGATTCATTATGGCCTACCAGGATGGTGTTACCAACACGTTGGTCTACCGTAGCCACGTGTGGCGTGTAGAGGTTCCTGATATCAACTGCAGGACCTGCCATAAGGCACCGAAATCGCTCTGCATGCCCCATATATGCAATTTGGTCCTACATCCACCGACATAACGCGGCGTTGCGAATGCTATACTACGATCTAAGACACTCGTACGGGGTAGACTAGACACCAGTGCTGCCTTACGTATCTGGAGATATTAAGTCCGTTGTCGAGAACGAGAATTGTCGGATTTATTGGAACTATTGGTTCCCGACGGTCAGGATAATCCAACCCAACAAGCCTGACATAGTCCTTCTCGACCATCAACCCAAGATGATGTATGTCATCAAGTTCTCGGCACCTGCGGAGAAAAACATCACCTTGAAAGAGGAGGAGAAACGGACCAAATAACGCGATCTCCAGTACGAGCTCCATGTGCTGTACCAAGGCTATTCGATCAAAATGGTCGTCCTAATTATCGATGTACTCTGAGGGATAAAACCTACGCTGCTCTCGGTACTGAAAACCATACCGGCCTGCCAAAAATCAGCCGAGTGGCTGGCAGGCCAAATGCAGAAGGCGGTCATTTTGGGTTCTCTCCGTCTGCTACGATTCTGGTATCTACAGTCACTAACCCTGCGGGATGTGGGAAGTGTCTATGGTTATTGTACTAGCGTGACTTCCGTGAGGCGTCGAAGGCCACGGGAGAACTGTCCAGTGACAGGCAACCGAAAGAAAAAAAATATATATATTTATTGTCCATTAGACCAATAAATACATAGATATCGGACTCGTCAAAATACAGAGCACAATGTTAAATACATAACAAACACATTAAATAACAATTGAGATAATGTATAATAGTAAATTATTTATATAAATATAAACTAGTACAAACACATTAAAATCACTTTTACAATATAAGATTTAGTTAAAATTCATGAACCCAGAAACACACTAAAACACGAATTCTAAAAATTCCTCGATACTGTAAGAAGCATATTTTATTAGTAAAGTCCGTACTTCATTTTTAAATATTTTTGTGCTGTTAATATGCCTTAGATGATCAGGAAGCTTGTTGAAAAGTTTTATTCCCACAAAAATTCTCATTTTCTGTAATCTCTGTTGATACAAGATTACCGAAAATACTTGAGACACATCGATCCTTAATTTCAATCACGCATTTTTTAGTACACAAAATTTTAAAATGACATCACAATTTGCATGATGATGTCATAGAGTTTTTTTAATAGGACCGTCTTTTCTTAAACTTTTAAGTTTTCGATAGAGTGAATTTCTCTATCCAGTCATATACAAAATTAATAAACTGTTGTTGTTTTTCACTGTGTAGAAATTAGGTAAGCAATGAAAGTATATATAAAAAAAATTGTTTGGACAGAAAAATAAATATTATTTTTTTTCAGATTGTCTGAATTAATGAAAAAAAGAAACAAAGAAAATATACTTTATATCGATAACTCAAAATGCCTCCATCATATTAAATGTTCGAACTGTTCTCCGTTTGCAACTTGATAGTGTCTTAGTCCGCCAATGAATTCTTCTTGCACATTCGAAATCATTTCTGGCATAACTGATCGAATTTCTTGTCAAATATTTTGCTTTAGTTTATCTAACTCACGAGGACGATTTATGTAAATGCGAATTGTGATACATCCTCACAAAAGGAAATCTAATGGCTTAAGGTCTGGAGACTATACAGGCCATTCAGTAGGTCCTCCTCTGCTAATTCCGTGATCTGAAAATATTATATTAAGATATAAACATACAGGAATATATGTCTGTATCATGTGATGGTGCACCGTTTACTGGAAATAATGTTTATTCTTAAAATCATTCGAAAATTCGTTGTAAGGATACAGTTCTATTAAAACACGAATCAAAAATTCATGTAAAAATTGTAATTGTCTTCTAAAGTGAAAGGACCTATAACTCTATCCTCAACTATGCCAGTTAATTTTTAGGGTGACTGAGTAGTTTTCTTGTAACTAGTGTGGATTCTCTGTTGCACAATATCTGCATTTTTGGTGATGTACCGTCCTATTTAATGTAGTTTGATCTGAAAAAAATTTTTTTTTACAAATCGGTCATGTTAGAAAACTCTTCCATCTTTTCTCAAAACTAAATTCACTGATCAAATTCGTCCTCGTTTAGCTTATGCACAAGTTGAATTTTATATAGATAGATTTTTTTCTTTATGCAAGACTCTTGATCGGAGAGTCTTGCTTAAAGGATATCACTTAAAATTTCATTTGCTATCAAATCATATCTATCAATTATTTTTAAATACAGTTTAACGGGGGAAACGGTAATGTAAAAAATTACATTGTGTTAAAAACATGTCGCCATTTATTAGTTTTTTGATATTTTTCCGGTAATTTCAGAATTACATTCTTTAATAGTTTCTTGGAGGAAGAAGAAAAACCTTAAATTATATTATTTTTTGTACTTTTTTAGACAAATATTAATAGTTACAGGAGAATGCTCGCCCATGGGTATATTTAAAAAGGCAACATCAAAAAACATATATTCTAAGTCTAATAAATAGAACATATAATTTAATATTAAAATAGAAAACCAGCCCGATATAGTGAAAAATTTACATGTAAAACAAAATAACAGTATTTGATGACATTAATCATAAAGTATAGCAATACAATGCAATTTGATTGTTTCGTTATAGATGAAATTGATAAATATTATTAAAGCCACTTAATAATGTTAAAAGTCATTGTGTTCCCAAATAATAGACTCGGACTGTATTTTTGAGTATACAGATTAGCAAAATTTCTGAATGAATAAATATTAATTCTGTTACAAGATATTAAAACATCATCAGGACAAAAATAATGTAGGTGAATATCGTCAGCGTAGAACTGGGAATTAGTAGAAATGTTAAGGAGAGTTCTTATAGAATCAATATAATGGCCTCACAATGGATTCTTGGGGAACATGACATTCTAAATAACCATATAACTGTTAAATAAAGCAGTACATCCAAGAGCAACTCCTGACTGATCCTGTCAAACACTTACTAATATAACGAAAAACAAAACTTGCTGAGTTATGGATGTAAAGTCATTAATAAATATTAAGCGACGGATAGTCAAATGCAGAGATAGGAATTTGGTTACAGTTTTAGTTGTCCATCTACATACGAGTAGATGTGAAGTAAGATTTTATAAATTTTATGAAAATATACAAAAAAATAAAAACATTTTTACAGTAATTACTAGAATAATTATATGTTTCTTAACCATGATTTTAAAATAAAGCTAGTACTATTATAATTATATAAAAACTTTTTGGTTAAGTTTTGTAATAAAAAATAAAATTATCCTATTTTTACAGATATTATGTATTTTGTATTTTAATAAATTTTCTGAGGATGAGGAAGATCTTGACCGAAACGTAAAATAATATTTTTTTTTCTCTAATAACCTATAACAACCATAAAATTCAAGAAAACAGAAGAGTAATCTTCAACCGTAATTACTAGAGACCATAACTCAGGTAGTCGTTTTGCGCATATCATGGGTGAAACCAACTCGTGTGTGAACATGTAAATATTCTTATGTACAAAAATGAATACAATACAAAATAGACAATATTTTACCTTATACTTTTGACGGGTTATTTTTGTAATGGCCAAAATTAAATGAACGATGAAGATTTAGCTAAAAACACTATAACAATTATTTTAATGAAAGTATATCTGTTATTAATAATTGTTCTAAATGATGGAATTAAATTTCGGCACCTGTAAATAAAAATCCATTTGTAGTCTGAAAATGACCGTTCCGCGTCTACAAACGTAACTGGAACGTATTTAAAATGGGTATTGAAGGTTTCTCAAAGGGGCCATATTCATAAAAGAACACATCTTTGCCTGTAAGAAGGTCCACTATATGACACATGGTAATATTTGTTCCCGGATAAATATCAAAACTGTTTGAAAATTTTGTTTCAGATGGACCGCAATGGTTTCTGATAAATGAAAATTAAATTGGCGTAGATTGTATACAACATTTACTGCGTCAACCAAAGAAAATTGTGATGTTGGTTGGCCCCCAAGACTGTTTATGACTGAAGGAATTCGTGAAAAATTGCCATGTATGTAGGCTAAACTTTCATGAATAGTTGGATCCATAAATGCTCAATTGCAATGAATGGTTCGTTCTTTCGCGTATGTCTGCTTGTTAATTTATTTGAACTGCGACATATTATAGGTGCTTTCAATTTAAAACAGACCTATTACGAGCGCATAAAACTTACATTTAATTCAGTGTTTTGTTATTTAGTTTTAGGTAATTCATACGGATTTAAGGAAAATTCATTATAGGAATTTTTAGTAATTAAGTAGGTACTAATCTTCTACATTTGAAAGATGACAATACAACTTATATTTGTAACAATCACCCACATTTAAAATACTGTTTTTTGTTTCTTCACTGTTTCAATTCAAGAAAAATCTAACTGAAGAAAAAACAACATACGCCAGTATCACAAGAAAAGATCCTAAAGAAGCAATAATGATTAAACCAATAAATGAAGAACAAAAAAGCAGTGAAACACAAGAAGAAATAACAGGAAAAATCAATCCTAGCCAGTGTGGAATACGTATGGAGAATATAAAAAATATAAACAAGGTGGTATAATTATTAACTGTTCAAATGCAGATTCTAAAAGTAAACTAAAAAATAAACTGCAAGAAGAACTGGGAAACAAATACAAAATAGAAGATCCTAAATTAAACAAACCCAAATTAAAAATTAAAGGTACCGAACTGAACTTTATTAATAAGGAAAATAAAGACATCATTCAAGACATTATGGAACAAAATGATATCAAAGAAGAATTGAAAGAAAATCTAAAGGTAGTCGGAAAGTATGAAAAAAAGACTAAGAGAAATTGTGGGATAATCATTATGGAAGTCAGTCCTAATATATTTAATGATATTATCAAAAGAGGAATATTGAATGTGGGATGGAGAGAATTTGTTGTTGAAGAATATTTTGATATTATTCAATGTTTAAAGTGAGCAAGGTTTAATCATTTTGCAAAGTAGTGCGAAAACAACATCACTTGTTTTAAATGTACTGGCAATCAGAAAACAGAAAGATGTGATAATGAAAATGCAAAATGTATTAATTGTGTAGAAACTACTGAACAACTCAAAATTAAACTTGACTTTAACCATACTGCGTACAACAGAAATAGAAACATTGAAGGAATTGTAAATCGTACAAACTAGCATACTAATGATCGTGTTCGCACCTTCGTGGTTTTGTTTGTATAGTGAAATAACGTGAGAGAAGGCTATTAATTAATACCTAAAAAAAATCGTGCACCATTGCATTTCACAATCAGTTATACGGAAGTTGTATGCAAGTCCGTAACTGGAATGACTACCAGAGATGCGGTCTCTTGTAATTACTTATTTTATATATTTTACTAAATTTGTGATAGTTTTAGGTTTAAATTTAAAGCAAAATATATATTTAAAAAGAAAAATGAAAAAAATGTATGAAAAACGTATTATCTGTATTTTGTAAAATAGAGCATAAAATAAATCTTGATTTTCATTTTGCATAAAAGAAACGCTTAATGTGAAAAAAATTATGAAAGTAAATCCTGATACTTTTTGTTCACCCTGTGCAATTGCAATAATTGTTGTAGTACCTATCGATATAATTTTTAATATCATATAATTGAACAGGATTTATTTGTACAGAAAACAGAATTCAATGAGAATTCCACAGAACAAAATATCAAATAATTTCAGGTGACAATTTAAAGCCCTCTTTTTGATCATTAAAAATTTATAGGGTGCCTTAATGTAGCCAACACGCACACGTTAAATTTACATACTATCCATCACGAGTACTTCTTCTTTGTCTAGCACGTTAATATTCATATATTCTGTGCAGTATGAACCAGGATGGATTGAACAAACACGCATGTAGCATGAACATGCATAGCTTTATGGTCCCATGATTTTATCAGGCCAGTCTCTGATTGGTTGTTTACTTAAGAGGGAGGGCCACCGGCGGACCCCAGTCATGTTTGGGGTCATATGATATGGATGCTGCATTCGATTATTCTGTGGAGAGGGGGGAACTGTATGCCGCCTAGATTACTCTGTAATTTGATTCCGGTTTATGTCGACTATGCTTTTATTAATGTATTGTGTTGCTTTCTTTACTCGTTTACTTTTTATACTTGCTTCATCCCCTATCTCTTTTATTAACAGCGCAGCTATGGTAAGACCTAAATATGACTATAATAATTATGTCTCAGCTAATACTCCTACACACTTAACGATTACTTTTAAAACATAGTAGGTACCTGCACAGAGAAATTGAAAATACTTGTGTCACTAGATTTCAAATGAACCTAGAATTAAAAAAGTGTAAAAGAAAGATTGAGACTGTAAAATGTATCCTGCAACAATGAGCAAGTGGCCCTTTCAGAATGTTGGTTTATGTAGGTTTATGACTGAAATTCAAAAAATGTATAGTTACAGCATGCGAATATAAAAGAGGCCAAATTATTTCAATAAATATGTCGAAAACATAACTTACTACATGAATAAAACTGATCAGGATGTATTTCATTATTTATTGAATTAACATCCATAAAGCATACCAAATTTGAGGGGAAAAGTAAACAAGTTAGAATCATAAAGCGTTCTTTTAAAAATTATAATGCAGCCAACTTTCTGAATATGTTAATACGTACAGATTGGATTAACAATATTACTGATGTCAATAGATTGTCAAATTCCCTAATAAATGATATCTCTGCCACACTTAATATAATTTGTCCTACCATTGAATTTATTATATATAGCAGAAAAATTTCAATATAACAAATGGATTAATTATGAAATAATTAATGAAAGAAAGAGATAGAAAATATGAAGAAGCAACTTTTACACAGGATAACAATATATGAAGAGAATACAAAGATATAAGAAACAATGTAACAGCTACAAAAAGATATGAAAAACGAAATTACTTTAATAAAATAATAAATGGATATAAAAATAACAGCAAACTAGGAAGAACTTAAAATCCTATTACCCAATACTCGCAAATTTCAAATGAGCAAACTGTAGCAAAAAAAAATAAATATTACTTAGAAAGTGTCGATATTATAATCAGTGAAATAATAATTCCAAAAGGCTTTGAGTAATAGCAAACATAGACAGTCATAAGTTATTTAATGCATTTAAAGTTATTAATTTGCATGAATGAAAAACAATTGTGTCCATATTAAATGATACTGCTGGAATATGGCATATATACAAATATAATTAAGGAGGCCTTTATGGTTACCGGAAATGGTTTTCTGGATATTGTAAATTCATCATTACAGAGTGGAATTTTCCCCAGTGATTGGAAAACATCATGTGTTGTACCTGTGTCCAAAGTATGTAATACTAATGTGAAGAATTTAGAACAATAAATATCATGCCAGTATATGAAAAGCTCTTGGAAGTTAAAGCAAAAATCCAACTTTTAGAATATTGTGATAAAAATCATGTGATAGTCTCAAATCAGTAATTTCGTAAAAACATTAATATAATAATTATACAAAGCCTTGATTGAGTCTCATTAAAATTTTGTTCAACAGTTTTATTCAATATGTCAAAATCATATACAATAAATACAAAAAAAATACAAAACCGCTGCCAATTATTTGGAGATCAGAACTTCCTCACCGTAGTAAAACTCGACGTGTGGTGGAGTTTATAATAAAAGTAATTTTTGACGTTTCAAAAAAGTCACATTTTTGACGTTTCAAAAAAGTCATATTTTGATGTTTCAAAAAAACTCGATGTGTGGTGGACTTTGTAATAAAAGTAATTTTTGACGTTTCAAAAAAATCGCATTGGTGGAATGTCACATTTTTTTTTTTGAAAAAAGTAATTTTTGACGTTTCAAAAAAGTCACATTGGTGGAATGTCACTAATATTTTTTTTGACGTTTCAAATTGACGTTTCAAAAAAGTCGCATTGGTGGAATGTCACTAATATTTTAAAATTTAAAATGTCAAAAAACAGAAATTTTTTGTCTGAAATTTTGTGTTTCGTCATAATTCGTCGAGATTCATCCAGAAATGTGATAACAATTTTCAACATTTTTTTCACGAATACATACCTTCCTCACTTTGAGGGGTGAGGAAGTAATATCGAGCAGTGAGAAAAACAACACTGACGTAGTTTTCCACGAAACACCAAAACACTATATACTGCACTCGACGCGCGTTTCGCCAACCAAGTTGGCATCATCTGGAGATGATTAAAACTTAGTGAATTCCTCTTTTCAGCATTTTATTTCAACCAATTTGGACAAATGCCGGACTGACAAATTATATAAGAAGTAATTTTAATAGAACTGAATAATAATGTTTTAAAAACGAACAAATGTAGAATAAAAATAATAAATTATAATTAAAATTTTACCACAATGTAATAAAATTATTACCTAGGTAAAGTTCAGCTCCAACATAATTTGCGACATAAAAGACGTCGGCGACTTTGATCCCTCTATCGCCGTCAGAGGTGCCTACGTCTTTTATGTTGCAAATAAGTTTGAATAAATTTAGTTTGAGCATACAATTTATTTGGTGAAAAGACAATCTGCTTACTTGACACAAATTGACACGTTAATTTAAATCTACTTTTAAATATATTCGAAATAGGTGTGCAGATATATTTATATCATATTTAATTTTAGAAATATTGAAGAGAAATATTTGTTTATTTAAAGAAAATTGACATGTTTCATATAAAAGAATAATTCAGTTGAAGAGTACTTTGTTTTAATTTAAAGCACAACTTACAAACTTTTTTTTTAATTTGATAATATCTGTGTTAAGAAATATGCAGGGGGAGAAAAATAAAACGTATGGAAAATTGTAATAATAAACCTTTAAAAATAGTGAGACTATTTTTAACTTTTTTAAATGATTATTTGCAATAGAAAACACAGGTTTTAGCTGTATCTGAAGATGCGCAATGTTTCATGTTCTCAACATCAGTTATTGTTTCACGAATAAAAAATATGTAGAAATTAACACTTCCATATGTGCACAGATCATAATTGTATTTTTACATAAACATTAACCCACAGATAAGGATTCTTTAGTGGATTTACTATGTTTATTTAATACTATGTTTTTTTCTTATCTTTCGTGTATATACAATTTTCAACAATCATTATTATTATTATTATTATTATATATACCTAGCGTAAATTAAAAATAACCAAAATATTGCAAATATAACTAATATTTAAATATACAGCTCTAAAATATAATTTTTGTTAGACTCACATCCGTGACGTGACGTTGACGTTTCGCATAGTACAATTTGACCCAGCAATTAACTAAGATTTTTTACCCAATACCGTATTTCCTATATACTCGACGCGCGCTTCACCAACTAAATTTGGCATTATCTGGAGATGATTAAAACTGAGTTTTAATCATCTCCAATGATGCCAACTTGGTTGGCGAAACGCGAATCGAGTGTAGTATATAGCGTTTTGGTGTTTCGTGAAAAACTACGTCAGTGTTACTGAAAGAGGTCAAATTAAATGAATTTTATATGCGTGTCCTTATTACTCGAGGCTATTTTCAAGGCGGCCGATTAATGGCGGAGACAGAGCTTAGGCGCATTCACCCTATTTTTAATTTTTCGAGAAAAATACATTTAATTTCTTCCTCTTTCTGTATCTTCATCTGTTCTTATATAATTGAAAAGATATCTACAATATTTAATTGTATATTTTGGTACAAGTTTTTGTCTATTTTGTCTAAATGATCATAATCATTTCTTAATTTAGTTTAACATTAATGCTACATTAATGCAAATGTACGCATTATTGTTAATCTTATGCATGATTCCACGAGAAAGTAAATTATAAATTATCCATTAAAATACAACAGAATCACAAAATTAGGTGCATAAAAATTTCTTGTAAAATAACTTGCAATAACAAATTGATGTAATCATTCGTCCCTAATATGTAATACAACTGTATCTTTTTTACCTCGTATTTAATTTGGAATAAAGTAAATAAATTTTTGATTTCTGAAGTCAATTGGCAACAAAATATCCGAGGACATTAAATAAATAAATATAATAGATTTATGATTTCTGAGATTATTGATAAAGGCTATCATTTAAGTATAATTAATAATTGTATTACTTCAAAGAGAAAAGTAATGTAAGCGCCCGAAAATCAAATGTTAGACAATTTAAACCTATAGAGCCAACATACTTAAAATTAGTAAGGAAAGAAAATACAGTTACATTACTTTCGTTAATTAAAAATTGCTTCTTAAAACCATTATTAGTGAAAAATTTAGACTTCTAATTCGATTTAATTTATATAACACCTTATTTATATCTATTATAATTTAACAACTAAAATATTCTCCGAAATTATATAGTGAATTTTAACAAGACTTAAAAGATTTTAAAATACAGTACGCAGAAAACAAGATTTTTATCATATAATCCTAAATATTAGAAATATTATTTTATATCATATTGTGTTATGAATATTTTTAGATTTCTTCGTTCTCTGTCTCAGATATATTTGAAATAAGTTAAAAGTGATCAAACTCACAAAGATTTAATTTTAGTATGTTATACTGGTTTCAAATATGTAAATAACAAATCAAAAGTAACTTTCGCGTTAGAATTCACAACAGATCCAGTTTACACAATATTTTCAAGGATACATCAAGCCAAACATGTCCTGTGGTCCATGGGCAAGCATACTATGATGTTTTTGACTTCAAAATGCTGATGAATATCACTATGGAATTCATCTTCAAGAGGATGTCGATATCAGTATACAAGTTTCACCTTAGATAGAAAGATCATTGGTTTTATCTGGCCATAGGTATATGAACTAGCTCAAATAATCGAAACTGATAATATAAGTAATGATAGTGAAACAAGTACTTCCGTTCTTGATATCTACTCATGACAATTTATTTGTATAGAATTTAATGGTTTATTGAGTTTGAAACTAGGATATTTTTTAACGATACATAAAAATTTTTCAAAATATATTTAAAATTTTTTAAAATTTGTTTTAAATATAGTTTCAAATATTTGCATTTTTTAACAATTACCTACACTAAAGGTTATTGATAAGTTACAATAAGTAGTTTGTATATACGCTACAGCCAGTTAACTAGGATATTGTCTATAGATTTTGATTTGTGGTACCCTATAGTGTTTCTTCTCACCTTCTTTGGGTATTAAGCAATCGTCCTATAAATTATTTTAAAAAATTGATACATAAACATCTGCGACAACTAGGATAGTTTATAAACTAATTATTTAATATACTAGATTTCCGTTATTATAGCAAGATTTACAAATAGCACAAATTACTGATATTACGCATAGTAACCAAGTTTACGTATTAACCGTAATATAGTTCGCAAATTCAGCAGTTTTTACTATAAAATATAATTAACAGATAGTGTAAAAGATTTTAGTGCTCAAATATTATTCACTGAAAACGAGAACATTGTATATGTGAGGTCTACAAAAAATGTACACATTAGCCGGTCATCATTTTGCAAAATCTTACAACAAACAGAATTATAATCAAAATACTCTTTAGAATATATCGAATTTTCTGGTGTAGGGATCCATTAATTGTAAGATTTGTTAACACAATTATGATCGACTGAAATAGTTTTTACTTATGTATGCAATATTTTACATAGGAACCTGATCAACGTTTACGTCACTCTTAAATGAAAACACTTTAGCAATAGTATTAATTATGATTATTTGAACTGAAACATACTATTTTATTCCATATAAAACTATACATCCTTAAATTCTCATTAAAAAAGGAAAACAACTGCCTGCAACCATTGTACGAGTTGTATCACATATGTCGCACTAATTTCAAATTCACTTAAAACTAATACTGTCGTCAATTAACGGAGCTTCATCACCAACTACTTGCTGGTACAGTGTTGAAGAAAGGGTCTGATGTATAAAGAACCCCGAGAACTCGATCTTTTAAATAAACAACAAGGGTAACTACCCTTAGTCTAGAACGACTATCAAACCGAAACACTAACTATCACAGTACATTATTAATCCTCATGCGGATACATTGGCTAGAAATAAATTATCGTTTCACAACTTTTCTACAGTAAAAGCAAACAGTTTACTCTATTTTGCATGTTTTGGGTGAATTTTGAACTTTTGACCAACTTGCAATAGTAGTTCTCACATTTGTTTAAATTAGCGTTAAGAAAACTGGAATAGCTTTTTCCACAATTAATATAGTATTTAAATGGATCTATCCGTGTACATAATGAATTTATAAAAGTGAGTTTAAAATATACAAAAATAAAACAAAGGTTTAGTGCCATATTCCCCAAAAAGAAACAATTATGCAGCTACGGATACGTGTTTCGGAGTTATTGCCCCTCATCAGCGTATCGTAGCTAAGGAATTGGATCTACGATGGGATAGATCAGGAACAAGAACTAAAATAAGGCTGGAAAGTACAGTACACAGTACTCAATTAGTGTCTTCATGTTCCCATGTGCCACACTTGGGGCCTCGATGAGCACAGTCAACACACAGAGCTCTATGTGTACTGCTCATTTCCACCTGGAACATACAAATAAAACAAGATAGATTTATTGGGGTTCAAAATAAAACAAAGGTTTAGTGCCATATTCCCCAAAAAGAAACAATTATGCAGCTACGGATACGTGTTTCGGAGTTATTGCCCCTCATCAGCGTATCGTAGCTAAGGAATTGGATCTACGATGGGATAGATCAGGAACAAGAACTAAAATAAGGCTGGAAAATACAGTACACAGTACTCAATTAGTGTCTTCATGTTCCCATGTGCCACACTTGGGGCCTCGATGAGCACAGTCAACACACAGAGCTCTATGTGTACTGCTCATTTCCACCTGGAACATACAAATAAAACAAGATAGATTTATTGGGGTTCAAAATAAAACAAAGGTTTAGTGCCATATTCCCCAAAAAGAAACAATTCTGCAGCTACGGACACGTGTTTTTGTTCCTTATAAAAACAGCTAAATCAAACTATGACATTGACAAACTGATCAGTGATCTACAATAGAACGATAACAAAGTATTGCGGAATGTGGAATGAACCGAGCTCAGTAGCGCAGTGGGCCAGAGCGTTAAGTGAACAACGTAGCTAGTTTACTGCCTATCGACTCCCGGGTTCAAATCCCGGTTTCGATTCTGGCAAAGTCGAAGGGTTTGATTGTGTGTGTCCGCGTTTTTTTAACTGTGTAACTCTTGTCCGAGCAGCTTCGGGTTTGATTTGGGGGTTGTCTAATTTATGTTGTGTGTTTTAAGTCTTTATGTTGTAGAAAAACTAAATAACGAAATTATAAACGTTGATGCCGTAGAAGAAACAATTTAGGCGAGGTAATTAAAAATAATCTAGAAATGGCAAGTCCCTTTAACTGTAAATTTCCGACATTACCTAAATTGTCCAGACTCCCTGTTCTTCCAAAACCTGAGATGAAAATTCTCAGTCAATTTTTTTTACAGCCTACAACTAAGGAAGTTGTAATTGGTACGCCAAATAATTTGATGGCAAAGAAAGCACTTGAATATGACCTAGTGGGTGTAGAAGCACTTATTAATAGTGAGGAAATAGCATCCCCATTAACTCATTTAATAAATAATTTAATGGAAAAATGATACTATCTGTACACTTCCTTAGATAAAAGATACCATCAATTTGGGGCTTCCATGAACTGGCTAAGGCTTTCGACATTGTTTGCCATGAAGAGTTGTTGGAAATCGTGGAGGATATTAGTATAAGACGTACAGCTTTAAATTTAATGAAACGTTACTTATCAGATCGTAAGCAATGTGTTATGATTCACAGCCACACAAAAAAAAATTCTGATATGGGGTCTGACCATGTTTACTACATGTTTTTGAGGTAGCTGAATCCGAATCCGAGGTTTGCTTAACCCCATCACATCAGGATTTTGCCATAATTTCAAAAAAAAAACATAATTTCAGCTATTAAATGCATATAACCCTAAGAATGAAGTTGTAATCTGAAAACCCAAGCTCTTAAACCCCATAACCCACTTACCCAAAAATCTATTAACTTCAATAACCACGTACGTCAGACATTCAACTTGATATGTACGTTATTTTAATAACCGCATAACTCTGGTCATTGCACTTTTCTCGCACAATTTTTGTTTTGTCTTAAGCACCCGAAACATACGGTTGTGTCCTAAAAACACCTTCACCATAAAAGTCTATATTTTTACGTTAATTCAACGAATGTTAGTTTTTCAAATCATTGTACCGTCGGCATTGGCGTTACCCGATGTACACCGCGGGTAGGTTGCTCACCGTCACCACGTGGAGGTGCCTTGGATGCAGACGCACGCAAGATATAATCGCTTTGAATAGATCCTGAGCTTTGAACTCTTTGAAAGAAAATATTTTCTAGAACTACGTACCAAAATACGTATATTTAGCACTGATATTTTTCATTGATATACAAAGACTCATCAATGAATGTGCATAAAATTAGAGCATTTTTTGGAGACCTATAAGATACGCGTACATATCAAGTTAAATGTCTGACATACGTGGTTATTGGAGTTAATGGATTCTTGGTTAAGTGGGTTATGGTTTAAGAGCTTGGGTTTTCAGATTACAACTTCATTGTTAGGGTTATATGCATTTATAAGCTGAAATTATGGGGTTTTTGAGGTTATGACAAAATTCTGATTTGATGGGGTTAATAGACATCGGAATCGGATTCAGCGACCCCAAAAACATATAGCAAACATAGGCAGATCCCCAGATCAGAAAAAAAGATTGTGTGGCTGTGAATGAGGAAATTGTGCAAAAACGATGTGCTATGGACCAGAGTTGAGTCTAATACTGTTTATAATTTACTTACCTTGAATATCAACGCACCCATTATCAGTTTTGTAGATGATTTAGTCTATATAATATATTATAGTAAGTATATAGAAGTTGATTGATAGCAATAATAATAATAATCGTAAAGCTCGTTACGATTAATTTCACAAAAATCGTTTTAATACCACTCAGATCTTATTATATTAAGTTGCTTGAGTATAACATTTTGAATAAAAAGTTGTCGTCTATTTTAAAAAAGTATGGGAAACTTCTAATGTAAGTCTTGGCCACCATCTTAAAAAAGTAGATGTTTGTTTTGATATTTAGACATCTCTTTGCATTTTAAAATACTTAATTGCACCCAGGAAAATATTGTACAAAAGTGGCATCATAAATTTTCATTTGCTATGTCTCACAATTTTTCTGACCACAATGAAGCTTCTAAACCAAGAAAAGTCGATTTCCCACTAATGTAAAGGAAATAGAATATTGGCTGTTTATTAAAGTTGTTAAACTTAGACACAATAGCTTATAATACTATGCAATTTATTTGATTTTATTTTTGAGACCGTTTTTTTTGCATAAGCAGATATTTCAGGCAATGTTAAAAACAACTGACATAGTGAACAAATGTAGAAATGATTGTTCAAAATACATTTGCTCATGCGGGAGAGAGACCAAATCCTTGTAGCCACCACTGATATAATCATGAAATATTAATATTACTTTAGAATGCTTTTACTTGATTTTTTTTCTATTTCCTATTGATTTGGAATTGATACAATTTTGTTACAATTTTCGCCATAATTTGTCTAAATACCGTACGTTTGCAATAACGAACAACAAACCTATTTCATACCTATAGCAATCAAGCAAGGAATCGATATGTTGCGACATGATTTTCAAATTTCTATTACACGATGTTAGTGAAACGAGACCAGTATTTCCCACTAATGCAGTGTGTTCTTTTTAAAATTCTCTTTACATTTTGCGCACGTCTCGTTCTATCCCGTAACCATTTCAATGTTCCAACAAGGACAATAGCATTGAGCACACGAGACACGGGGTAAAATCCTCGCGACTAAAATGTGTTTACTTTTCTGTCCTATGTACACATCCTTTGTCCGGACTCACCGATATCGTATTTACTAGACATCTGCTCTCTGTACTGTACGCAGAGAGCATGATGGGCTCCGATGGGGATACCTTCAGAGAGAGCTCTGCATCAGCTTAGTTTTTCTTTATAGGTAGGTATTTATATATACAGGGTGAGTCAGTTTCAACTTGTCAAATTTTAGGAATAGATTATGATCGAAATTTTAAATATAAAGTGCAATTACAACAAAATCCCTATTTCGCATTCTAGGTACACAGGATTAGTTAAATTCGAGTCTCATCACATTAGGATTCCATAGACCCCAAGAAATGCAAACAAGGAATTCAGTTATAAAGAGACTAATGGAAAAAGTAGAGGTACTTCTCTGCAAATGTTTCTCCTTTATCCGCAGGTGATCACCAATTTTCTGTACGAGGTTTCGTTGCTTTAGAACCATCATCAACTTCTTTTTTTAAATACGGACCTGGATGTTAATTTTTCATATTTAACAACTTCTCACCTCCAAAACACAATGACATACGAAAATTTTTAATTTTCTGACGTTTTGTCTTTCAAAATCCATTTTTTGTAAAAATTTTCATAATACGGAGCTGCGTTTTATTTACTTTTAATAAAATGTATGTGTAATTGAATAATAATAAGTTTACGATGGTTGGTGATGGTTCTGATGGAACGAAACGTCGTAGAGAAAATTAGTGATCACTTACAGATAGAGAAGAAAAATGTGTGGTCGAGAAGTGCCTTTATCCTTCCATCCATCTCTTAACCAAATTATTAAAGATAAACGAAAATTCAAATTATCAATTTTTTTTAGAAATATCGAAAACGAAACAAAACACCTCGGACTTTTTTTTTCGTCCTGTCACTCAGCATATAATTCCGCAACTTTGCCCCAATTTAACCTTGTTTGTATCTCTTAAGGTTTACGAGATCCTAATGATGTAACTGGAATTTGCTAACCCTGTATATGTTATTGTAAAAACTCGAAAACCATTATATCCTGGGATTTACGCGTTAAACCAAAGATTTACCAATCTGACGTGGTTAATCTACGAAAAATTTTCAAAATAGTTTAGGACTTTTACTGCACCATAACGGTCAATCTTAGGATTTTCCAATTAGTGTTCGTAATTCTAGTAGCGTCTAAAGCCAGATCGGTCATTTTGGGTCCTGCGGTCGTTTAATTGTTATTTGCCCTACAATAAGCATTCAAATATACGGCGTTTCCCTTAATTAATTTTCCTTGTCGTAAAATGTTTTTTTTCGGATTTTTCATAACATTCAAAATTGCAAAAAAAGAAAGAAGGATATTTTAGAGTAAGGACAATTAATTAAGGTGAGCCACATACATTTGTATGGTTTTTCTTTTTTTACTAAATTGTCATAAACTCGCTTTTACCAATACGAACTAGTAACCCTTATGACTGGCCGCTTTTGCTTGATACGAGCCCAAAATTAAATAATTCACATAATCTTTCGTAAATTTACTACATCAAATTGATAAATCCTCGGTTTAGCGTGTCAATCCTTGGATTAAGTCATTTTTTAGCTTTTACAGTAACATATAGAAAGCATAATATTTTTTAAATAAGTCGAGAAATCAAACTTTCCCTGCTCTATTATACTTGAACAGTACTTTTAATGACAATAATTTTCAATCCGTTTTTTAAGATCAGTGGCGTAGAAATGGGGTGTATTGAACTCCTTTTATATAAAATACATGTTACGCTACTGGATTAATAAAGACATTAGGCATTTTTTTTAAATTCAATTGCAAATAGAATATATTCTAAAAGTCTTTCATCGCAGGCAGCGTTTCCCTAAAATTGCTTTTTTTAGAAATCTATCTGTTTGAATTTTCTCATGTTTAATTATGACCATAGTTAATATTTCGCTAACACTATAAATTTGATAAAATTAAATAGTTACTGCCGTCTGCCTAGAAATTAGTTGTAAGTGTGTATTAATTATTGATATTGTTCTGTCATGTTCACATGAGATTCAGAATACATGTGTACGAGCATGTGTATTATAAGGAATACAAGTCTCAGTCTCTTCGCAAACAAATAATAAAGTATCTAAATTTAAATTACATTAAATTGCGACAAGTAAATACATATTTTCACTGCCTTGTCATTAATTTATCTAATAATAATACACTAACCTATTAGTATTACTCTAGTAACACTGCTAGTCAAGTTACTTTTAATAATAAAATTTAGAATTGTCATCATTTTTTGATAATTACCCTTTCACTAAGGTTATTAACAATTTAAAAATTGATTTATTATTATCTCAATATGCCCCACACGTTTTTTCAAACGCCGAATACGCTGATATTACATTTACGGATATGGAAATGCTCGTAACTCAGTTGCAGAATATCGAAGATAATTTTCAAATCGAGGAGTAAGAGTACTTCGTAAGGACTATAGATAGGCCTTTCATCTTCAGCCCGTTCAAGGTTTCCGTCCACGAGATTCCGATCTTTTTGTCGCTAGTACTCGAATGATGAAAATTCACAATTTCTAAATAAAAATGTATGGACTGTTGAATCATCAGCAGGAATTGTGAATTTTCATAATTTGCATATCTGAGATCATGAAAATCCCCATCTTCTTTTCAAAATGAATTTAACTAAGTTTTTAGTAAATGCAGCTAAAATGTTTTGTTTGGACTTTAACCATAATTTCATAATAACCGTAATAAATTAAGCATTTTGCTATTTCCGCTCCCCTCATACTAAGATCTCATTGAACTATAATGGACAGTGGAACTTTCATTAACAATCAACTTAAATCAATAGTCTCATTTTGAGAAATTTGAATTTAACCCGATATGCCTCTCAGGTACAGAAATGGAGCACATAATGGTAAATTTGTTAAAAATTGGCTGGATAATAACTTTCCACAAAAGTGGATTGGTCGTGTGACACCGTTAATAATCAAGAATTAATCCCGGGTGTGGATCCAATATAGTAGTCATCATGATATCATAATCTCAATCCTTCGGATTATTATGTTTTGGATTACCTTAATAAAAAAAGTAGCAGTACAAACTAAAGAGGAGTTAATTTTAAAATTGAAGATGCATCGAATGATCTAAAAGAATCCAACTTTCTTCAATCTATGATAAATTCTGTAATTATGAAGTTAAAGTGTCGCGATGGAAAATTTCTAATGAAAGTGTCCCTTTTGAAAACAAAATCGAGGGATCCAAGCGTTTTTCGAAAAAAATGAACTAAAATGCAAAAAAAAACGCTGGTATCATTTTCGGCGGACCATCCTATATATGATTTCGGTACAATATAGGTTCCTGAGAAAAATGTCGATAAATTTAATTAAATTTAATAAAAACAATTTCAAAACAAAACCGTACACATAAACAAAACGCATTTTCTTCTTGTTATAAATCGTTCGTTCTTTTCTATAGAATTAATGTATTTGTTGGAATAGCTCTTTCGATCGTCTTCTGCATTTGACATCAATTTCTTTCCTCTCTTCTTTCCCTTCACTATTTAGTTGTGGCTACTCAAAAAGTATGAAGTATCTTGTTTAAAGGACACCAAAATGATTCACCGTTTTCTAGCCAACTATGATTGTCTCATGAATTTGGAATATATTGTATTTCTGGTTTCGATTAGGTAAGCTATCAAAGAAAACGGAAAAATAATAAACTGTCCCTTTCCACTGATAGCTTATCCAAAGACTATCAAATTATGTTATTCCGTAAACCTTGGCTTATCGAACAGCAGTATATGCGTGTAAACTTAACAGAGCTGAATATATTGTCGATGCTACTGTCATTGTTTTGGTTCATCGGGTACTTAATAATTTTCTGTAAATTTATTCGGAAGAACTAATCTATTAAATTAATTATACAAGATGTAATGTTTTACTTTCATATGTTACATTGTTATGATGAACATATTGTATACAATAGTGTGTCCATGTTAAGGTGGACACAAACCACTGGAATCTTTATTTTTTGAGATAATCGAATGATTATAGAATTGTTGTGTTGAAGACGTATAATTATTTTAGAAAAAAATTTCAAAATGCAATGCATTCACGACTTATTTTTGAACAATCTGGATATATCTTCTCTATACGATTGTTTCTATCCAAGGTCTACTTAGTTTCTTTTATTACATATTTTGATTATATATCTTTGCCAATTATACCGTTTGACATTATTTGATAAATTAATATAAAAGTTAATAAAAACTTATTTTATTTTTTTAGGATAGTTTGTTCCTAACGCTAGACTCATTTTCGTGTTAGTAACTGAACTTCATAAATACAAAGCAGCATGTTTTTATTAAAATTTGTTAAATCAGTTTTGTAGAAAGGTGTACTTAATTGTAAATACATAAATATATAAATAGTAATTATACAGCCTTGAAGATGGTGGGAACCATCCACCGAAACGTTGGCCTGTAATTAAAATTTATTGTTGATCATAAATTTTTGTCCAAATTGCTTGTGACTTCTTTCTCCAACTACATTAAATAATAACTAAAGGTTAAAAAGTCGTATCATTTATAAAATGAAATTTCATCTCTTCCGCACATACATATATCTAAAAGTAGAAATATATGTTACTCCAAATAACCAACCCCAAATAAATTTATTAGTGTTATGTTTCTTCTTCCTTTGACAAACATTTACATTATTTCAGCAATAGCAAGTGAAAATTAAATAACATTCCGAACACAAAGAACTAAACAAAGACGGCTACACCGAGAGTGAGAGGGAAAGAGGTATAACGCAATGCAACAAAAGGAAAGCACGTTGTTGGCAAAGCGATGTGTATACGGCAAACACGAGATGAGAGGAGAGATGCTGTAATTTATTGAGTACACCGCATACCTGGTCTTATCGTTGCATAGATAACACGAGCCGCCATCTTAAGCAAACACAGAGACTGGTTTATGGTCGCACTATGTTATGGGATGTGTCTTTCTTACAGCCTGCCTTGGGAAATTTTCCAGGAACTAATTATATCTAGCTGTGTTATTCCTCTCTGATAACTGCTTATCTACAACTTATATGAGAAAAATATTCCGTTTAACTTTTAAATTAATATAAAATAAAATAAAATATTTGACACGGAGGAATGCCGAATCCATCTAATTACAAGATGCAAGATACTTTACTGCTTTAGATCCTACATGATGCTTTCATAAATAATTATAAACCACGTGTTCTTTTTCTTTTGAAGCAATCATTTAGTTATTAGAAAATAACAATAGAATTCAAAAAAATACTCCAATGAACACCAAGAAGGCAAAATGATACGCCTGATGCCAATTTATGGACTCTAGAGCATAATGGTTATTGTTATTAATATGAACAAACGAGATGGTACATAATATAAGGAAAAAGTGATAATATTTAATTGGAAAGTAACAGACAAGCTTTTACAAGAACTAGTTTTCAACAAATAATATACAAGGTGTATCATGAAAACGAGTCACATTTCAATCTGTTGCAAATTGGGTGAAAATAATTTTATTCGTAAAACATGTATATCATGGAAAAGCATGAAAAACCATTTTTATTATCTAGATAGTAGCTGTCACCAAAGCATTAATAATCGTGATTGTCTGAAATCATCAACATCGAGCGTTGATTTTTGAATAATATTTCAAAAGTGGATCTGTAACACGTATTCAAAGATTACTTAGACGGCACTTCAGCATTAACCGAAATGAACCACTATTAATTAATGAGTTAAGGACTTCCGAGAGACTGCTTCAGCATGTAAGAAAAGACCTCCATCAGGAAGACAAACTGCGGTACATACACACTTAAACATTAATAGAGTTAGGGAAGCTATAGACTTTTGTTCTGAGCGATCTGATCGTGGCCTTCAATATCATTACGTATATCCAACATCAACGTGCTTTGCACATTGCACAACAACTTAAATGACTACTTACTGTACAAGGACTTTATTAACCGTGAATTTTGTCAGCAATTTTGTGATTTGTTAAACGATACGCCTGACCTAATCAACAATGTGTGGATGTCCAACGAAGCACATTTTCGTTTGACCGGAGACATTAATAAGCAAACATATTGTTACTGGTCAAATTAAAATCCAAAACAAATTCACCAATAGCCACTTCATAACGTTAAAGTAACTATTTGGTACGCAATTTCATCATTTGGCAATATTCGGTCTCCTTTACTCTAGAATGGCAATACATACCATCCAGGAACGAATACCGGTGAATAAGTTGATAAATGTAAAGGAAAACGTCCGTTCACGAATGGAGAAATGTTTGGAGAGAAGAGGGTATCACCTTATAGATGTTATTTTAAAAAATAAATGCTTTTTCATGCTTTTCAATGATGTATACTTGTTTTACTAAGAAAATTATTTTCAGGAGAACTTTGGCGATTTAAAAAGACCCGTTGAATATAATCTTGTCTTTAAGAAAACAAATCAAAGTGCATTCAAATCATTCATGGAAAGTAATGCGGGAGATTTCCAGGGTGACTCTCTGAGTCCACTCCTCTTCTGCATCTCACTGCTACCGCTGTCTGTTGGGCTCCGCAAAACCCGCAGATATCAATGTGGACCACTCAGCGACAGCTCTACTTTATATGCATGACGATGGAGGACGATGTGGGGAATTCCCTGAAGATGCGCAGTTCGCAGACGGAAGCATCCTAAGACATCTGGAGCTATACATATCTGGGTGTGCAACAAAGGCACACCCAGGATGTAACACAAATAAAGGATTCTCTCCGCGGCAAGTACAGACACCGCCTCCGAAAGATTTGGTCTTCCGAACTTTCGGGGAAGAACAAGGTGTCTGCAACTAATATGCTTGACGTTCCGGTTCTGCTCTACTTCTTCAGGGTAGTAAAGTGGAAGGTAGATGAGCTGCGCCAATTAGACAGAGATACCAGCAAGATGATGAATATTCACAGTAATATTCATCCTAGATCGTCCGTTCCTCGTGTGTACCTCCCACGTCAACGAGGGGGCCGGAGGGCTTTTGAGCCTGGTGTGTACGCATGGCAGAGTACAGCAGTACTGAATATGGCATGTAACATCCTCAGGAGCTCAGATCCCCTCTTGCGGTTTGTAAAACATTACGAAACTGTAGGAATAGGAGCAGGATTGATCAAGGCAGCAAAAAGAGCCGCAGATGAACCCGGTCTCGCATTTGACATCAGGTAAGGAGGCCGGCGAGGTGCTGATGTAAAGTCAGTCACTGAATTTCAGCCAAATCGTCTGAAAGCCCGAATCAGAGCTGCTGAACAGGAAAATCTGTTTCGGCAGCACATCGATAAACCTCAGCATGATGTCTTCTATAAGAACATAGAAACACTGGGTTTATCGACCAGGCTGACATTCGCTTTTCTAATGTCAGCCGGGCTTAAGTCGGAGACCGAGGGATTCATTATGGCCTGCCAAGATGGTGTTATCAACACCTTGGTCTACCGTAGCCGCGTGTGGCGTGTAGAGGTTCCTGACATCAATTGCAGGACCTGCCGTCAGGCGCCGGAATCGCTCATGCACATACTATCTGCATGCCCCATATACGCGATTTCGGCCTACATCCACCGACATAACACGGCGTTAAGAGTGCTATACTACCATCCAAGGCACTCGTACGGGATAGACCAGACACCAGTGCTGCCTTACGTCCCCGGAGATATTGAGTCCGTTGTCGAGAACGAGAAATGTCGGATTTACTGGAACTATTCGTTCCCGATGGTCAGGCTAATCCAAGCCAACAAGCCTGACATAGTCCTCCTCGACCATCAACTCAAGGTGATGTATGTCATCGAGTTCTCGGCACCTGCGGAGAAAAACATCACCTTGAAGGAGGAGGAGAAACGGACCAAATATCGCGATCTTCGGTACGAGCTCCAAGTGCTGTACCCAGGCTACTCGGTAAAATTGGTCGTCCTAATCATCGGTGTACTCGTAGGGATAAAGCCTACGCTGCTATTCGAATTGAAGATCATATCGGCCTGCAAAAAGTCAGCCGAGTGGCTGGCTGGCTTCTGCTTAGGGCACACGATTCTGGTATCTACAATCATAAAATATTATACTTAAATCTTATACTTATATTAAACTATAAACTTATCAACTAAGGTAATAAACTTAAATTCATAATACTGCTATAATAATAATAAAAAAAATACAAAATTTGAGTACAGTAAAACTAACAGTACCTACATGATATACAATATAGTAAATAGTATAGTGAACGTTAATCTCACTAGGTATTAATGTAGTTCAGATATAGATGAGAAGGAAGGAAATAACAATTATAATAATTAAGGCAGGTAAATAATATAAGACAATAATTAAATCATGTATGGTAATATTTGAGCCTTTTTGAAGAAGGTAAATAAATAAAATAAAAAGGCAGAGGTATAAAGAAGATTTTGGTTCTAAACATTAAGATTATATTTCAAAAGCTTGTCTAGTATATTTCAATAGCTCTTTTTATGTACAAGTATTCATATCACAGTATTGACTTATTTTGTTATAATTATAACACATACAATATATAGGTGATTTTAATATCACGTTGCTGTTGGCTCGAATATTGTAAAACGTGAGATTTTGTCGAGAATGCGCTCTAGAAATCAGCAGATTAATTTGTGAAAGAATTTGAGGACAATCAATTTTATTATGTAGTAGATTATGGAGAAAAATTAGCATGGAACAGATTCGTCGAAATTCCAGACTCTCAAAATTAAAGCTAGCCAGAAGATACCTATTGTCTCTCCGGATAATAACCTGTAGCTCTAAAAGATAAGAATGTTAGAAATTTCCTTGACCTTGTTCTAGCGTATTTTTGTGGATAAGGTAATAAATAGGGGTTCCAGATTATGCTTTCATACTCGATCTTTGATCTTACGTAAGAGTAGTATAATAATTTTAGACATGTTGAATTAGTGAATGATTTTAAATTTCTTATGATAAAGCCTAGCATTTTGATGCTCTTTCGACTTAATGTTCGTATATTCGGTAAAGCTGAGTTCAGGATCGAAATATATGCCTAAGTCTTTGATTGTATTTGTGCGTTCTAGGACAGTATCATTGATTCTGTAGTTGTAGATAATATGATTTATCTTTTTTGTGTAAGTTATTACATCACATTTGGTGGCATTGATTCCAACTTTGTTAAGAATACACCAACTGTTGACTGCGTCGAGGTTATTTTGAAGACTTACACAATCATTTACGGAACTTATGAGCTTGAAAATTTTTAAATCATCTACAAATATCAGGGAATCGCATTGTAGTTCAATACACAGATCATGTAATAATAACAGAAATAATAATGGCCTGAGATTGGAGCCTTGTGGTACTCCGAATGGTGCCAAGTATGTCGATGATTAATGTCCGTTGTAAAATATAAATTGCTTTCTCTCTGTTTGGTATGATAGAAAAAAGTTTAGTAGGTTTGGGTTAAATCCGAACTTTCCCAACTTTTGTAACAGTAGCTTATGATCAATGCGGTCGAAGGCTTTGGTAAAGTCAATATACAAAGTATCTACTTGACCCTGTTCGTCTATGACTTTAGACATGGTTTGACTGAATGACACTAGGTTCGTAACAGTAGATCTGTTAGACATGAATCCGTGCTGACATGGCGATAATATGTTCTTTGTGAACAAATATATTCGATTGTATAAAATAATTTCCAGCACCTTTACAAAATTGCACAGAAGAGAAATTTGTCTATAATTATCTATAATTGCTAACAATGTATCCTATTTATACCTAAACTATTGTCACGGTTCGGTAAACCGTGAATCATTAACCAATAAAACGGGCTATTTTAGATAGGCCCTCTGTCACTATTCATACTGTTCTTACACTTTATCATTTCCTAGCTTTCAAATGCATCCAGCTGTCTAGTATTTGTTACATTATTAATTAATTGCTAATATCTATTTTATGGTTCTCAAACGCATGTTGGGCAACACTGTACTTATCTGTTCTACCTTATTTGAGATGAGCCATATGCTCTTTGAATATAGTTTGTCCAACATACTTTGATTATAGTCCTTACAGCCAATTTCGTAAATCCCCGACTTTTCGTTTGTTTAAATGTTGTCTTTTGAATTGCCTAAATGTTGTTGTAGTTTATATCCCGATGAATGCATCACTCTTATACCTATATCTTTAAAAATCTTACTAATACCAAAGGCGAATCGAGGGTCGAATGAAATTTATACAAATTTCAGATTTTCTCTTTCATTTTGAAAGGTCGAGAAAGTGTCTCTTCAAATTTTCGTTTCCTAATTATTTTATCAATGATACTTACAGAATATCCATTACTTGCAGCTATATCCTTAAGAGGGCTAATCGAACCAGTGTTTGTAAGGTAATTTTTCAAAATTTATTTCTTCCATACGGTTTGGTCAAATTACACCAAATTTAGAGGATCAGTAGTTGAAAGTGTACTAGAGAATACATGTATATCTATTTTAATTAATTTTCACTTTATGTAGGGAAAATTTATACTGTAAATATAAGTGAAATTTGGACGTGATTAGCTCCTGAATTATGATATCAATCGGTAAAATTCGAGGTAAAATTCATACATGTCGTCTAGAATGAATCTTCATAATTATGCTCAGCAAGTTTCAAACTTCTATTCCGTACTATTTGGTTAAAATGAATTTTCTAAATAAGTAACTTTGTCACTACAAATATAGCAAGGAAGGGTTACCTCTATCGGGAATCGCACTTCAATTAAGTCGGTGAATAAAACGTCCAATGAAGGTATAGTCAAGAGCAAAATTATTCAGCGGCACATGTATAAAAACTTTCTAGAGATTGACACAGCTATCCGGAGCTTTTTCCCGACTAGGCCCCTTAATAAATTCATTTTCTTTTTTAAACTTTGTATGGAATAAAATTAATGCTTTCGATTCAACAATATTTTCGTTGAAGGAACAGCAATAGGTAAGTCTTTGTCACAATTAGCGAAACGCGGGTCGAGGGCAGTGTATGGTGTTTTGGTGTTTCGTGGAAAACTAGGTCAATGTTATCTTCACATCAACGATTCCAACCCACTTCAGGACTGTAGTTATCCATATGATGGATATCCTATAGATGCCCATAACTGACCAATTACGAAGCACCCGACAGGAGGTTATTTTGTTATGGATGTCTAAATACAGAAAATGTATAGATATTCATAATGACTATAGATGGTTCGACAAGATACTATTTTTTCCATAGAACCCCAAATGTAAAAATCTTATGGATGAATGCCTAAAAGTTATGCGGTCACATGTTATGTTATATTCATGTAGATTTATAAATTCCAAACTGCAAACTTATTTACACGTAGTGATGTCTGTGATAGACAATTAATGGTTTTAATGATATTGTGTTTAATTTTCGTAAAAATTGGTAATTTCTCAAGACAAAAATAATTTTCCTTAAACCAGTTTTGATATTGAAAAAATCCCAGAGCATCCCGAGGGAACACATCCTTCCTCAAAATGCCAGTCATCAAAAATGTCAACAGTTACTTTCCTGCAAATTGCTTTAAAAAAGGATTTTGACAAAAAATGCACGTTTATCTTTTTTACTCTGTTATTATTGCTCCTATGGATGGCAAGGTACAACGAAAATTTTCAATATTCAATAAACTATCTTTCTCCATTTTAAAAATTTGTTAAACAGTTTTAAAGTTACCGGGTTTTAAAAATTGAAAATGTCTCTCTTAACGGTTCAATTGACGCACAGTTTTATTATTCTGCTTAGTAAACGTAATTAATGAATCATTAGGGCTGTCAAAAATGTTCCGTGGGACAGTGACGTACGCGAAATAACTAATACGAGAAACAATAAACTGTTACAATTTATAACAATGTATGTAAAACTCACCCTCTTAACTACCGCTTGCTTATCACAAACTGGAGAAGATGTGTAGCCATTTTGCAGCATCGGGTATGTTTCTATGGTCGTCTCCATGAGTGATGTTCGCTTTGGTGAAAATATATTCTTATATTTTGAAAACGACCGTTCGACATCTACTGATGTAATACACGCATACGTAAAATAGTCTTTGAATGCACTTAACAGATCTGGGGCTGCACCATCACATATTTGTGTTTTTATTTAACGCACTTGTGAACTTTTTCTTTAACACGCTCATTTGTTGCGTCACCTATAGCGTGTAGCAGTAGATTTACTTCGTCCACTATTTGCAGTGACTCCGCTAATGACAACGTACTATTTTTTAATTTTTTTATGCTTTCATGAAATGGTTTATAATTCTTCACAATATTTTTTAAAGCTGTTTCAACGGAAATATCTTCGAATTTTGTCTGTCTTTCCTTAATAGCTGCAGCCTCATCTGGATTGAATTGTAATATCACAGCTTTTATTTGTTGGAAATAATCAGCATAATAAAAAGCTGCCTGCAACCATGTTCCCAAACGTGTAAGAATCGGCTGTGGTGGTTCAGGAATACCGCGACACTTGCTATGAAATGCACGGAGACGTTTAGGAGATTTAAGAAACACTTTTTTTGTACTTTCTATTAATGCATCCACCTCTGGAAAACCTTTTCGAATAGTTTCTGCCACAAGATGTAAAGCAAGCACTTTACACGTAAGATGTATAAACGTACAACCTTGTTCTTGCAAAGAATGGCCTACCGAACGCATTGTCACGGCGCCATCAGTCACAAACATCAACACTTGACTTTTTGACAGTTCAAATTTTTCTAACGTCTCCAGCACCACCCTGGTAATTGTTTCGCTAGTACACTGACTTAGTGTTTTGCTTGCTAGTAACAGTGGAACTGTCGTTTTAAGAGGGTCCAGTTCTCGTACTATAACATTTAAAATAGATTTTTTTTTACAATCTGTTGTCTCATCAACAGATAACCACAACCGTGTGTTTTTTAATTCACATTTCATCTTATTTACCATGTCTACATGTACAGTTGGTAGATAGTTACATAACGTTGTGCGACTTGGTAACTTCACCTGGGCATTATATTTATTCCAGAACTCTCGAAATGGTTGTTTGTCGAGTATGTACAACATCACAGGCAATCAGCATTAATAGTAAATCAAACACAAACTGTATTGTCGAAGGCATTTTTTTTAATTTTTACAGTGTACACTATTTACGTGAAGTCCACAGTCATGCCTATCCCAGCACATCAAATCTGTCTCGAACACTTTACATTATTTTAGCACCATCATAGAATAATCCGGGAATTCACTTATGAATTTATTCACTTTGTCAGCAAATGGCCGTTTTCTACCCCTGCGTACGTCTGCCATGCTTTATTATTAAAATAATATCAACAATACAGTACAACAAATAAAATAAAAACTCAAAAACAACATGCAATACGCCCATGTGATTTAACGTGTACACAACTCGAAAGCTAATAACAGACTGGACTGGAGAAAGAGTTTCGCGGTCAAGGTGAATGTCGGCGACAGTAAGTACATCTGTACCCTACGGCCATGATACACAGAAACGATTTGCAGCTTTATTAATCATTTAGTATCAGCATAAGTATCTGAAAATCTGTTTTGATTGTATATGTTTTTATTTGTTGTAACTAGGATTACATGCATTACGCCACAGAACGTTTATAAGACATAAGAGCAAAATATCAGTCGATAACACCTATTTGTGGGTGCAGAATGCTAAAAATATGTCAAAATTTTATTGCATTGTCGCACATACATCATAAGCGGTGCGGAAAACAAACCGTTTGGAGAAAAATCCGCCCATGTGTAGTAATTAAACATTAAATATAGTGAAAAATAAGACAAAAAAATTTACATTTTTTATATATAATAAAAGTTATTTTCAAATAAAGAATTCTACGAAACAAAACACATTCCACAACATAAGATATCTCTATTGTTATAATCTGTATAATAATAACAACTTGCGTCTTTTTTATATTCATATTTACACTTTAGATTTACAGTAGTGTAAAGATTACCTACTTGTCTGAGAAATCATGGTTTTAATCTATTTGCCAGAAACAAATGTGTTTTATATTCTCTCTTATTTATATACTGAGGGAATTTTTATCAATACAATTAACCATGAAATTAAATGACTCCTCATCACTTCTAAAAGCCTTAAATCTATATTTATGCTTTTAGGGATTCAAGTACACTATTTTGATGATTCGTTCTTTATATAAAGTTTGCTTAAATTAAACTTAATAAGAATAGGCCATCGTTAAATGCAGGAAAAAGTACCTTGCATAGCTTTTCTTATTCATGTTTTTATGATTCAGAATAAATAGGACGGAAACACCATTTATGACCACTACTCCAATTATAGCCACTATCAATTATTGGGGAAAATAATATAGTCCATTTTCGTTATTCAATAAGAATTCACACAGGTATGGGTTAGATGGAATGTTGGGAGTGGAAAGGGCTATTACAAATTTAGAAAACAAATAATTGTTTTGAAGTAATTACCGAAGAGATCGCATATTTCGAATAGCTAAAATCATTAGTGTTTTTCTTAAGGAAATAATCTGAATTTATTTAAATCTTGCTAAATGTTGACACAACAGTAAGTAAATTTTTTGCATTTATATTTTTCTTGTAAGCTAAGGATAAACAAGTTTTTTTTTATAAAAGCTGGGTGGCCATTCGTAGAAACCAAAAATGAAAATGTTTCTACTTAAGGCTATAATATGGGGTGGCTATTAGTCGAACAACTAAATCACTTTTAGCCACATCTTTTTAAATTTTTTAATCCCAATTTTTTTATTTCAGTAAAAAATTTCGAAAACTGGTCAAAAAGGAATAACACAGAAACATAAATATCAGCAAAAATAAATTTAGCATTAAACACTATATCGGAGAGAAAGGCGTTTTCGAGAGCTAGCATTATATTTAATGTACCACGGACAACGCGGAATAAAGTTACAAAATATCCAAAAATCTCAACTGCTCTATGCAGTTTTAATTCATTCCTTGGAAAAGAAACTGAAAAAACATTAGTTGACTGGATATTGGACTGCGCGAAAATGGGTTTTCCTATAGAAGTAGAAAAAAAGCTGCAAGAACTGGAAAACAAAATGTTGAAACTGTGTTTGAAAACACACGTTCTGAACAAGAATGGGAAGATTTAGGAAATAATGATGATGATTGATTTTCTGGAGGGCACCATATTAGAAATTAAAATTTTAAAAGCCGAAGACCTAAAACCAGAAAATTTTATTTTGGCAATATTCAAGGAAACTGGTAACAGAATTTAACAGAATTTTTAGATACGTGGAAACTGTTTTAAAAGTTTTATCCCATCAAGAATACCAGATTAAATATCTAAAAAGTTTGGACAAACGGATGACAAGCTTTGATTATACAGAAAACGACATGTCGGTCATCAATAAGGAAGGTCAGCTTCCCGAACCGATTTGGAATAAGTTGGAAGAAGATTGATAACCAAATTCTCAGGTGCCATTGATGTGTACTAGTTATAATCTACCTACTAATTATTAATTTTTTACCTTTATTATAAATGTACTTATCGAAAACTATGTTGTTTTCAAAACCTAATCTGTAACCCTACTGACCATAAATAGGCAAATTGTGTAACCAAAAGTGGGGAATCCTGAAGTTTTTTGTACAAATATTGAAAAAATTTGATTTTCATGTTATTTATTATATTGAAAGAGGACAATTGATGAGTGTATGAATTCATTTGGAAGAAATTTTTTAAATCTTTAGTAGTTAATTATAGTGGAGTTAAAACTACAAATAGATAACTTTGTAGAGGATTTGATACTCTAAGGAAAAAATAAACAACGTTTTTTTGTAGAGATCAATAGAACTGGCACACATGTGGGCTTTAAGAAGGAATGCGCTTCAGGCATATGATGAAACCTGAAAACTCTCATTTATAATTAAAATAATTAAACCGAAAACATTTTGCTCATAAAGGTCGTTACAGAATAGCTAGCCGTATGACATAAAACGTATGACGTATGGCATAGACTTAAGACGTAAAAAATCATATTACAGAATAATTTATTTAAGTCTTTCAGTAAGCCAATCACAATCCAGATTTGTGATATTATATCCTTATGATTGCTATCTTGGTTTAAATTTTAATTAAGTCAAGAAATTAATTAGTACCCTTCTTTTTCCACATACATATAATAATTGTAATTACTCAACAACATTTGCAGTATATCCATGATCCATTTTAAAAACAAATTTTAATTTATCGTCACGTGCAATAAAAACTCACGTTTTGCACTTGTTGCATAAATAACTATTATCAGAGACGTAAATATGCGTTTCTGCTGTTATACATAATTTTCTAAAGAAAATCTGTGTTAACTAGGATTTCATTTGAACTTCTTCAAGTTAGGTTTGATTTGAGCAAAAATTAACAAAACTTGAATATCGACAGTTTTTTTGCAATTATACAATCTTCCATTAACTTTTAATTATCGAAAACTGGATATAAATAGAGCGAAAATTAAAGACAGATTCTATGAAAGAAATGTTTTCCATTAATACTGTCATTACAAAGTTTTGCAAAGTTTGAATTTAATTATATTGTTATTAGAGTATCAGCAGATGTGTGTATTAATAATATTAATACAAATTATTAATATTAACATATTAAATAACAGGGATTTTTATTAATCTGCTCACTTATAGAGGTATATCCCTTTGTAAATGTTTTCTCTGTTAATGTTTGATTTTGTGATTAAAACAAGTGTTCTAAATTTCCGCGCGAGTAGAGCCAGGTAATATACAGTCAGTATGGCATTAATTTATTTTATCGATTCCAGCTGGTCTCACAATACCACATTTTTCACAAGCAAGAAGATATAGGGCGCCGGGCGTTCAAATATGTTTGTCAAAACATTTGTCCATAGTTCGTTTAATTTGATATCTTGCAAAAATATCAGTCAGGTTCAAAAATGTGCATAAATTGCTTCAGGATACGATTACAACATTTAAAGTTGTTATTTCCATATTTTGAGCACATTATTTTTTTTATAAACGGTGTAATTTCTTTGTAAATATTTATATAAATTCATTTTTAGTTTCATTACACATACATAACCCCTTGTCACTCGTCGCAGGCTGACAAGTGCTGCTTTTGTTTAAATTATTCAAATTATACCCTATTTCTATCTTCATAAATACATAGGATAGATTGTAATATGCCTAAAAATTACCAAAATGTAGAAATATATACCGAATGGCTATTAAATGCGAAACCTGTTTGAAACTCCGTAACTCCGGAGTATTTGTATCTCTTACAGACAAAACGTTGAAAGTATTCCTAGCAAATTTCAAACATTTATTTAGAAAAACAAGGGAATAACTATTTTTTATTTTCAGTTCAAAAAACAATTATACGTAATTTCAAAATTGAAATGGATATTTTAATACTACTATTACTTAAAAACATGTTGTATTAGCCCCCATTCTGCAAATTTATCTCTTATCCTATGTTTAAATTGTGAAATAGCCTTCCTGATTAAATTTAGGAACACTTCTGGCCACACTTCGTCTATTCGACGATGCATATCTTCCAGGTTGGCAAACGTTTCTCCTCTTTGGTCATACACTTTTTCTTGTAATGCATTCCATACTGAATAGTCCAATGGATTATAATCAGATGTGGATAATAAGGATCTCAGAAATGTGGTTCTTCATTCAAACTTTCCTGAACAGCAGCCATATTGTCATTAGACCAGCGTTTCGACGACGTACAGGTGTTGGTTTATTCACCATTGACCCAGTTGTTTAGAATTTTTTGACAATTTGACGAATTGGGCCCTCTGTAGGTCGATGATACAGTCCATAAATTTCACGTAGCGCGCGCAACGGTGATCAAACTGAAAGGGCAATTTGATAACAAATACTAATTATTTCGATGCATTGTTGCGATGTATAACGTTTCATGATGACTTGTCAAACCTTTCTGAACACAACTGTCACAAAATTGACAGCTTAGTAAATAACATATGACCACGTTTTGTTTCTAAAGTTCTGTCGTTTCAATTGGAAATCCCATTAGTAAGGAAATACCTGAATATAGTATACGCTAGTAGATGGATAGATCGAGGTGGACGTACAGCTTGGCCACCCCGTTCGTCTGACTCAAATCACTTGGATTATATCATGTTAGGTTCTGAGTGGGTCTTTATTGGACCCTCCACTGCGACCATTAGCAGGCCTATTTTGGCTCACTCCTGTTTATTTTTCAACCAATAAGTTCAGCCTCTGACAGTAATTCCCTTTACCAAATATTGAAAATCGGACCCTCTCCACAGCGGGACAGGTGCACAAGACGTAATTAGATGATAGTTTAGTTGGCAGTGCTCAGTATATAGGCCTGTTAGGATTTTCAGGTTTACCCTGTTTTAACTCTAAATCTATCCAGACCAACGTCACTTTATTTCTTTTGCTCAAATGACTTAGGGCCTTCTGACAGTTCAATGCTGTTTTAGAGTTGCACTATGTAGGAGCCAAGAGTTTTTAGGGCTGCTTGGCTCACTGAGAAAATTTTTATTAATCTGTGTGCAAGATGCATATATTCCAGCCTTCGCACACAGAGTCCTCCTTAGTACCTAGACTTGAGGATATCCTCACCCTTGGTCTATAGCTATCTTTCCTCAGGAGTTTTGAATCCGTCTGTAAACCAGCAGTTGTCTGCATTTAGTAAGTTGGCTTTATTCCGATCCCACTCACGTCTTTTCGGAAAAAGGATGTTAAAGGTCAACTCGTAATTGGCCATGGTATGCATAGTACCCGAGGGCATTCCCAGGATGCTGTGATTTTCTATGTCATACAGCAGCCTGTCACTTCATGATACTATAGTATGTGGTATATTGATGGATTGAATTATTTTGTGTGGGATTATTTAAAATAATTCAATTCCCGTAAATAATTTAAATGAATTAGAAGCATGCGTTATCTGGACAAACCGGGCATCTTTAAAATTCGACGATGATTCACATTAATATTTGTGTCGACATGAACGGTGGACATTACTAGAATTTACTTTAATTTTTGCTTTTAGTGTCCTGAAAGTGTTATAATTATTAGTTTTAGAATAACTTAATTCACGTGAAAAATAGATCATTAAATAAATATAAACAAAACCCTGGAGTTGTCCATTTTAATTTGAATTATCACTTTTTGACTCCTTTTTGTTAAAGCGAGATTAAGTTTAGTCGCGCTGGATTCTCGTTGAAGATATTAACCAAATAACAAGGCGCTCTCTTTAAGGAGATGTACCTCTCTTAGAAAGCATTTTAGAAGGCATTATGTTTATATGAACATTTTTCTTATTTTCACATAGAATTAGCTCCAGAATTAGCAATTTAGGAACACCCTATATAAAGTAAGTAGAAATCAATTTAAACAATATGGGAATAAATGTGATCAAAATTTCCATTTTCTTGTATCCAGATTGGCGGACACAATAAGATCCTTGTGGAAGTAGTTTAACTCGATCAATCAATTCCAAGCAAATTGATGATATCTGCAATAACGTTACTTGTTCTATACAGATCGAGTCAACACACTAGATACACGACTAGTGGTATGCGCAGTTTACAGTTTTCTGTCTGAATATGAACTCCGAACGAAAGTTAACGATTGCGTTAGCACTTGCTGGGAAAAGCATGTTGTAGATTTCAGATCGCTAAAGCTGATGTGGAGAGTGTTGCTCATTCATCTAAGGAAATCTTTGCTTTTTTTACGTATTTACTAAAATTATCAAAATGTTCCACAATTTCAGTGTTTCTTCTGAGACGCCACAGATAGTAAAACACTAAAATTATGAAAAGTATCAGAACAGCACACAATTAAATATTGATTTTTTTTCTAAAAAGTAATTCTAAAAATAAAAATTAATAGTCTTATAAATAATAAGGAAAAATAATATCAACTTAAAAAAAAATAATGCGTAAATAAATAAATAAATAATTCAAATGAGATGCTCAAAATGACCTTCTTGATCAATGCAATATCCTGACCTACTGTAAAAACCCCTTCTGACATTCGCTTTCCAATAGACGGGCGACTATAAACTGCGCATACCGCTAGTCGTATATCTAGTAGATTGGCTCGATCTGTATATGATTTCTGTGGTGTAATACATGTAAAGTGTCCCGTCTTATTTCATGCGTTTATTACATATTATTACTATTACTATTATTTAAAATTTTTTTATTGTCATTGCGTGCTGTAGTTGAAATGTTTGTTATTGCTACTATATGTACTAGTTTTCCTAAATAATATAATTATAAGGGTATACACAGTGTAACGGCTACTTTTGAGTTTTGAATATGGCCTATGAAGTGACAGACATACAGTGCATGCATTTAGTCTCAGCACAAACAGCATCGCCATTCAGTGGAGGGATTCAGTTCTCCTTAGTTACTTGCGTAAGAAGTCTCGACTTAATAACCAACCCGGCCTAGCCATTCTGAGAGATGTTAAGTGGGAGAGTCAAGATGAACTTATTATTGCATATTCAGAAACATTTGTTACAACGTGTATGATATGTTTTTTTATATCAAAGTTTGAAAAATTTGTCAAAACTTTTGTTATGGTTCAGAAATAATGGTATAGTCTTGAGCTAACTTTGTCTTATATAAATCCTCAAATTTTGACATTTCAGTTTCTTAATTTAGGAATAAAAGGGTTGGTGGTTGTTTCGTTGAATCACACATATATTTTGTCCACCCAGTTTGGAAATATCAAGCCCTCTGTAAAGTTTCAAAGAATGGACTGCATAGTCATTCTTGAAATATGTTTAACAAATTAATACTGCAGTATCTTTAACAAACGATGCTTTAGCTATTTGAAATTTTTGAAAATTACAAACTTTAGTAATTTGAAAACTTTGTGGTTTGGATATTATCACAGATAGTTGCTGAATTGTAAAAAACTTATAATACTGTTTAATTAATTTAATTAAAGGGCGAGTTTACTTGGTACAGTTGTTTAAAAGGCATTCCGCGTTACCACGGATTTCTCGTGCCACTATATTTGAACAAGTTCTCACTGCTCAAACACTCATTGAATAACAAACGTCACATGCCATATTTTTTCTTTAATAATTCCTTTAATGCACCAAATGAAAACGTAGTATAATGCACATTTAATACAATATAAGATACTTCTTGCATATTTCATTGACTGTGTCAGTTGCAAGATATTTTGCTTTCGGGGTTTTTAAGCAGCAATTATTGTTATTCGACAGTGTATCAAGCAAACCGTGGCGGTGACAAAGTGCACTAGATTAAGAGTGAAACCCATTGTTACGGCTGTCATGGTGGCCTCTCCATCAAAGCAAGAACACTTTCAGATAGACACGTACTATGCTTCAAATGTCATTCATACTAGGTTTTCACTAGAGCCGAGTAAAAACGTAAATAAATAAATTATTGTGCCCCAGACAAGGCATTGTTAGATATAAGTGGTGGTATTTAAGAAGAAACCAGTATACTATTTATTGTAATATATTATACCATTTTTAATGATTTACATGAATTATTTAACAAATAAATATATTTCTAAACACAAAAAACTCGCTAAAAAAATTTATGCTTTAATTTTTAATCTGTACTTATATGTAGATGTTTCCTCTTAAAAATAAACGTAGGCCATAGATTTGTTTAATATCGAGTTTAAAGAACAGTGAATACAGTAGCGGTGAACTTTTAAAATTATGACAAAGTTGCCTTGTCTTGATCTCAACTAACATCGTGATCTTATCTAAACTACAAATTGTGATCTCATTTCAAACCAATGTGGTTTTTTACAAAACACCACACGAAAGAAAAAATGTTGTCAAATACTACAATTGTATGGACTTTTACTAAAAATTACAATACAAATGATGATCGTGTTCAAGTTCAGAGTGTGTTGTATTGCGATAATTTTGTTCCTAAGTTTTATAGTTAATCATCCAAATAATTATCCATAATTTGTGACTTTGCTGGCTGTATGCACTAAGGGTAACCAAGGGGCTAATAATTGTTAGTTCGAAAGCCTAATATTGTCTTTATATATAAACTAACCATATTTAATTAACGTAAACAAACACATTAAATACACCAAGTTATTATATATATTTTTTACTTGGCCGCGATAAGAACTGATATCTGAAACTACAAAAAAAACCGTCGCTGTAGTTCTATTGCACCTATAGTCGGTATATAAATTATGACCAGTATAAATTCCAATGAAATTTCTAATAAGGAACTATTGGACACTTTACTAAAGGCTATAAAAGAAGAGAATAAATTAACTAAAGAAGCAATAAAAGAAGAAATAAAAACGGAGAACAAAATATTACTTAATAAATTGGAAGAACAGTCAGCTGTAATATGTACTTTAGAAAAGAAATGCAAGACTCTGGAAAATAAGTGTTTTGAGTATGAAAGAAAATTACGCAAAAACAATATTATAATTTTTGGATTAAATGTACCTGAAGCTAACCACCTAGAATTTATTTTGCACAAATTTACAGAACTACTTGAAGTTACCATTTTGGAGACAGATATAAATAATGTGTTTGTTATAAAAACGGATAAAGGCGCCCACATCAAAGTTGAATTTATCAGCTTCATAAAAAAAGTCTCTAATAATAAAAAAACGCGTTCAAACTAAAAGGAAGCAACGTTTCCATTGCTCATGATCTATGTTTTGAAGACCGCAAAGACAGGAAAATACTGCTCCAGCATATGAATTTAGCAAGGGCCAAAAATATACACGCAAAAATAGTCGGTACTAAGCTCATGGTAAATAATGAAATATTTTCTGTGGATCAACTTAAGTTAATGAACTGTATAGAAGACATCCAAGAAGACCAAGCAGACAAAGAGAACACCTTAACTGAGACAGTAAAGCATAATAGCGCGCCATCAACACCTACACCTTTTATGTTAAATATTCTTGGGGAAGCTGACTCTCAGACCACTGGTGCTACTGGTAGAAAACAGTCTACATCCAAATTCACTCAACAGGACCCAGAGAAGAAGAGAAAACTAGAGATTACTCCTGACAAGTCAACGGAAATTGGGATAAAGAAACCTGCTATGGCATTAAGATCTGATAAAATCAAATACTCAACTACTAAATAATAAATTAATCTCAGGTTTTTCTTTTTCTTTTTTTCTCTTTTAGGTTATATCCATATGTTACTATCCTAGCTATTATCTACATATTATATTTACATTTTTTATATATTTTTTTTCTTGTGTCTATGTATACTCGATATTTATTCCAGATTCTTATCAATTAATATATACCGAAAACAATGAATACTTTAAAAATTGCTCATTTGAATACTAGATCCATGCTTAGCAGCTTTAACGAATTAAACTCTATTCTAACTGAAAACAATTTTGACATTTTTGCTATGTCTGAGACTTGGCTTACTCCTGATACTGATTCCTCTGTTGTACATATACCTGGTTATAAATTGTATAGACTTGACAGAGTGACCAGAGGTGGCGGTGTAGGTTTTTATATAAATATAAACTTGCAATGCGAGGTTATAACATTTAATGAATTTATACAAAAAGAAGTTGAGGACCTGTGGTTAAAAATTAAAATTGGCGCTAAAACCTACGCATTCGGAGTACTATATAGACCGCCAAATTTGAACTTATATAGTGGTGTAGAATACATTGATACAATTTTATCTTTAGTTATACCAACTGTAGATGAAGTTCTTTGTTTTGGAGACATGAATGTAAATTTATTTAATATTGATAATTTACTAAGTAATTGCTTTAATGCCTATAATTTTCATCAATTAATTGATGACCCTACTCGAATTACAGATTATACTGCTACTTTGTTGGATCCGATTTTCTTTACTAATAAAGATATTGTAATTCATAGTGGAACTCTCAATGCTGACATAATTTCAGATCATAAACTTGTATTTTGCGAATTAAATGTTAAATTACCGAAACCTAAACAAAAGTTCATAATCAGCCGTGATTTTAACAACTTTGATTTAGAAAGTTTTAAAAGAGATTTAAATAACGTACCATTCCATAGAATCTTAAGACTACCCGATATTAACGATAAAGTTGAACTTTTAACGCTTTTAATCCTGAATCTTTTTTGAGAAGCATGCACCTATAAGATTAGTGAGGGTTAGTAAACCAAAAGCACCTTGGCTTACATATAATATCAAAATGATGATTCGTACAAGAGAAAAAGCTTTAGACAAATACAATAAGACGAATAGTCCTGCCGATCTTCAGTATTATAAGCGACTACGTAATCTAACCTTGAGCGCAATTAGACGTGAGAAAAAGGCTTATCTTAATAATATGTGTTCTAGTGAAAACACCAAATCGACCTGGAATACTTTAAAGAATTTTAATATTAAAAAAGTTGATAATACAGACATACCAGGGAACCTAGCTAACTCCACAGAAATTAATGATTATTTTGCATCTACATTTATTGTTAATAAAAATGAAGAATTGTTTAATTTTTATAATAATAATATGCTTCCTAACCAAACCTTTAATTTCAGACTCGCTACAGTCGACGAGGTAACTAGGATAATAGTAAGCCTTAAAAGTAACGCCTGCGGATTAGATGGTATTTCCTCGTCCATGTTAAAATATTGTAGTCCAGTAGTAGATCCCTATATAACACATATTTTAAACTTCTGCTTGGAACAAGGCATCTTTCCGACCAACTGGAAAAACGGTTTAATTGTACCTCTCCCCAAATCTAAAAAGGTATTATCTTTGTCAGATCTGAGACCTATAAGTATTTTACCATCACTTTCGAAGATCCTAGAAAAAATAGCGTATAATCAATTACTTGAATATGTGAATACATATGATATAATTCATGAACATCAGTCAGGCTTCAGAAAGGGACATAGCACTGCTACTACACTTGTTCGTGTTTGTGACGATATTGTTACCGGTTTAGATCATAAACAATGCACGGTACTAGTACTATTAGATTTCTCAAAGGCTTTTGATACCATTGACCATAGCCTCCTCTGTGCAAAGCTAAAATATCACGGCATTAATGACAGCTCTCTTTCTTTTTTCAAATCATATCTTCTTAATCGACATCAGCAAGTATCTTTCAATAATATTTTATCACCTCCCAAATCGGTATTATCAGGTGTGCCGCAGGGTTCTATTCTAGGACCACTGCTTTTCTCAATTTACACATCCGACATACTCAGGTCGGTCACTACTTGTAAGGTGCAAGCATATGCCGATGATACTCAGATATATTTCAGCTTTTTACCACAAGACCATGTTGCTGCTCAACATATAATTAACAACGATATAGAAAATATCTGGAAATCCTCCTTAAAACACAATTTACATCTTAACATCTCTAAATGTCAAGTTATAGTATTTGGTAATAGGAAAGTTTCTGAACTTCTTGCACCTATTATATCAATTAAATTAGACAATATGCCCTTAACAGTTGTGCAAAGAGCTAAAAATTTGGGCATAATCATAGATAATAAACTTAGTTTTAGAGACCATGTAAGCTTTCTTTTGAGTAAAGCTTATGGTGCCCTTAAACTCTTATACGCCAGTCGTCACTTACTAGAACAAAGTATAAAAGAAATGTTATGTGAAGCTTTAGTACTATCTTTTTTTAATTATTGTTATGTGGTATATGGTCCTTTTTTGAATTTAGTTGAAAAAAAGTCGGATCCAAAAAGTTCAAAATTCATGCTTGCGTCTTATTTTTAGTATAAGGAAATATGACCACATCTCTCATACCTTCAGCATCACTAAATGGCTTAATATGGAACAGAGAAAGAATTTACAATTTTCAGTTTTTGTTTACTGGATTATTAAGTACTCTGTTCCAAGCTATCTTTATAATAAGTTAAATAAACGCTGTCTCATGAATTGTAGAAATGTTAGAAACATGAATTTGTATAATATTCCCCGACATTCCTCAGCCTTGTTTCAAAAAAGTTTTTCCTACTCAGCTGCTAAGCTTCTTAACAACTTAAACGTTGAATCCTATGACCTTTCAGAAGTTACTTTTAAAAAAAAAGTAAAAAAAAAACTTTTAAGTGAGCAATAATTAATGTACCTAATAAAAAGATGAAAAAAAAAATTTAATGCTTATATATTATTTGCTGTTCTTCTATTGTATAATAATTTATATCTATATTTATTGTACTGTATTGTATTGTATTGTATATTCATTATTATCTGTGTTCTTGGGTTAAGTGTAAGAATAGTACTTTGTACTAAACTTCGCCCATAATAAAGCCGTTTATTATTATTATTATTATTATTATTATTAAATAGGGACTACAACAAATTGAAGTAAATTTCAAGAAGAAATTGTAGTAAAATTGAACTACAAATTATTAGATTATTTACAACACAAACTTATAAAAATTTGCAAAAGGAAGAGTGACTAATTCGATGTTCAAATTTGTACTACAAAGTATGGCTATAGTCAGTGAAGTATTGTAGAAGATGCTACTAAAATTTGTAGTAATATTTACTATGTTTGGAGCATGTTTAGGTTTTTGTTGACTATTCTGCTACAATATTGAGAATATTGGCACAGAGTATCTAGCTATACGGAGGCGATTGCTTTGGCAGTTCCTATATGATTTTAATGGCCTGATTTATGTGACCTTGTGTATCAGTTATGTCCACACTGAGAGAAATGTGTTGTTAAATTTTTTCTTAAAATTTCAGTATACACTGAAATAACAATGTGTTTGAAACTGAATAAAAACTACTATAATTTGAAACTTCCAGTTAATATTCTGAATTATTTACTATTATACAAAGGTAGAACATTTTTTGAAATTAGATAATCTAAAGACTAATTTTGAAGCATTTTGAAATTACTTAACTCTATTTTTCTACTAGTAATTATGCAAATATTTAAAAAATCTGTCATAGGAAGAGTGTTGATTAGGAGAATGAGGCTGTGAAAAAGCCAAAATAAAAAAAAATATTTTGTAGAGATTTTGTTATTTATGAAAATGTTAATTTTTGTTTAATATTTTCATCAACAGAATTTTTTTTCACACAGCTTATTGGGTGCAATTCTATTTTTCTGCTAGTAACTGCAAATATTAAAAAAAACCGTTATAGAAAAAGTGATGATTAGGGAGGTGTGGCTGAGGAAAAGCCAAAATAAAAAAGTTTCTATTTCGTAATGAGATTTTGTTATTTATGAGAATGTTAATTTTTGTTCAATATTTTCAACAAAACAATTTTTTTCACACAGCCTCCTGGGTACAACCTCCCAAAATGAGTGGAAATAAAGCAAATTTTACTTATTCATCCATTTAATGCAAATAATTTTTAAATCTTTATTTATAAATGCAGTGCATCATATTCTTATACTATATAAAGTGTCTTCATAAATGATCGAAAACCATATGACCAATTAGTTCTCCTTAACAGCCTTGTCGAGTCGTACCGTCAGCAAAAGATGGTTGAAAATGATTCATTAGACACATACGTATGAGTAAACATCCCCATCAGGCACTGCCGTAATATAATTGTAACAATTTCAGTTTTTTGTTCTGTAGGAGCAGCAATGGTGATATCTGAAAATAAGAAGTATAAATTAATTAGTAGAAATAAATTGTAGAAGGCATTTGGGGGAAAAAAAAATAATTTTTTCATTTGCATTAAGAAGATATAACCCAAAAAACTTCGATTGGACACCATTAGACAAAACTAATTAGGAATTAATTTAATAGGTATTGAAATCTATCGTACACAAGTTGTCATGTCATTTATATAATAATTTTTTTTCAAATTTCAGCCTAAACAATATATAAGCAACTCCAAAAAATGTCGTTCATTTTTTTATAATTATTGTAATTTTACTATTAATAATTAATTGCTGTACATTTTAAATTGGAGCCATCACATTCATGGTATTATCTAACTAAATACCATTTGACAATTCCAAATGGTTAACTACATTTGTATGCTGACTTGTCTTTCGCGGCTTCTGCTGTCCCTAAGAATAACTTTTTGTTTGTAAGTACTTTTTCTAATGACAAATTATCTAATTATATTTAATATAAAACCATTTTTTTACAGTAATATTGTAATAGGTTTTCTGTTTTCTACAGTATTGGGCAAAAAGATACAATTTCATATTGCAGTTATACTGCGAGATGGGAAATTTGTTAGCGCAGTTGGTTAGCTGATTTTAATATCTCCCAGTTTGAATATGAACAAGTTTCTTTGCCAACAAGATATACTGTGAACAACAAAAGTATATATAAATAAACTTTAAAGCACCAAATAATTTGCAAACTTACTAACACAGATGAAACTGCATAACGTGAATAATTTTATAAATAGTTTACATAGAATAATAACCAAGTTCAAATAACAAAAACATTAAAAATATTTTTGTTATTCTAGTAAACCAAGTATGTTCATTTATACTTGCAGAGCATAACAAAAATGAGACTGTTCCCTTCAGCCCTGCACAAATTAACAAATTCAAGCAAGAGAAAAAAATCTTGCGTTTTTTATATAGTGGAATGAATTTTTTGTAACAGCTAGCAATCCTCAAATACGCGATTGAATATCTAAGGGCATTACATGAGCAACCCATAATAAACTTATTTTCAACCCTGGTTACTTTAATGGTACATTATTATGAATAACATAACTGCTCATTGTGCTTGTGTGAGGTTATTTAAAAACTATTATTATTGTTTAGTTACACGGTAACTCTTACTTTATAAATATGACTTACCAGAAATAACCACAACTTTTCTGCGTGGTTCCTTACAACTAACATTAACTGCATACCTTACACTAATAAATGCTTCAAATTTTCAGGAAAAATAGTGGGAACTGCGTATTAAAATAAATGTTTCCGGGCTCCACTACCTTGTGAGATTTTTTTTTTCAAAATGGTGCTCACATACTTTGTAATTTTTATGCAAAACATCCAAACTTTTGTCGAGCAAATCATCTCGGTTACAAGCTCTCAGCCACGATTCAGCTCTGAAAATAGAAATAATTATTATTCCAATATACTATATGAGACACATTTCAATCTCTTGAATTTTGATACATCATAATGAAGTTTTTATTATTCAAATGTGATGAATTTCAGAGAAAATGCATCAAATTGCAGTAAAATCCTTAGTTCACTCGCTGTTTGATGACTTGTGAAAATTAACAATGTTTATCTCGCTATTATTAATATATTGTCAGTTCTATATCATTATTTTTTTACATACCCTATAGGATCTTTTGGAAAGGAGAATAAGGACATATTTCCACCAGTCTTCAACGAACATCCATGAAAAACACAAAAAGGTCCTCCTTTACGATACATTTTTATAATAACAAAGCAACACAACACAGATCATCTCTAATTAATTAAATACCATGCAAACAAAGAAAATGCTCACAAATCTAAACAAACACAGTAAACGAATAAACATAAACACAAAAGCTGTGACAAAAGTGAGGTGGATTGATATACCAGTTAAAAAATGGCGATTCCGCACATGCGCATACAAATCTGGAATTGACGGGAAGACTCTCTTTCGTCTCTGTATATAGCTAGGTACTCTGTAATATTGGTATGTCGCGTATTACGATGTGACTTTTGTGATCTCCTTTTCCTTTTACCAATATTCGTTGAAGTTCTTTTGGATTAAAACCACAGGTGATACAACGCGCCATCTCTTGATGAAAAAACTATAGTTGAGAATATTGTGTTTTACGGATTTCCGCATATCTGGCATTCCCAACTCCCTAGCAGTTAAATCAGTGTTGGTAGGTGTCTGTTTCTGATTTGTTTCAATTTAAATAAATATCAATATAGAGTTTGTTCTAATATCGACACTTTACAATACATACTGGTGCACATATCCTTGATCTTTACTTTGTGGAAAGCTGGAAAGCTGCATTAGGCCTTACAGAGTGTAATAAAGCTCACTACTATCAGTATATCCACTTGAATCAGTTAAATCAGTTCGGAAAAAATATATGTATTGCTGGACTTGCATACCATCAATTATTTTAAGAGCAGAAAACAAAATTGTTACACTGTTAATTTCCCAGAAGATATTTTTCGTCTGCATAATAATGATATGTACAAAAAAAAACAATGATGTTATGATTCTGATTAGAATATATCTTTTTTTATTATACTACGAGGCTTACTGTTATTTTTCCGTTGTGTAATGTAAGAATATAAGTTATGTTAATCTGAATAAAAATTTATATTATATGTAAAGAATACGTTCGTATTTTCTTTCGATATTACACGTTTCGCTTAGACTGGAAGCGGCATTGTGACAAATTATCTCTTAAACACGATTATTTAGAATATATTGAAAGGAGAGGTGTTTAAGAATGGCCGACCAGATTTCCAGATCTAACACCGTTTGACTTCTCTTTGGGGTTGTTTAAGGTTTTAAGTTTACAAAACCCCGCCAGAAGATTTTCGTGATCTAAGTGCTAGAATAACTCGAGAATGCAGACAAATTTCCCGAGAAACATTTATAAAAGTCCAGTGAGAATTCCAAAACAGAGTGAATTATGTTACTCTCAGATCTAATTTAATTAATTAATTAAACATCACAGGTAATACAACCCCTATATCCTGAAGGGTTGCTCAAGGTACCTTGTGCGGGAGAAGGCTACACACTTAGAAACAAAGGACACACGCCTAATGTCCTAGTATGCTAGGATTAATTTCTGGTTTACAAGAAATTCTAGCTTTCGACCGGAGATCGAACCCGGGACTCCAGGGTGAGGTAAGGGTCCTTACCACTCGACCACGCAGCCATACAAATTTGCAATATACAACTGTGTGACGTCGTACGCATTCGGTGTAATCGAAATATTCAGGTTCAACAATAATTATTTGTTACAGAAATTTTACGAAAGCTAGAATATTCTGTGAAATAATTAAAGATTGGTAAGTTGCGATAAATTCCAGAGACGACTTTTACGTAGATATAACATTATATTGTAAACACCAAACATTCCCAAATAATATGAAATGATAAAATATTCTTATGTATCATGCAATAAATCTGTTTTCTTTATGAAAATGGGAGGAAAAAGTTTTTATCAGGTAATTGGACGGATATCAGCTTCAAAGAAATTACTTATTGACCAACGCGTCGCTTTGGGGCTCGTTATTGCTGAGTGTATAATCAGTTCAAAGGTAGGTATAGGTGGAGATAGTGCTTACTCACACTGCCCCATGTTGAAAATGAATACATCAATGAAGTCATTGAAATACACTCTAAATACGTTGTAAACGTCTATGTGAATAACACGTAAACAGTGCGAAATGAAGAAAACAGAGGTTAACTTTCTAAAATGCCTCGTTCAATTTTCACAAAAGTGTATTAGTGGGCAATATAGCAAGGTCCAAGTGTCATGGGAAAGCACGCTAAGAAAATATTCACAGGGATTAAACAAAACAAATTTTCTGAACAAATAATTACGTCTGCAATAGCGTGAATGAAACCACCAATGCTGGAAAGTGGCAAATGTTTTACTGGCTGTATTAATATTGGTAATAAACTTCTAATGACTTTCTTTGGGTCCTATAAATTATTTGAAAAATTTGTTAAATAAACTTCTACGCGAGGATTTATCACAGGTTGGTTTTTTAAAAAAATACTTTTGTCTGTCCAAAAACGTCTCACACTTAAAAAATATTAACTTAAAAATGCAACTTAAATGACAAATATTTTAGATGATTTAAAATTAACGCTTCGGAATACTCTCTGATTCCGTTCTCAAAATTTGACAAACGTTTATCTTTTTTAGCAAACTCAAAAATAACAGTTTTCTGTTTATATGATCCAGGTTTATTTAAAAAAATTTGGAAATAATTTTTAAAACAGTGGCTTAATATTTAAAGAAGGTGAGAAGAAACATTATAGGATGCCACAAATAAATAACTATAGACAATATACTTCTTCTATTGTGATCACTAGTTAAAAATACATGAGTGTTAATGTTACATTTACCAATACTTTCAGCTCTATTAGTATTAAGTTTGGATGTTGCCGAACTCGCCAAAATAACTAGAAGGTAAGATATTGTGTCATATATATGCATGAACGTATTTATGCGTGACACACCACCTAGAGTTAACCCTGGAAATGACGTCATTTATCGCTACCTTCCGATCTTTAGAAATAATCGTGAAAAACTACACCTGCAAGGGCACAAAAACATTGTTTTGTCTTTTTTTCGGTTCTAAATCAGTTTCATGTGTCTAAATGGCTCAATGGCGTAGATATGAGCTAATTTATATTTTTTAAAGTAAATCTGTAGTCAATTTTTCTAAATTTTTGAAAAAAATATCCAGTTGACATATCAGATTACGAACGAAATGCTAATAAGAAAAGAAAATAATGTACTGATAATTTTTTCGTAACCTAGAAAATAAAGACCTTGTATTTATGCCCCAGTTTTTAATCCGGGACGTACCTTAAACATTTATTAAATCTTAAAAAGTCAATTAAGTAAGAAGAAAAGTTTCACTTTAAGACTCCAGACATGCTAATTAGTAAAGTAAATAATAATGTAAAAAAATTCTCTCATTTACATATATATAATTCAGTTCGCATTTAGCAAATATTGAAATAATCACATCACAAATCTGTTTTTAAATGCAACAGTGTTATTAAAAGTTCGCCCAAGCCCCATGGCTGTTGATCGAGTAAAGTTTATATTATGAATTTTACTGCTCTTTCATTACTGCAGGCCAGGATTTTTAAAAATTTTGTACACATTGCTTAATACATTGTTGACTTTTAGTTTTGAGCCGATATAACCACCGTTAAATATAAAGAAAATTTAAACACTAAAATTCTCTCTTCAAATTTTATTAATTGAACAACTTGCTACGGGAATTATAAAATCAAAGTATTAATTAATCTTAACATCAATATTTGCTCTTTTATAATTAACAAAATATACTACGTTATAAGTTACTCACAGTGTTTTCATTACAAAACTAGCCACCTAGATTAACTGTGGATCAGAAGTAGACACAATTTTGAGGAAAAACATCTCGATCTAGTTTTCGAGGGAATGTTTACCCTTCTTAGGTAGGAAATACAACATTTTGCAATTAAAAGCAAATTGTGTAGTTTTTAAGCAAAAAAAAATTGTATTGCATTTTTTTTGCAAGAGGTTCTTCTTAGAACAAAAAACTGCAAAAAAAATCAGTTGCGTGTCTGTTGTGTTGTGCCTTGTTGCTCTCGTAGAACGGCTCGAGATTTTAACGAAAAGCACTCCGGTAAAAATTTAGGCCACCAGTATGTAACCAATTTAGTTCGAAAATTTCAAGAAACTCATTCAGTTTGTAATAAAAAAAATCATCAACCAAGAAGTCTGAATGAAGCAGATCGAAGTTCTTGGTCATTTCGCTATGGACCCACGCACCTTTATTCAGAAAGTAGCTAAGTTAACCCACATTTCCGTTGGTTCCGTTGGTACCTAAGTAAAAAAGTTACTCCCTTACAAAGTGCAAATTCATCAACTCGATGAAGATGATTATGAGGAAGAATTCGATTCTGTGAAGAAATGGGTAAAAGAATTACACATGATCCAAATATGTTAAAAAATATTTATTTCAGTGATGAATAAACCTTTTTCTTAAATCGGTTTGTCAACAAATATAACTTCAGGTACTGGGACAATAAAAATCCACATGTTTCGGGAGGAATATACACAGTTTCTGGAGAAGATCGATGTGTGGACTGGTATTCTAGGAAATGAGATTTTGGGGCATATTTTCATTATCCAATATCCAGCTGTCTAAAGTAAAAAATTTAAAAAATGGCGGTGTCCTAATCGGGTGCAAAAATAGAGAAGATAATGAGAAGGTAAAAAAAATAGTCCAAGAGAAGTTATCTCAATCATACGAAGTCAGAGAAGTACATGGGGTCCAACCCAGGGTCCGTATAGTTGGAATGTCCGAAAAGTATCCTGAAGATCAACTATCTGATTATATAAAAAAGTGTAACTCTGATTTGTTAGATAATTCTGATGTTAAACTAATTAAGCTGTTTCCATTGCGGAAAAACAAGGACATTTTTCAATGCATCCTTCAACTTGATAGATGTTCGTATGATAGGATTATTAAGGCTGGTAATTTATTTGTAGGCTTTGACAGCTGTGCTGTTTTTGATGCAGTGGAAGTTTATCGTTGTTTTAAATGTAATGAATTTCATCATTCATCAAGATTTTGTAATAAGCTTATCTCCTGCCCTGTTTGTGGTCAAAATCATGACGTTAAAGAATGTAGATCTAAAGTATCTCATTGCAGTAATTGCGCTAACCTAATAAAATCACAAAATATTGATGTGTCTACTGATCACGCTGTTTGGGAAAAAGAGAAGTGTACGGCGTATATCCGCGCCCGTGACAAGCTCCGAAATGACCTGTTGTCTATTCAATAGCAACCACAGGAGTCCCGTGTATCCGTCATCGAGTCTCCCACTAGCGGGTTGAGTCCTTCCTCCTCCTCCTCGCCTTCTGGTTTGAATGTGCGCGATGACTACCTGTCAAATTTTAACATCTATTACCAAAATACTCGTGGCCTTAAAACTAAAACCAGTGATATATTTAATGCATCGTACAGCTCACATTATTCGGCTATCGCACTTACCGAGACATGGCTTGATTCGTCCGTCTATGACAGTGAACTCTTCAGTTCAAATTATAATGTATATCGTTCTGATAGAAACTTTGCTGCTATCAATCGTAGTAGAGGTGGTGGCGTACTACTTGCTGTACGTGATAATATTAGTTCAACATTACTAGATCTTTCCTCTGCAGGTTTCATTAATTTGCCATCGATCGATATTATAGGCATAAAAATTATATCTAACCGTTTTTCAACATATATTTTTGTAATATATGTTCCTCCTATGTTAGCAGTATCGGAGTATGAAAAATTATTTGAGGGAATTGAATCGCTTGACTATTTACACGGATCAAACCTACTTATCATTGGTGATTTTAATATATCTAAATACTCGACCTATCTTAAAGACTCTCATGTCGATCGTCAAATTTTTACATTAAATAACTTTTTAAATATTCTGAATATTTCACAGCATAATTTTATATTTAATGACAATGGTAATTTACTTGACTTAGTCCTCTACAATAATAATTGTACTGTGGAACAGTCCGCCGATCCATTTGTAAAGGAGGATATCCATCACCCTGCTTTACATATATCCCTTCAGGGGAATGTCAGTTACAATTCAAGAAACAATTTTCCGTCCAATATCAATAATAATTGTAGCTATAACTTTCGAAAAGCAAACTTCCCGGTTTTATATAATTTAATGGGCAGCATCGATTGGCAAATTCTTGAAACTTTCTCTAATGTAAAGGATGCGATTGGTTATTTCTATGATAAACTTTATTCTATATTTGATCTTTGCGTGCCTAAATTTTTTACGGCTAACAAGAGAAGAAAGTATCCTCCTTGGTATAATTCTCTTATAATAAAAAATATTCAATTGAAGGATAGACACTGGCGTGCTTATAAAAAAACCAATGATATTCGCTCACTTAACGAATTCAAAATATTGAGACATCAAATAAAATCGGATATAAATATATCTTTCAAGGACTTTGTTCGTAAATCTGAAGATAACATAAAAACAGAACCTAGTAAGTTTTGGTCTTTTATAGGTAGTTTGAAGAGATCATCTAACATCTCAAATCAAATGTCCTATAATGGGCAGCAATTCACTGATCCGAATGACATTATTAACGCGTTTGCGAACTTCTTCTGCAAATCCTATACACCGGCATGCAATTCTAATTATTTGTCAAGTGATCATTATCCTACTTCAACTGTGCACTTACGTGAATTCGAGGAGTGTGAAATACTAGCTGTTTTAAAGAAAATAAAACCGAAAATGACAACCGGCCCAGATGGTGTTCCTGCATTTTTACTTAAGGACTGTGCATACGTGCTGGCTTATCCCCTAAAAATTATTTTCAATATGTGCTTAATGAACGGTGAGTTGCCTGACTTGTGGAAACAGTCGAAAGTCTGTCCCATACACAAAAAAGGTGATAAATCTGAAGTTAGTAATTTTCGACCAATTTCCATTATATGTAATTTCTGTAAAGCTTTAGAAATGTTACTTCATGATTATATTTATTTCCATGTTTCCAACAAAATATCGGTATTTCAACATGGTTTTGTAAAAGGACGCTCCACAGTGACAAACCTGGTTTGTGTTACTCAGTTCATAGCTGAGGCAATTGACAATCAGACACAAACAGATGTAATCTACACCGATTTCTCTAAGGCATTTGACAGACTTGATCACAATATACTACTTCATAAACTGAGTAACTTTGGTTTATCTGATCATTTAATTACATTTTTCAAGTCGTACCTACATAATAGGACTCAATATGTAATATTTAATGGGTTCAAGTCTGTTGAATACTTAGCAACATCAGGTGTCCCCCAAGGGTCCATCCTTGGACCCTTGTTATTCATAATTTTTATAAATGATATTGTAAACGTTTTGGACGTGAATTGCCTCCTTTATGCCGATGATTTAAAAATGTACTCAGTTGTTAACAGTTTTAGTGATTGCCTCCACCTTCAGAGTAACCTAAATAATGTAAATATCTGGTGTCAAGAAAACAAATTGCCTTTAAATATTAACAAATGCAACATAATGTCATTTTCAACGAAGCCAACACATATTATCTTCGATTATAATCTTGATAATATCACCCTAAATCGTCCAATAACATTCCGTGATCTTGGTGTTATCTTTGACAATAAACTTGCCTTTGTTACACACATAGACTCCATAGTCTTAGAAGCAGGAAGGACGTATGGATTTATAGCTCGAAATTGTCGTGATTTCACCAACATAAACACAATTAAATTATTATATTTTACATTTGTCAGAACTAAGCTTGAGTATGCTTCTCTTGTATGGTCCCCTCACTACGGTTCACACATCGATATTTTGGAATCTGTTCAACGTCGAGTTTTAAAACTTTTAAGCTTTAAAGCTGACGGTACTTATCCTCCCATTGGCTTTCCTCAAAGTGAGTTATTAGAAAAACATTCTCTGGCAAGTCTTGATACAAGGCGTAAATATTTCTCTCAGGTATTTTTGTTTAAGATTATTCACAATATTACCGATTGTCAAGATATTTTATCTAAATTAAACTTTATTGTGCCTAGAATAACCTCTAGAGATAACCTAACATTCTATCTCCCGACACCTCGTACAAATATTCTAAAATATTCTCCGCTACATACTATTTGTAATAACTGTAATGCCGCTGGCATCCATTTAGATATATTTAATTGCAGCCTTAATAACATAAAAATGTTGTATCTCTAAGTAATGACTTGTTTTTCCCTATATCATTGTATATTTTTCAAAATCCTTAAGGCCATTTTGGTTTGTCAGGTTAATTGTGTTATTTCCTTCTCTTTTCCCCTTTTATTTTATTTTTTAATTATCTTAGTATTTTGTAATTAGTATTTTATAATTAGTATTTTGTAATTAGTATTTTGTAATTATCTTAGTACCTATGAACATATTATATTTGTCTATCTGTATTTTTTCCTACTCTCCTGTTCTGTAATTGGGTTATTTACCTGTTGAACAGTGTAATCTAAATAAAATAAATAAATAAATAAATAAAAATAAATTAAACAAAACCTGACAGCTACCCTATTTAGAAGATAGACCCACTCAACATCCAGTCGTTAGAAAACCAGATCGATGACGAAGGAAACGTGGTGCTCGATGAGTACAATTTGCATTTCCAACAAGACGGAGCTCCTCCTCATTATGCTCTTCCTGTGAGACAATGGTTAAATGAAGAATTTCCTAGGAAATGGATTAGAAGTAAAGGTGTTCAAGAATGACCGGTAAGATCTCCAGACTTAAAGTTGTTTGATATTTTCTCTGGGGTTATTTAAAATTCAAGTTTACGAAACTCCACCAGGATTTATTCGTGATCTCAGGGCAAGGATAACTCGAGAATGTAAATAGATTTCCCAAGAAACGTTTAGAAAAGTCCGGCGAAAATTCGAAAATAGGCTTTATTATTGTTTAGTAAATAATGGAGCACATTACGAACATTTAATAAAATAATTTTCTGCATGCGGAAGTGTAATATTATTATTCATTTAATGATACATTTCTGGAGCTATCTCAGAAACGGATGAATAAATTTTAATTTTTTTTGTAGGAGGATAAGTCTTTTTATGCTTTTTAAATGATGTGTCATAAGATAGTTGGTGCCATTGAAATTTAAACGTTGGAGTAAAAGAATGGAGCATAAAATTCAATGAACAATGGTTTCGGACTCTGTCGTCTCAAAAACTAAATCGACGTTTTTTTTTTAAATCATGTCTACTTCAGATTCAGAGTTATTGTAGGTAGCTAGTTTTGAAAGTAAAGCACTGCACAGGATGCCCATTAAGTTTTGATTCATTTTGACAAAAAAAAATTTTGAAAAAGTTTTGTTAATGAGAATGAAGTTACAGTGTAATTCAATACAATTCGTAACTCTCCTGCACTTCTGTAGTAGCTCGAAAAACTTTTTGGAATGTATCTGCTTGTAATGCTGTCGACTACAGTTCGATTTCGATCTTTAAAGTCTTGGAGGTCATTAACTTCTGTGTGATAAACTTTGGTTTGATAAATTCCGAAACAAAGAATCTAAGGGCAGTAAATCAGGTGATCGCGATGCCCATAGTCATTGCGAACTTCTGCCTATCCACCTGCCAGGAAAGACTTCATTCAGGCATTCATTAATTGCGAATCCAGAAACTGTTGTAATATGACGAAATACGTTTTACCACAAATTGTTTTATCTGTGAAAAAATGGTCCAAAGATTTGAGTTTGTGTGAGAGCCAAACTTGCATTTAACTGCTCATCAGACCATATTCAGCAACTGTGTTTAACCTGACCACATATATGAAATGCAGCTTCATCTCTGAATAAAACGTCATTAAATTTTCATGGTTTACGGCCTTAAGAAGATCATAACATAATATGTTATGATCTTCTTATTTCTTATTATTATATTATAATTTGCCGTGCTATATAATCTCCTTTATGTAGCACTTGGATGTGATAAGCTCGTTTTTTTTTTTTCAAAATAAAACGTAAAACTTTCCACACAGTGCACCTTACTGTGACGACGAGTTGATGCATTCGGACTACGTTCATGTTTGTTTACTGAACACTTTGCACGGTATCTAGAGATATTGATAGCTTACTTGAACATTTTCTATCTCTTACGCTTCCTGTTCGTTAGAATTTGTTCACAAGAAGCCGAATATTTGCTGTTGTCGAACTAGGTTCCCGAAATATGTGCGTGAACTTAGCTCTAACGGATTTGTATGATAATTCTCTTAATCGTGTGCCGAAAAGAGCTGTTCTCTCCTCTAATATTAACATTCTTCAACTAGTTAACAACACTCAGAAAGAAAATGGAAAGAACTTACGTTTTCACCAAAATGAGTTGAAAATTTTTGGATACCTACCTTGTAACAAAAGTATGTAATAAATTCGTTTGCTTCGTTGATAGGAGGTTATCGAAAAAACTTCGACACGTCCATTATTAATTTTAACTGATCATTTTTTGGTGTAGAAAATTTAAAAATGACATCATCACAATCTACCTTATGACGTCATCGATGCTTCTTTTTTTTAATTGGAACTATACCTACATTTCCTTTCCAAGTTTTCTGTTGAGATTTCAATTTTCTATTCAATCAAATGTCATATTATTATTCTGTCAATAAAAAATATAGGGTCGTACAAAAAAATTCTTGAGCACACAATAGATAGTTGAAATTGTCACCTTGTATAGTTCCGATTTACAGGCATATTTTCAAACAATACATACTTAGTTGTTATTTTAATCTCTCAATTAATAAAGTAATAAACTTTCATACAGTGTCTAAGCAGCTGGGTGGCGTATTTCGAGATAGGGCTGAACACACGACCAACACGCGCTACGTGGAGTATATCACCCTCCTACACTAGCCACGTCAATCAAATGTAGTTTAATTTATTAGACTCGTGGTTAAATATTTTTTTCTATCCAACTTACGGGTAAAGAAATCATTTCACGTAATTTATTAATGGTGTTTAAATAAATCGAAACATAATTATATTGGGCTTGATTTAAAACACCAAAAAAGAATTACACATGAGTAGATACCCTATACAGGTTGTTATAGAAAACAGTGGTATACTATTAAGATAAACAATGTTAGCAAGCAAATGAAATCGATTTAACTACATCTACAAATAAAAAAATTCTTGACCTACACCCTCACCAAATCTAAGATCTCTACTAAAGTAAGAAAATCCCCACGCCCAGTTTAGGTTCCCACCTCCACCAGGATTTATTAGGATATAGGAACACTCCTCGACTAGTTGCCAGAAACTTTTATTTTTATGGAGACAAGACGTTGAGAAATAGGCTAGTATCGGCCTTACCCTATTACTGCTGCTGTAGCAGATAACGCGATATTACGAGTGTTATACTAACACCTGAGGCACTTATTCAGGATAGACTAAACACTAGTGCTGTCTTATGTCCTCAAAGATATTGAGTCTGTTATCGAGAACGAGGTATGCCGTATTTATTGGAACTACTCGTTCCCGACCATCCTGAGTCAGTCAAATCCAAGCCAATAAGCCTGACATTGTCCTCCTCGACCATCAAAGCAAGATGATGTATGTTATCGAGTTCACGGCACCTGCCAAGAAAAACATCACGTTGAAGGATAGAAAAAAGCCAAATCGTGATTTCTGGTTTGAACTTCAAGTGCTACACCCAGGCTATTCAGTCAAAATGATCTTCCTGACAGTCAGTGTATTCGGAAGGTTTAATCCTTCTCAGAATTAAAAACGATATCAGTCTGCCAAAGATCATCTGAATGGTTGACAGGCCAAATGAAGAAGGCGGTTATTCTAGGTTCTCTTCGCCTGCTTAGGCGACGTGAGCCATAGGATGACTATACACAATCAGTACAACCTAGAAAATAGTAACGTTTACTGCAATAATTAAAAAATAAAATAAGTTTCAAATTATATACAACATAACATAAACACCACAGACATTAGACAACTCCCGAATCCAAAGCCGAAGTTGCACGGGCGAGGGTTATACTAATGAAAAGACGCGGACACACAACCATTCTCACAGACATTGCGAGTGGCTGTGGCTGAATTTGAACCTGCAGGACGATGGAGAGATTATTTAGTCATACTTACCATCACATGCTCTAGCCAACTACTTCATCAAGCCGGTAATATAAAACTTAAAAATTACAAACGGAGTGAAAACGATTAAAGAAGATCTAAGTTCAGTTTAAGAAATTATAATACATACACATATAATAAACGTCCTCAAAAGAATCATAATAATAATAAGAGAGCCAGGAAAGAAAAAAAGTATATCTTGTTACATAAACTTAGACCATAGTCTAATTTATCCAAACATGCATGGTCTATCACTAGACCATGATAAAAAAGAATTTTATTTCATTTTAGAATGTTAATACGTAAACTAGTTTTATCGGAAAACGTATGACAAAAGACAAAAAAGTTATGTTTTGACACTAGCCAATTTTGTGGTGACGTGACGTCACACTATGTTTTTCCTTATAACTTGTAAACGGCTGGAGATATCTAATTTCTGTAAAGACATTTGAATTTACTGGTGATTGTAACTCTAACACACACACATGTATTCTTAACAAGCGAACACAAGAGTAAAAGTATATTACTAAAATTTGTTGTAAATGTTCCCAAATTAATATCCGGCGCCTCTAATTAAAAAACCATTTGTATTGTGAGAAGGATCGTTCAACGTCGACATATGTAATTGGCGCATACTTAAAATATGTGAACTTTTTCAGAGACGCCACACTAGTGTAGAAAAGTCTACTATTTTGTTCTTTAAAAGGTCATCTACTACCCTGCAGACCGATTCTCGTGAAATTTAAGAACAACAAGAAAGTTTTGAAAAAATCATTAAAAGGTCGAATAGAGATTAAACACAAAACCAAGAAGTCCTTATAACTCGTGAAGAGATGTAGATATCGAAAAAAAATATATGAAAAAAACACCCTATTAGATGCAATGTCGACTTTGGTAGCCTACTGTCCTGTGCAAAAGTCTCAGTCCTTTTGGACGAAAAACAAAAAAAGTTTTGAAAAAAATTCTTTAAAAGATCGGATATATTTTTGTTGGCTAGCGACAAGTGCTTTAATTGCTAGTTCCGCCTTCGCTGTAAAGATATTTGATTGGTTCCTTGTTAAGGGTTACTCAGTGGTATGGGTTTCAACCTCGCACCTTCTGAATCCCACATTTTTGTTTAGAGATAGAATACCTCCAGTCGTCTTCGAGTGAGTATTTATAATAAATTGACTTGATAAAAAAATTACAAAATAAGATACATTGTGTCATATATGCATGAATAATGAATATATTTACAAACTGAAACATAACCTATAGCCAATCCTGGTTTTGACGTCATCAATATCTAAATTCCGAGCTCTAGATCACAGTAATTTAAATTACTTAAAACAAGAAAGTCTTGTCACTTTATTTAACTGTGATTATAGGTACCGATTAAAAAATAACATTTTTAAAGAGACGTAGTCTTTCTGATTTCTTTCATTTACATTTTTTTAAAAGCTAGATCTGTATCTAATTCTAGACCTAAATGTTTCGTATTCTGTGTATATCATAGGTTCCTTCTTCCATTTTCATTAAAATCTCAACCTGTCGTCTATTTACCAAAGATCATATCTGATTTTGCTAGGATTAACTGATGTTTGTGGCGCATGGCGAATATACGTTGTAAGTCATTATTTATAATATTTTTTTGCCAACTCTAAATTATTAGGAAGGAGTAAATAATGAAGTTTAGTGTCATCGGCAAAATAATGAACTTGTTAATATAATAATGATACTAATTAAATGGGGGCCCAGTATTGAGCCTTGAGGTACTCCACATGACATACTTTCTTTGGATGAATGAGTGGTATCAGTTTCCTCAAACTGTGTTCATTTAGTAAATAATTTTCCATAAACTCAATAATTGTATTCTGAAAATCCAACAAAATTTAAAAAGAATAGCAAAATTTCGTAAATGATCGAACGTGTTCTATCTATCTTTCTACGAAAAATCGTCTTTGTTTGATCAAAATTTAAGTTTGGCCAAAGCCTGTAAGTGGAAATCTTGAACAGGAAGAATTTCTTATTCCGCAAGAGAAATTTTTATTTTTAATACGAAGTTATAGTTACAGGTTTAAAAAGTTTGTTTTTATTTTTTAATTCCTTTTTAACATAATTTTGTAACAAAATATGAATTTCAAAGGATAATCTTAACACGCCATATGTGAAGAAAATCTTCTTGTCAAAAAATAAAAGCATTTAAAATTGTAATGTAACACTGTACTTATAAATGTAGGAGAATACGATTTCAATTAAGAACATTAGGCAGGGATTTGATTTAACAACACTGAAATCACGTCCGCACAAAAGAGCTCTATTTCATGGCACGTGGATATGGAAAACAGCAGCGCGTGTCTCCCAGACTCCAACAGGAGCTTATCCCACGATCCGTAACTCTACTTTCTTGCGTCGATTGATCTGATACCGTATCTCGCTTACCAAATGTTCTTTGTGTACGTTGCCGTACTTAGATACACAATATTTTAATTTATTCTCCTTACACATTTATTTTGTCGATATATATAATAGGAGAATAATGTTAAGTTGATAATGTGAATAATTTATATACGTTTTTCAAAAGAATTGTTTCAAATATAAATCTGCCTGCAACTTTAATTCCGAAGCAGTGTTATTTCTGATAATACACCGTGCTCATAAATGAGCAGAGTAAAATAAAGTTGCTATATTTCATTACTTAATGAACGTACTGAAATAATTTAAACATTACTTCATCAAGTACCTAGTCTATGAATGTTTGTTTTAATACTACCAAACATCTTATGTAATTTGATAAAAGTAAAATGTCGTCGCTGCAAGAATGAGCGTAAATAGTGATTAGTTCATGTCCAAATGCGTTTTGGGAAGAGAAACAGACAGACAACCAAAAATAACAATGCCACTTTGGTTTAAGTAGAACATTTTGGAAAAAAGTTGTTCCAAACTCGGATTTACCACCAAGAAGAACAGCTGATCTTAATCTGAACCGTGTAGAGAAACAAACTTAAAACTTGATTAAAAAAAAATTTAGATAACAGTGGACGAGACGACAGACCGAAAAGGAAATCATGTGACAAATGCTTTAGCATACGTTTTAGAACCTGGTGGGGCCACGTCACCATATTTACTTGCTGTAGAAGAACTTGTTTCACAAAAGCTTGACATAATGGGTGTAGATAGTTCACAGTTATGGATCTTAGTCACTGATGCAGCACGATATATAGATAATGATGGACAACTGCTGAAAAATATATACACAAATTTAATATACGTAACTTGCCTTGTTCATATGCATCATCTGATCGCCGAAGAAATTTGACGAAATTATCCCGAAGTTGATGCAATAGTTGCAAATACCAAACAAATGACAACAATAACAAGTTGGGGAACATGGCTAGAAGCAGTTGAATACCACCATGAATATTTTCAACGAGGATATCATTTTCAACAAGGATTTCATTCTACAGTTGAATCCTAGTGAATTACAAGCCATCTCCGAGGCCCAAAACTATTTAAAAAATCCTGAAGTAGAAGCAACAATATATGTGATTCACAAAAAAAAATTACAGCGGTATTGGATAGTATTCCACTAATAAAAAATTTTTCATTATAATTAGAAGTCATTATAAATAGTTCATAATGCACGAAATATATTATAAACTCCAAAAGATGATCCTGGTATGCGAGTGAGTAAGCGGTATAATGACATTTTACATAAAAATGTGGGATATTTAACATTATGTAATATTAATAGCTATCTTAAGGAGGAATATCCTACAAGTGATTTAGAAAGTTTTAAGTTTGATAATATTACGTCGGTAGATGTTTCCCCACCAAGGTTCTCAATAGAACACATAGAAACTGTAGGAAAGTGTGGAAGGGCCAAAAAATTAATTTTTTTTCGATACGTTGAATTGCCACTTTAAAGTGACAAGTGTTACTTCAAAATGATAATAATTGTCACTTCGAAGTGTCAATTATCACTTCGAAGTGAGAATTCAATTTAAAGGTGCTTCACAAGGCGCCCCCGTGTTTAGGTCTCCGTCCCCAGTAGGTCAAAATGGCTCCCCTGGCGACAGCAACTCAGTTTACGGGTCCCCGTGTTTAGAGCGTCGCGTCGCCCCGCAATTTAAAAAAGAATATATCAAATATGAAATATCTAATATCTCCTGTCAGATCTAACCCGGAAATTTTTCCTCGACGGTGATGTCACACCTTTTTGATTTGGTTGTTATCTGGCGGTAGGGGGATTCAGCCATATAATGTTGGGTGTCAAATGAATCGGCATCATCCTACATATATGGCGCCGTTTATAATTTTGTATATTGTGGTGCTTGATCTAAAGTTGTTATAAAACGAATTTTAGTTAAATCATAAAGGATTCTTCCAGCGAATACGCTTTGTAACACATATGTTCCAATATTAAGAGCATTTATGCTGCTATTTATCATTCCACTGAATCTGAAGGCAACATTTTAACTAAATAAAGTTATTGTATTACAATCACTTTCACAATACATACATACACAGAATTATTTTCATTGTGTGAATTTTGGTTACCTAGTAAGAAATTTCTGTGCATTTCTTTCCGGAATTTGATAAATTTGTTTATCCGATTATAATATTTTAGATGTATTTATCAATTAGAAATCTTGTGTTTGTCATTTTCCAAATGTAAAAAGTAGGGAGCCCAGAACAGGACTTACAGGAACTTCAAGTTTAATGTCGTAAGCCTTAGATCTAGCCTCATTAACGTCAGTGATCATATTTCGCCCCTCCATGCACGACTTAATCAGGTGCAGAATATTTAATAATTAGGAATTTTACGCATACTGTGTTAAATGCCTTCGAAAGATGAAAAAGCAATGGAACGACTAGTTTGCCATTTTCTAGACTCATAAATATAGTTTAACATTTGACATGTGGCTGTTTCAGTAAAATTATTTGCCGTAAATCCATGTTGCGATAATCACAGTATGCTGTTTGATTCAGGGCATTCTGTCATGCGATTAGAAACAACTGTTTCTAATATTTAGTTTCGATAAGTAATGAAATTAGCCTGTAATTGTCGATAAGACAAATAAATTATTTTCTTAGAAAATCGTGAATCTAGCCCTTGGTTTTGGTTTTTTAAATCGAGATATGTCTGGTTTTCAATTGAAAACAATTTTATCCAGTTTTGCATAAAGTATAAGAAATTTAGCAACGTTTGCTTAAACAGGAGTACAAAATGTAGCCACTACAGAAAATTCTATTTTAAAACATACCCCAAGTAATAAACAAAACAAAAATTCTTAGAAAAAAAGAGAAGAATAGGAAAAGAGAGAAGTAGGTATTAATAAACAATAGCCTTGCAAGAGGATAATTAAAAATAATAATACCAAACATGAGGAGCGGTCTCTTCCTCGAAACAGTAATATGTTTTATTACTAATCATTATCTTTTGGAATACCGTTTGCGATTCTTCTATTACTCCATCATTACCTACAAAATTAATCAACATCATCTGGATCAATGATTATCCTCCATGACATTAATATTCTACAGCTCATTTTTATTTTAAATAGGTGGCAATTATGAATTTAAAATTAACCCAATAACTGATCTTTGGATTCATCCAGTTTTGTGCATACTAACTCTCGGCTTGATTTTAAAAGTAATTTATCGTTTTATCTTGCATTTTCTTTAATAATATAATAATAATAACAATAACATTAAAGAAATTAGACAACTCCTGAATCCAAAGCAGAAGCTGTCCAGAGGAGGTTATAGTGTAACATTTAGGGAAACTACGCAACTACGATAGAAGGATTTCTAGTCACGGTTACCATCCGTACTCTAGCCACAACGTCACAATTTATTTCGCTCTACCACTGTAAAATTTTACATGACGAATAATGTTTATACTTTGAGTTTAGATATTATTACCGACTACGGTCTCTAAAATTTGTTTTATAGATAAATTCCATGGAAACAATTATTTCTATACGTATCCCAAAGAAATTACTTACCAAATAAATATACTGAAAAATGGAAAAACCCGTTCTAAAAGTCTAAAATGTAACAAATATTTAACAATAAAATAAAAGCAACCACACTGGTTTTATCGATTTTCAGTTACATTTTGTTAATACAATTTATACGTCTCACTAAAATCAATACGATTCCTGAATGATGAATGCAAGTTTAATTAAATTTGAGAGGCTTTTAAAAGTTCTTTTAAGCTCGAGTACACATTAAATGAGGTTTCTATAGAGCTCCAGGTATCATCCTTTATCAGACAAAACTATTGAAAGCGAAATTCTCCCGTTTTGGTATGTGAAGGAGGTTTATTCCCATTGGCTGACTGTAATTAATTCAGTCTAGTCACTAGGGAATCTGTACAAACACAGCCTTCACTACTGTTTAGTCCTCAAGTCATATTCAATAAACAGTTATACTGCACTTCTCACTATATTAATATCTACTATACATTGTCAAATTTGTCGTTAACTACAGACACAGATAAAATAGATCTATATCTCTTCACCAAATTTACGAAACTATACATATATGTGAGATAGGAGGTTATACCGCGACAGTGGTAAAGGGCTTGATCTGTAACAACTCCCTTACAGGGTCAACAGGACTCCGTCGATGGGATCAATCTTTCCGCTTCTTTGTACCATCAAGAATCGCAAATACTGGGACAAAACAGAAAACATTTTTAATAGCTGTAGGTTTTTGACTAAATTAAGTTCTTCTATTTCCTTTTAATACAGTGATCCTAAAACAATATTATCTATGAAATCAACTTCATTAAGAAGCACATTAAATGTCCGCCGACAACAGAATCGACCGTGTTAGATTTTTTGCTCATACAACATACACACTACATGTTCGGAAATAATAGTTGTATTGTTCCATTCAGAGATGGTGAAAAGCTATCTGTCAATAGCACCGGGCCACTCTAGTATCAATTTGAGCCATGCCCAACTGTCAAAAAGGTCAATAAGATAATTGTGGTTATGGCTGCTTGTGCAAAATAACATAAAAAAAGGAGTTGGAGTGGTGTAATGGAATAAGGAACGAAATGAATCAAGATTTGACGAAATCAGAATATCCATTTTTATATTTCATAAATATGCTCATCTGATAGCCGTAGTACCAATTGATACCTTCGCTGACCATGGTCTCATATCGCTAACTATTTATTATCAGCTAGTCAATTATTTGTATTCTTAATTTAAATGTACCTATTACGTTAACTCGCATGAGTATTTCATTCATAAGTTTAATACGTTGCTCATATTCATGTGAGGAAGCAACTGGGTTAGTCCAGTAGTACTCACGCACTCTCAATTTTGTGTTAGCTTTCCAGAGGAGCACAGCAGTATCCTCCCCCCCCCGGGTTTCGCAGTCCCCTTACAATGAATGTCCATCGTGTTGATACATAAACAGTTGGTGTCTTCACATATCGCTTGAAAATAGTTTGACTTTCTCCAGTAGTAAATTTTAACTCTGAATATTAAGAATTTAGTAACGTGAGTAGGGGAGTAATGGGAGTTCTAGAACACGAGCACTACTTCTCAGATACCCTCCAATTTTCAATTAATGGGAGGTATCAGAGAAGCGTTGGAGGTGTTCTAGAACTATCATTCAAGAGAAAGCTGAGGAGGTACTTTCCACTACTTCATAACACCCCATTTTTGATCACTTTCTCATATTCCCTTCGAAAATTTTCCTACCCATAAAGTGGTTAAAATTATATAAGCAAGCATATTTTAGTACAGTTTCATTTAGTAGTTGAAATTTCATACCAGTTGTTCAAGAATACATGCAAAATAATAGCATCTTTAACTTACCTGAGGAACGAAGATGGTCGAGTAGAAAAAAAATTGATTTTATTAATGAAAAATTAAAATTTCAACATTATTAAACTATCGCTTGCGCACACTACAAAATCTATAATAAAAGAAAAATAAGTTTACGTTAGCAGCTGCTCTTCTAATGGATTTTATTGCTTTTTTAAAAGAAATAAATAAATATACACTTTTCGATTTTAGGTTTTCATCTAAGTTGTTATACAGATCGAGGCAACCCACTAGATACACGACTAATGGTATGCGCAGTTTACAGTATTGCCGCCTTGCTCAAGAAGGAGGTCTTTTTAAGCATATAATTTGAATTAATTCTTCATTTATGTATTAGTATTATTTTTCTTCATTATTTATGAGAATATTAATTTATTGTATTTTTAGATTTCCTTTTTGTTTCGAAAAAAAATCAATATTTGATTGTGTGCTGTTCTGATATTTTTCATTTTTACTATCTGTGGCGTCTCGAAAGATACTGAAATTGTAAAACATTCAGATAATTTTAGTAAATGCATTAATACGCAAAGTTTTCTTTAGATGAACGAGCCACACTCTCAATTGCGGCTTTAGCGATACTGAAATTTGCTTTGCTTGTTTCTGTTCCTCACTGCTCTGAGCAAGCGCAATGACACAATCGTTAACTTTCGTTTGGACTTCGTCAGGCGGGCAACTGTAAACTGCGCATACAGCTAATCATGTATCTAGTGGGTTGGTTCGATCTGTATAATTTGATAGCATTGTAGGTGAAGAACCTTTGAAATATTGCGGAGGAATGATGTGGCATCGTGAATCTGTTAATAAATTTAAGATCTGGGTTGTGAAAATTTGTATGCATACTATAGTAAAATTAAGATACCTAATGATGTACTTAAACTTCTCAGAAACAAATTAACAATATTTTAATTTTACATAACAGCTTTAAGAATCAGAATAAATTGACATTGTCGGATTTCTATATAACATGGGAAATAATAAATAAATAAGCGAATTATTATTTGTTGCTATCGTAGCCCAATACAAGTTTTTTCGCATATTAGCCTACCATAATAATCAATCCTCAAGTGTATATACGATTCATTAAAATAAATTAAATATAGGCACGTTTCTACTAATCTCAACAACCAACAAAAACTTTTCAATTATCAGTCCTCCCTACGCCGCACCGTGTCGAACTTTGCGAGGTAACTCTCCCATAAAAATCAAAACATTGGCGCATGGCCTAGTCCCTATTGCAGGACTAAAGCAATATACCAGGCATATCCTTAGGGACACAGTTAACTAAAGTGCTCTGGTCTGCATAAAACTGTTATTCCCAAATCCGAACAATGGAACCAGTAAATTAATTCTTACCATTGCGAAGTTCAGGCGGTTTCAATTTTCGGTTTTATTCAGGCAAAAACACTTGAAGAAAAGAACGAGAATACTTCATACAATTTTATTATATCTAACATGAACGCAGACATTTTTTTACATGTTTGTGTACAATACCACAATTTGAAAAATAAAACTTCGCCTTCTAATACAAGAGGTGATATTGCTAAAATATTCAACTTTTCTAGAAAAAGTGATTCTACATAAAAGTTTTTGCTTTCCATAAAAATACGAATCACGCTGAAAAAGTTTTCGTTTTTTATTCAGGTTATTCAAAAATTACAAAAACTTGAAATTTTGGAACAAAATGTTAAAAAAAATTTTACAATCAACCAAAATTGAAAATTTCGATTGACTTGATATGGGGTCCGCGGACATATTGTATATTTGGTGAAATTTAAAAATCGAAAATTATTTTGGAAAATATTTGAAATATTTGGAGCCTTCTTTAAAAGAATGACTAAAGATAGCTAAGTAATTATGAAATAATCACTGGTCTTAATATTTTTAAAAATAAACCATACAGAAAAATTAATATTATGAAATTTAGCTACTCTTCCATAATAAAACAAGTGAGCTAAACAAATTGTTGAAATCTCATTTGATTGAAGTTCCATAACCACAATGATTTATAATCCTACTATTGGGTATTGTTGGATAAAAACGTAACAGAACACATTGCATCAGTGACGGCTCGTCAGGGCAGGCAGATGAGGCAGTGCTTCACCACTGAAAATTGTAAAATTGAAAGCTTAAAAATATATTTAAAAATAGTGGTCGCGGCTAGATGCTCCTCGACAATATTTTCTCATCATAATCAATTTGACATGAAACAAATAAACTATTTTAATTCAAAATCATTTTTATCTATTCTATTTATTTATATGAAATAAACAAAATATGCAAAATAAATCACACAAGATAAATGACATAAATGAGATAAATAAGACAAATGAAATAAATTAAACAAATAAGATAAATATGTAAATAAGATAAAAAAGATAAAAAGATAAACGAGATACATGAGACAAACGAGATAAGTAGGATTAATAGGGAAATAAGATAAATGGCAAACGAAATAAATGATATAAGCGAGACAAACGAAATAAATGATATAAACGAAACAAACGAGGTAAAGTAAATAAAAGAATTTATTTCTTACTCATTTTAAATTGAATATGATGAGAAAATACCGTAAAGAATTGATTGAAATTAATTTAAGACCGTTTTTCTCGATAACGGTTAATCTGATGAGAAATTTTCAACAGTTCTTTTAGACATATTTTCTCATTCTGAACAATTTTCTTTTGAAACGCAATTTCTTTTTGGCCCCTTGAGACATGTTATCCCTGGTGCACCAGTTTCACTTGTATTTAATAGGGTTTATCCTTGGACCCCCCAGATATTATATGTGTTGTTTCAGATTTCTACGCTTGAGATTTCTATGTTTGAGAAATTGATAGCACAAAAATAGCCAGCGACTCACAGACACACAGACGGCATGCCGATTCGGATAAATTTTTTTTATTTTTGAGTCTCAAAACGTCAGTTTTCAAATCTGGAATTTGATTTTTTCTCATGACGCCAATACTTTCTCTATCAGTATAAATAGATGAGAAGTAAAAATGTAATACAAAGTCGTTCATTTACAACTTATTTTATATTTATTTTTGTTTTGATATGTATAAGTCCCTTTAAACCTAAAACAATATTTACTTTTAATTTGAGTTGAGTACGAAAATTAGACACGAATTGGCCATATTAACGGAAAAGTTTATTAAATCTTGAAATTTGGAAGTATGGATGTTCGTAATGAAACTTGCAACAAGAAATTTTCTATTAATTTTTTGCATGCCACGAATAAGTACGTGACCATAATAGCATATTTGCCGAAAATTGAACCGTTCAGCAGATAATGAGCTAAATCGTATTTAGAAGTAGTTTTTCCAATTTTAAGGGGTGAACCTATAGCGGTAGAAGACAGAATTTTCTTTTATTTTAATTCTTACGCCTTCAACAATACCAAGTTTCAAAATTATGTATTTTTCCGTTAATAAAACCTAATTTCTCTAGACTAGATTTTAGCTAATCCTTGTAGAGGCAGAGCTTACCACTGCCACTTCACTACACATTGAGAGGGGACTTCCGAGTCGTTGATAGAATAGCAATGCCAAGATATTCAAATTGAGAAGTGTATATTTGCTTCATACAAGAATTATAACAGATATTATTTGGCATATGCAGACGTGGTCAGAAGATTCAACTAATATGTTTATTTTATTCTTGACTTCCCCGGTTATACAACTCGTTTGCTTCTTCTTTTCTTTCAATATCTAAAATATTAATTTATAGTTAGAAGGTACTGAAAACACTGAAATTACAGACTTTTCCAAACATATAAAATGCAGAACAAACAGTTCAAGAAGTAACAAAATAATGGACTGATAAAGCCTCGGTAAAAACAATGTACGCCAATGCAGTTTTATCCATAACATTTTTAACCATCCAATGCAAAAAAGACCGGAAATGGAATCAAGAGGTATCTAGAATTAATGAAGACAGAAACAATTTATGATCAGAAAGTGATAGACATAAATTACTTTCAACTTTGATCTGTTCCTATATACATTTTTACTAATATAAGGAAGTATAGTACTTAATCGTGATTTCTTTCGACCTCGAGATTTTGATTAATATATACGTTTTGAACCCTCCTGAATCCATTATGACTATTTTCCGAATGATGTCTGTCGGTGCGTGTGTGTGTGTAGGTGTGTGGATGTGTGTGTGTGTAGGTGTGTGGATGTGTGTGTGTGTGTGTGTGTGTGTGTGTGTGTGTGTGTGTGTGTGTGTGTGTGTGTGTGTGTGTGTGTGTGTGTGCTCGTGTATGTGTGTTTCCGCGATAACTCAAAAAATACTAATGGGAGACTTCCCAAATTGGCAGTTAAGATTTTCAGCAACATTTTAGGTGACATACTAAATTTGGTGAATGTGGTACCACAAGAAGAGACATAATGATTGAAAGAAGAAAAGAGGTACAATTTCGGGAAAAAAAAATTAAAATTTTTATTGCATTTCTGGACGAGTCTCAACGAATTATAATGAAAAAACATAACCTTAGGGAAAAATTCTGTCGGTGTGTCTGTAGAATTGCGATAGCAGCCACAGTTTTTGAGATAAAGCTTTCAAATTTGGTACACATGTTCTATAGGCCAAAGGCAATGATAAAATCGATGATGAGCAAAATTGGCCAGTTGAAAGGTGGTCCACGAGACTTGAACTTTTTTGTATTTGTCTTTACAAAAAAAATATTCTTGAAGAAACATTATAAATCATGTCTACTATATCAAGCCAATAAAATATATTTTCTAAGTACTTAAATAAAGTCGATGTAAACTGAAATTTTTTACACATTTGACTTCATAAAATGGGGTTAGGATAAATTTAAGAATTTGACATTTGAAATGTCTAATTAAGTCAGTGTCAGTGTCAATAAGAAGAAATTATTAAAACATGCGACATGAATTAATGAATTATTATTGATAGTATCGAATGACGCTGATAATGAATAATTATTCATGATAAGACAAACAGAAAAATGCTCATAAAATTCCTTTATTGGTGTGACCGGTTTCGTGACCAAGTAAATTTACTTCACATGAGAGTTTTTCTGTTTGTCTTATCATGAATAATTACTCATATGGGATTAACGTACCTACGTTAAATAATTATTATTTAAAAACTTTTAATGAAACATTTCAAGGTACGCTATTAACATTTAGTTGAGGTAAGTGAAGAATTAAATAGAATGATCTTTTTAGATCAGGATGATATAATACTGGTATAAGAAAGTTATGTGCTGGCCACATCAGATATTTTGACATACGGATGAGTTAGCTTATTTTATACCATCGAGAAAATTTGATGTTTCTTAATCTCAAAACTGAATGTTTTCACGCAGTATCGTATTGGGAGGTATTTTGTTATTTTCACTAATTTTTTGTCTAAGCTCAATTTTTATATGATTTCACGAAATTTGTCTCCTCTGTCGATCACAGTCGACATATGATTTGGTTTAAAATAATTTTTTCTACGACTATGCGTACACGTAGGCTATTAAATATTTAGTTCGATACGAAATGTAGTTCTTTTTTTAGTAACAAACAGTTTTTGTGCCATTTGAAATAAGTTTATTCCGTTGATACCATATGCCTAATTCATCCATGATAAAGATTAACTGTTCTACCTCTTCAAGGCTATCCGCAGCTACCGCTATTGTAGTGTCATCTGCGAACATGGTTACATGCCCACTTTTAAAATAAAATTAGGCATCTCATTTACATAAAGCCAACAAAGGAATGGGTCAAGTACGGAATTTTCTGAAATACCAAACAATAAACTTGTTTTCATAAGGCGTTTGTCATGTGAAAAGTGTCTTTTTGCACAACACGTGTTGTCAGTCTCCCTCTAGTGGCAGCATGTTGCAATCACTATATGGAGACATGCCTTACAATTTCAAATTGCTCTCTGATATTGACTCTCATATTACCTTAGAAATCGAAATCGCTTTGTTGGCGGGTGCCTATGTCTTACTGATGAGAGGTAGTAACCTCAAACCAGTCTGTGGCAGACAACAGTGTACCGAGAAAATTAAATTGGAACATTTAAATGCTAATATTCAGAAAGTGTGCTGTGAAAACAATGTCATCTTAGATTGACGTTGGATTATTGGATTTTTGTTTTTGAAGTGACTCAATTTAATTCAATAGTTTCATCGTCACTTCATCCTCGCTGTATATGAATTAAAACGGGTAGTAAGGAATTTTGAAGGTAATAAAAATATTAAACAAATTCTAAAAATCTAAGTGGACCAAATTTAAAACACATTCCTGAGTATAAATTCAAAATCTATTTCAAATGAAATATCACAAGACTCCCTTTCTAATTTAAAATTTTTGAAGGGGTAGTTGTCATTCAAAAGGAGTTGAGATATTGGGTGTGATTTTTATAACAAAAATAGACGTATGTCAATTTTTTTTAATTGTTATTAACGCAAAAACCGAATTTATGCGTTAAATATGGATCGAACTGTATATACAGGGTGTTTAGAATATTAGGAATTTACTTTTAATGGGAGGAAGGACTTGGTAAAAGAAGTATATTGCTAAAAATTTACCTTGGTAAAATTTCGTTAGAAATGGCAGAAAAAAAATATTTGAAATAATACAGAAAATTTTTTTGAGTATCGTACGTATTGAATTTAATGTAGTCATGTCGAGGGCTGGAAGCCAAGCCATTTCATCTCGCCTCCAGAAGTTCTCGATGTGTCCGCATTTTTTGTTAATAAAGGTCAGTTATCATTTTCTAAATTTTAAAGTCTTTTTATGCACTATGATTTATTATGATGTACTTACATCTTCACAAAATAATTCCCAATATCGTAAACACCCTGTATATCTGAGGAATAATTGACACACTATGAACGAAATTAAGTTATCCGTGAAACTCTGAATTTTGTAGACGATGGAATATGCGCTAGCGAAGATATTTTGATTCTGTTTGCGATTGTTGGTATTGAGGGAGACAAGAGAAACTTAAGGGGTGTTCACCCTGAGTTCATTCCCGGATTAATTCACCATCCGAATGTATTACTCGCTCAATTGTTATTTTATTAGGACAAAGCTCCTGTCAGCGCTTTATATTGCTCCGAAACAAAATGCATAAGGCATTTTAAAAGGTTACATTACGGTTTAAAGAATTAATAGTTTTGTTATATCCATTTACATTTCATCATTTTAATCAGAACAGTTATCGATGAGATTTTGAAAATTCTTGATATTTTTTTAGATCTCCAGATAACACTTCAAATTCCTGATATTTTACACCCTTAGATAAAATTTTCACCTGGTTTTAAAACAATTTAAGCACTAGTGCGTGGTTCGTAATTGATGGCTCCACTTAAGAATGGTATTCTTTGCGACAGTCCGTGTGCCCCCTTTTATAAATCAATTATGTTTTTGGAAAAATAGAAATACTGCAATAAAGATAAATAATAAATGCAGGTATTAAGTATTTGTTTAAAAAAGATAAAAATAGTAATTAATTAGACATTGACATTAAATATTTGTGCATCTCTAAAACTGAAACTACTGAAGATTTTGAGATTCAGCATACTAAAATCAATAGTAATTGTATCGCCAACCCGTTGTAATGCAATCTATCGTACAAAGGTAAAGCATTTCAACAGGTTCCCAACGATTAGTAGATTATCTCGGCTTGTCACTACACACGGTTAATCGATGGCCTGTAAGTGTGTTTGCTGTGTTCCAGGTTACAGACACTTTTATTAGTTTTACTATGCTTTCAGTAGTGCATATTTATATACTTTATTTATTTACTTTCTGTTTGTTTTTTAATGTGATGTGATGGACATGGCAAAGAAAAGCAGGTCACATTTGTTGTTAAAAAAGCTGCGGAAATAAAATGGAGCATTGGACCTTTTTCTTCTTTTCCACGTGATCCTGAAAGATAACTAACTTTATCTGTGCAAAATATAAAATACAAATTTTTCATTTGCACTAATCTTAATTACTGTTAAATTAACAAGGTTATTTTTAGTAGGAATATTAAGGAGAACGCCAAACGAAATTTATATTAAATGTAATTATTATCAAGGATATTGATATTTTGTTTTTTTATACGAAAAAAAGTTAATATTGTTTTCATCAATTTTTCTTTACAATAATCTACGTCCACGTGGGAACTTCTACTCACGTCATGTGAGTAGAAGCGCCGTATCGGCAGTTCTTCCAGAATGTCGAGAAAATTTGCTTTAACAAACAAATACGAATATTTAAAACTAGTAAACAAGACATAGCATTTACAATGTGAATATATCAATAATGCATATGTTTTTTTATACCTAGCTGTTTTATTTTGTAATTTAAAACATGTTTAGCAATCATTATTTAATTATTAATAATAAAATATTTCGCCTATTGTGTATTTTGTTTCTTTGTAAGTTACAACACACCCCTCAGCGACACACGATATAGTGCATTGCAACGGGCCGGCTTTAGGCTAGTCGTCCACTGGCTGCGTTTCCATCCGAATAAATTCTTTGGATATATGAAGAAGTGAGTTCGTCAAATTTCACATACTTAATATCGTCTACTGGATGAAAATTGTAATTGCGAATCAGTAACTAGAGATTTCAGTGCAGAAAACGATCGTGAAATGGATAATATATATTTATTTGCAAAATGCTTATTTAGTCGTCTATTGCATCGTAAAAGCAGAAATTGTTGGACTAATCATATATTAGCGAAAAGAAATACTTTGGGAGAATTCCACAACAACTTCCATCCATAGTTTCCTGTATACGTCCCTCATGTGAATATTTCATCACAGAGGCTTTCTATTATTTATTTAATTTATAAATTTCTCAACATCCATGGCACATTATTAAAATTCGTCAGAATAACTGCGATAAATCCCATTGGAATTGGATACTTGGCACTTCGGATGTGTTCGTCCGAAAACGCACGAGTGAATTTGCATGCCATAGACGACCTTTAATACATTTCACTAATATTGGATCATTCGCATTTAGTCGTCCGATTTCTTACAAATGAACTTTGGACGATAACGCAGCCAGTGGACGACTAGCCAATACGGCTAGTCGTCCACTGGCTGCGTTAGTCACTTATATCTTCAACACAAATGATCCTTGAACAGTGTTATATTGGTGATATTTTATGTTTAATTCCTGATAATAATTATTAAATTAGTCTTATTCTGCCTCAGTTTCATATTTATAGAGTAACAGAGAGAAGGATTAGTTATTAACAGGTTGATTTGAATAATCATGCTATCAAAAGGAACCAGTTTACAATGATATCTTGAACTGATTATCTAAGGAATTTGTTTTATCACTTTTTCTGTGGTTTTAATTTTCAGTCCACTACAGTCCATAGTCATATGGGCGCTACAGACTTTTATCAATTGCAACTCTCTAATTGCGTGACCCTAATGGTAATGGTAATGGTGGGGGAAGCTGACGCCTGGCAAGTAGGCCACAGACGGGCCCTTTTTACCAACCCCCAGCTGTGTCTTCAGCCATGTGCTTCTCTTGCTCCCTCATCGAATCTTTCCGACCTTCTGATGAAGGTCAGGATGTCACTCATTGCGAGGGAGCTCATCTACTCCCTTAGAAGCGCCTCAGAACCGAAGATACTGTGTCTCAGGCGCCCAAACGGTTCACATTGTCCCAGAAAGTGGTAAGATGTCTCTTCATCACTCCTGCATCTTGGGCATGTAGGGTCTATCTCAATACCTATCAATGATAGATGCTTCCTAACTCTGCAGTGACCTGTCAGAACACCGATTAAGAGATTCAGAGTTTTCCGACTCCGTCCCAGCAACCAGGCCGATCTTGATTTGTTCGGCCCCGTCACAAAATCTCGGGTTTGCATGCAGGCCCTGTTGGTCCTCCAGTGCGTTCTCAGTGTTTTGTGGGCCTACTCATTGAGGGCCGTTGTGACCTGCCTTCTTGAAATATCTAACATTTGGCTCAGGCCCGTGACAGGGTTCCTCGGCTTCGAGTCTAGCCAATTCATCGGCCTTCTCGTTGCCTGGAACTCCCATATGTCCCGGGACCCATACCAGTCTGACTTGTTTATGCCTAGCCAGCTCTTCCAGGGCATCCCCACACACCTGGACGAGAGCTGATCTCGTCCTGGGGGAGCACACCGCCTTTAGAGCAGCCTCGCTGTCGGAGCAGATGTATATACTATCTGTTCCGCCCCATTCCTAACCTCAGCCCTACCTGCTACCGCTAGGATGGCGTAAACCTCTGCCTGGGAGACCGTGGTGTACGAGCCTAGAGCAAAACACTCCTGTACTTCTTTGCCTTCCAGATATATTCCCGCCCCGGAAGACGGTCTAGTGGCCACCCGAGATCCATCTGTGTAACACACCAGAGGGTCCGGGCGGAAGTCAATTCTTCATTCACTCCACTCCTCCCTACTGGGAAGAGTGAGAGTGCAATTTCTTTCCAACCTTAGCTGATCTTTCGCTTCTCTCACCTTCAGGACAGAGAGAGGGATTTCCCTCTCCGTCAGTCCAGCAATTGCTGCGTGACCTTCAGCTCTACCTGAACACTGCCAGCTTCCAGAATCCCGCATTCTCAGGTAGGCCGCCATAGCCTCCCTCTTTATCCATGAGGGAAGCGTCGGCAGGCCTAGCAGAACTTCCAGAGCAGCTGTCGGTGTCGTCCTTATTGCACCAGTGATCCCTAGCAGTTGCGTGACCCTAAATCTAATCATAGGTAACTTTTAAATTACGACGCCCAGCGCTACTGAGCGGCCACGACAGTTTTATAAGCTGTACTATAGGAAAATAAATTAATACACATGGAGGTTTATAGGGGCACTAGAATATACTTGAGCAGAATTAGGGCTCTTCTTTGGTCATCTTAAATACCGACTATATTTTATATCTATAGACGAATCTCAGAAATGTGGAGTAAATTGATTTGATCCTAATATTTGTCAGTCTACATATATGACAATTCAGAAATAGGTGCTATTGATCTATGGGTGTAATACTGATACTTTTTAAATGAATTGAACATTTTAGATTCACGTTAAGTTAAATAACGAAATTAACCAAAATTTTTTTCAAAATGTTCTTAATTTTTAAAATTTACAAAAAATTTGTCGTTTTCAAAATTTGTCATATTTTTAAAATTTGTTTGAGGCAATACCCATAGAAAACTCTTTAATATGAAAATTGTCAGTTTCTACTCATTTCAGTTTTAAATCTTTCATGTTTTAATCAGTTTTTTTTTTAATTTTTAAAAAATTTTAGGTATGCATCTAATCAAAACCGACGTGTCTTCAGAATAAGTTTCAATGGGAATTTGTATCTGTAAAACAGATGATCTTTGTAATAGTTCTTAAAACAAAATTTACCAATATAAACAAAATTAGGAAAAAGTGAATTGTTTATCATACTTGAGATTCTTAAATATTATGAAACATTATCAAATCTTTCTTTTTTTCTCTACGACAGAAAGAGGAACATTTTTTGGCAAGTATCAATTTTTAGAGTTGATAACAATACAAGAGACAATTAATTTTCTTGCCCTCTAATCAAACCATCTTCTTGTTCACGCTTTTAAGTCCTAACCCATACTAACCGACCGTTTAATATTGTATGTCTTTTCATCCCTTCAAAATATGAGGGCAAACGCTGTGCACCCTGGGGGTGCAATCAAACTTAAGCTGACAATTGTGTGTTCATTACACTGCCCTAGGCGCAAATCTGGCCAATACAAATTATATCCATCCGATGATCACCCCGTTTTACGTTTGCCACCCCCTATGCATAAGCCACCCCCGTGAACAGAGCGAAACAACCACCAGCGTTTAGCAGGAATTCACATAAGAAGGGCTTATTGTCTGGAGGTCCTGACAGTTGCTCCTGTAGGATTTGAATAATTATTGTTTTGTGACAGAGTTTTTATTGGATTTATCGGTATTTTTATCGTGGGGTTATATTTTTCGAACTAATCTGCACTTGTTTAACGCACCTGCTATAATACGAAGTATACCAGCATTAACACTATACATATACATACTTTTTCACGTTGTTTCATATCATGTAATGTATGATTCCGAGAAAAAATGGACATTCCTATCTGTGACTTATCACCTTTATAATAAATAGATGTTTGGTTGTATATCAAGAAATAACATCAAAAACGTATTTTTGAGTCACAAATGATTCACTATAACTCTTTGTATCATTTGATCTTAGTATGTTGCCACGAATGTGATTATATTAATTGTTTTTCATAAATTGTTTAGAACACGTGTTAATGGAATAAGAACAAATAACATTTTTATATTTTTTAGGACAAACAGGCTGGAGCTACCTTAAAAAGAAGCAAAATTTTTCTTTTCAGGGATAAAGTAAAAATATATAACATAGACATGTAGTCTTAGGTTTGTTATTTCTTAATTTGTACACAAGCAAAATCGAATGTAATTTTAAATGACTAACTAATCGGGCCATCTATGAATGATACAAGGCTATATTTGGCTATGAGTAAAGTTGATTCAGATTCCGTACTGAATGTATACATCATGCTTAAGGTTCCATTATGTTTTCTATGCTGTCAGTAAGCCTGTTTTATCCATTGAGCAGTACGAGACTTACAGGATTTTCTAGATTCAAAAATTTTAAATAAATAGAAATCTCTGACTTCTTTAAAAATTTTCAAATACAAAAAGTAAAGTTTATTTCAAACTTATTTGCCACATAAAAAACGTCAGCTTCTTTGATCCCATTACCGCCGTCAAAGAAGCCGACGTTTCTTATGTTGCAAATAAGTTTGAAATAAACTTTATATATAACTATGTTTAAAATTTATTCTTATTGGATTAATCTCTTTGAAATGGAGGATATATTTGTACGACACTACTTTGCAACTAGAATTAATAGTATGGTGCAAATTTGATCTTACTTTTACCACATTAAATATACTTTTGCCTAAGTGCTCTTGCGGCTTCAAAAAAGACATCATCCCAAAAAAATTACAAGATGCAGGCAGTTTAGTTACATGATTTATATTCATCAGAATGAGAATGGGTCCCAGCATGGATCCTTGAAGTACATTTCATTTTATTGCACACTTATTCGACAGTTCTTCAATGTTCGAGACAACATAAGTATAACACACCACGAAATTGATAATGGTGTGGTTCTTCGGCAATGATTTATAACTCTGAAATCACATGTAATAGGGATAGTCAACTTATACCCAAACTCATTTTTAGTAGAATTAGAATCCTAATGATAGTTATGACGTGCTACTTGAGGGAGATAAGTTTGTGTGAAATAGAGAGGAGGAAATTCATGAGATTTTAAAAAGTATAAGTATATTTGACCCATCAGGAAAACGGTATTTCTATATTTTGTTTATTTTTGATTCTACTGTATGGGAATACATCGACATACTCATAAATTGTTTTAGCTCACTTACCGCTCAAAATTATAAGTACACTTGTCTCTTCCTAGAAGCTAATTTTTCAATAAAAACTAAATAAGTAAACAAAGAGAAAATATTAAATATATACATACCGTTAAAGCAAAATAAAAATTGACAGAAGTTGTGATTTCAAAAAACTACCGTTACGCATAGTTAAATGACGGTGACACATTCCTTCTGGAATTAATCAGAATTCTGAACTGATGAGGATTAATCACACGTTTTTTATGTTTTTTTTTTTCAGAAAATGTTTACAAACTCCAGGTCATTGCAAATGCTACAGAAATGTGTAGATACAAGCAGAATTAGTGGTAAATTGACCTTTGACAAATTCAAATATACAGTGTGTCTCAGAATGTTTCTACCAAATCGTAAAATAATTTATAAAGAATAATTTTTTTCAGTAGCTATATATTTTTCCATGTTAGATTCTAGAAAAAATAAGTTTATTTATTACTGTGCCTACTGTAATCAAGTGATCCAAGTTTCACATACATTGCATCTGCAAAAAAGGCATACGTCCACTTTTACTTTTATTGCTAAATTCAAATTAGGACACTTCTGCATTAAGGAAATAAGTCAAACTAAAACACAATTTAAAAAGAAATTATTGTGTTTTTAAGCTTTTTATGTATTTATGAGGCAGTAATTACACTCTTAAAATATAAGTTCAGTTGCTAACATCGACGAAATTAAATAGACATTTAATTGTGGTTACTGTAAGGTCCTTGTTGCACTTGACCACTGAACTATATTATTTTCAAGAAACTGGTATTTTGACTTTGCACTTTCGTCAAGTTTGATGGATATATTCTGCTCTATGATTTCTATCATCCGTCATTATGTTATTATGTTATTATTTTTGTCATAAATTGTACAGTTTCTCCTAAAAATTTATCGTGCCATAATAATTTAAGTAAATTATTTAGGATTATCTTATACAATTTTATTTATGTTTGTCTTTCAAGACATATCTGAAAGCCAAAATGGCTTTGTATCTGGATGATCTGCTATTACCAATTTAACTTGTGTCACTCAGCATTTATCTGAATTAACCTTGGAGAACAGGTGGATGTGACTTATACTAGTTTATCAAAAGCTTTTAACAGACGAACCATAGAATACTTGTAAATAAATTGAAAAGTTTAGTTTTTAAATAATTCTATAACATTCATATTTTTCTTTTTTTGCTTTAAACAATATATCATTCAGAAACTAATATTCAAATTTCTTATTTAGCTGTTTATTGCATAGACATCAATTCTTACAATACCATGGCTTAGAGTCTATCACTTTTACATATATTCTGGAGTTCTACAAAGATCTATTCTGAGGCCCTTCATTTTTATCATCTTCATTAATAAATCCATTTGAATCTCAGTTGTCAGTCACGTTTGTACGCTAATGATTTTCATCGTTATTTTATAATACCAATTTAGTTAAATCTTTGATTTTGATATTCCTCCATCTGCACTAATAATCTGTGTTTTTAATAATTTGTGTTCTTTACTTTTTTCTGCATCCGTTCAGAAAATCAGTTATTTCTAGATAGTTTTTAGGCCAGAAAATATCACATTACCTGCACAGTCCAGTAAAGTAACAATTTGCAACATTTATGTATGAATATTTTTTATTTACTTAATTTATTCCCTTAACTTACTGGACTCGTAGGCTTCAGGACTCGCCTACATCTCGTCCTGGAATCAACATTTGTCCAATAAAATGACATTTTCTGAACTATTTACGTAACAAAACCGGAATGTGATTCTATAACTGGGCGAGCTTGCACTCGCTCTGGAAGTTGGCGATCCCAGTAAATACATTTTCTGGGTGTGTTATGTATAATGTTTCTTTTGCAACAGTTCTTGCTAGTCTCAAAACTTAAAATCTTTTACAAACAAAATTCATAAAAATGATTCTGACTTCCTCTTTGTTGATGTTTCGTATACCTGCTTCGCACTGAAGAAGGCAATAACCAGAAACCGGTCTGCGAATGGTATACGCGACGGCCTCAAGAAGCATTTCCATTTATTTGGTAAATATGTTTTACTAGTAAGCAAGAGCAATTTAAGCTTAACTACTCATCTTTGTATGATATAAATCATCAAGATACTGTATGTTTAATTTTCAATGAATAGTTAGAGGATTGTGACTTTTGTACCTGTATTTAGGTATTACTTTTAGTATTTATTACTATTTGTCAGTATTTGAAATTTCATAAAATTGAACTGACAGGTGTCAGATGCATACTTTCAAAGAAGACTGGAATAATCATTTTTAATTGTTATAAGATACATTTGCAAACCAACAGTGCCAGAAGGGACCGGTAAAGACTTTACCGATGCCTTGTGTCACTTCACCGGACTAGATCAGTGATATGTAATTTCCATTCAAAAAATTTACCAAAAATAGTTAACTTTCTGAACGGTCAAAAAAAGAACATCCGGCTAATGGATTGGAAGAAGAGGTCCTGTGGAGTGGCCCGCTAGGTCACCCGATTTAACTCCCTTGGATTTTTTTCTGTGGGGACATTTAAAATTGAAGGTATTTGCAACAAAACCCGCATGTCTGGAAGAGTTACGTGAAAGAATTGTTCGAGAATGCCGTTTATTGACTCCAGATGTGTTCAGAGATGTTCGAACAGAATTTCAAGAGACATTATACTACAGTATGGAAGTCGGTGGGGGTCATTTTGAACAATACATATGATAATTTAAACTTCTTCTTTTATTTTTATTTCACGAATCTAAGATAATAATACAATTATCTCTCAGGAACGAATCGATAAAAGTTAAAAAAATTACACAGTTATGTAGGGGATTGAAAGACCTTTCAAAAGATGTATCACTCGACCCCCTTGCCATTCGAATTTTTTGAGGTGGTAGCAGTGTAAGGTAGAGGGATGATGATAGGTATACAAGTATTACATTATATGTCCCCCTTGGAAACAAGGTCGACGTGTTTCACCAATTTTTTAAAAAATTTTTATCTCCGAAGTTATTCAGGGTGCCTACTTTTGGTTGGGGTACCTTGTTATATATATATATATATATATATATATATATATATATATATATATATATATATATATATATATATATATATATATATATATATATATATATATATTTTGTTATTGACTTTCAAACACAGGTAGTTAAGAAATGACTTAGGTGTGTATATATATATATATATATTTATATATATATATATATATATATATATATATATATATATATATATATATATATATATATATATATATATATATATATACACCTAAGTCATTTCTTAACTACCTGTGTTTGAAAGTCAATAACAAAATGCCAAATTTTTTAAAAAAAAATCTATATATTTGTTAATACAAAACTTCCTATTATTCTCGTTTTTTATCGTCAAGAACCTAAGACAGAAACAATAATCAAGAAGAAAAATTTATAAGTATGTGTTGTATGATTACTTTTTCAGCATATATTAGGTCATAAGTTGTTGCATGACTAAAATCGTTTGAAACATTTAACCCCGGTATAATAGGTAACGAGCCCTAAATAATTAATTACATAATTTGACAAAATGTCGTGTTCCATAAGGTTTTTGACGGAGGGTGGAACATTTATGTTTGAGGGCGATAAATTCCACTTTCTTTACGTTTACCTGATTCTACACATTTCAAGTCAATATTTTAACAGTACCATATGGGCAGATACATAAAATCATGATAAAAATAATTAATTTTAGCTAAACTGGGGGTGGAACATAAGTTAAACGTTATGTCAGCTATTTATTTATTCTAAACAACATAGTTACGAGGAAGACATACTGAACAATACATGTTACATATAATTGTTACAAAAACTGCATGTAATTATTATCTTAGTTATCATGAGGGAAGCCGGAGGCTATGGTCCAAATCCTGCTCTACTAGTGATGTGTAATAGAAAAGCATACATCTGCTTGAGGCACCATTTTTCGAAAGGGATCTAAAATTGTGGAGTCTGTCTTTTTACAATGTCATGTAAATTGAAGATCTACACGATAAAGTAATTTTACATCAACATTCCTAAAGTTGATTAAAGAAAAAGAACAAGAGAGCAACAATCATAACTCTACAGAAATCTGGATACTGTATGAAATCTAACTAGCAGCGATTTCGATTTTATTTTACAATATTTTATATATACCATATACCTTACAACGTATTTCTCTTGAAATTACATTATTCGACTTTTTCTTTAGTATGTTCTTGAACAGGTTCTTGCAATTAATATGAAAATAATACTCACGAGATATATCATGTATTGAACTTTTTACCAAATCTGTCTTCTACTCTGCTCGCATGCCCACCATTTCTTCGACACTGTGGACATAATTAAGTTGGAACCCAATTTCAATAATAATAGTTATTTATATAATAAGAATATAAAACCCGTGAGATATCAGAACTCGCTTAACGGCTCGTTATGAAAAATTCTTACTCGTACAAAAAAGACATTTTATAATCGAGTTTTATACATGATTTGTTCAACCAAGTATTTTAAATTAGAAACATACTAAAACTTAAATATTTTATTTGTCAAATTGACAAATGTCGAAATAAAAAATAACTATAACAATTGCATTACATGATTTCATTAAGTAAGTTGCCAAGGTATTAAGTAAATAAACCAAAATATTATTATAGTAGCCATTATTTTCTCGTTAAAAGAGTTGCAAAAACCTATTTGTGGAGTTATTTTGTACAACTTTTTTTAATTATGAGCAATGAAAATGATCAAAGTATTTTTCAGACATTCCATAACAAAAGAAGAAGAGAAAAAATAAGATAAGAAGAAGAGGAAGAAGAAGAAAAGGAGGAGAAAGAATCAGCTTACAACATCTTCCTTAGAAGTCCATATGTCTGTAAGGAAAATAATACAAAGTCTTTGCAGGTTGACGCCAGCAAAAAGTCTTTAAGATGGTGGAATCAGTTGTTCTTGCTTATTTAAGTGAAAATTCTAAATATTTAAAGCTGTTAATCTTGTGGTCAAATATTCCGTGATAAAATCAACTTTGACTTTCAAGGAAAATAGTAGATGTAAGTATGTATCTTAAAGCAAAAGCATTTCTTAAAAAACAGAGTGCTATAAACCCTGAAAAAGCAAACTTTTTACAAGAATCAAAGTTACTACTTTTTTGCTAATGAAAGTAATCATGGTAATAAGATTATCGGGTGTCTGCCGTCTGGACGAACTTTCTAAAATGACGATAAATGACGTCGAGGACAAATAATCTTTCATAATTGTCAAGATTCTGAACTTCAAAACAAAATACAAAGAACAGTTTTTACAATATCCAAAACAACGAACATAAATTTAATCCAGATGATATTTGCCGCAAGTATATGTCATTTTGTCCAAAAAATTATAAAGTCCGAGATTCTTTTTCCAGCATAAAAATGGAAAATACAGAGTTCAGATAGCTGGAATAAATACATTTGCCAAAATCCTGAGCCTTATTGCATCGTCTTAAACAAACAAATACAGAAAAATATGCTGGCCACAGTTTCAGAAGATCCTCTGCTTCACTTTTAGTTGACTTGGCGGCTAACATCTGAAGACTTAAACAGCATGGAGGATGGAGATCTTCGACGGTTGCAGAAGAGAATGTCAAAGAGTTTATTGAAGAAAAAGGTTCCTTTGGGTAGTTTTTCTACGTCCTAGTCCTTACAGCTATAACCATGCCGATGAAGAGTAATAAGTCCGAAACATATGTGTCCACAGTTTGCGTCCTTTGTGAACACGATTCCTTCTACTTGATGCTAATAACTTTTTTTGTGGCAACACGTCAAAAATTAAAAACATTGATAACATGTAAGATTATTCTATTAATTATATTTTACCATTGACTTCGTTTGATACAAACAAAATTAACATCTGCCGTAACCATGTGTTTTAATAAAAAAATTTCAAAAATAGTAAATAATTAATTACTAGCGAATAGTGAATAGCATTATTCTTGAGGAAACACATACATAATCGGTACATTTATTTAACAGTGGTGGATAAATTGTATTATGGGAAGAAAAGGATAATGGGTATTGCCCGCAAAAAAAGGATGAATCCGTCGACACGTGTTTCTGAGTCACTACTCGTAATCATGACGGCTATAAGTTGTAAGGATAGGTACAACTTAGGTTCAACAACACAAAAGAAAACCACTGACAGGAAGCCAGTCGCACATTTGTGGCTGCAATTGAAAGACCCCGTGTTTACAGGGCATCAGACAATATAGCCACGGAGGCAACTATAGCTACCTGCGTGGTATTCCCTACCCAGGGTTTAGAATAACAAAGAATAGAAGGTCACTGCGGGATGAGATGTAACAGGAAGAAAAGGATAATGGGTATTGCCCGCAAAAAAGGATGAATCCGTCGACACGTGTTTCTGAGTCACTACTCGTAATCATGACGGCTATAAGTTGTAAGGATAGGTACAACTTAGGTTCAACAACACAAAAGGAAACCACTGACAGGAAGCCAGTCGCACATTTGTGGCTGCAATTGAAAGACCCCGTGTTTACAGGGCATCAGACAATATGGCCACGGAGGCAACTATAGCTACCTGCGTGGTATTCCCTACCCAGGGTTTAGAATAACAAAGAATAGAAGGTCACTGCGGGATGAGATGTAACAGGAAGAAAAGGATAATGGGTATTGCCCGCAAAAAAAGGATGAATCCGTCGACACGTGTTTCTGAGTCACTACTCGTAATCATGACGGCTATAAGTTGTAAGGATAGGGACAACTTAGGTTCAACAACACATTACCTTTTCCATTATCCTTTTCTTCCTGTTACATCTCATCCCGCAGTGACCTTCTATTCTTTGTTATTCTAAACCCTGGGTAGGGAATACCACGCAGGTAGCTATAGTTGCCTCCGTGGCCATATTGTCTGATGCCCTGTAAACACGGGGTCTTTCAATTGCAGCCACAAATGTGCGACTGGCTTCCTGTCAGTGGTTTCCTTTTGTGTTGTTGAACCTAAGTTGTACCTATCCTTACAACTTATAGCCGTCATGATTACGAGTAGTGACTCAGAAACACGTGTCGACGGATTCATCCTTTTTTTGCGGGCAATACCCATTATCCTTTTCTTCCTGTTACATCTCATCCCGCAGTGACCTTCTAAATTGTATTATTTCATATGGCATCATTTTGTGAAAATCTAGCTACACAAAATATTTATAAATAAAAAGAAACAAAGGATGATGCTATTCTGAATAGTATTACAGTTATTTAATAAAACTGATACTTGATAAACAATACAATCTCATCATCTTGGCTTTGTTATTTATTTGATTCATTTTCGATGATAAAATCTTCCAGAAATTCAATCATACTGACAAACAATTGACAGAATTCCGTTTAGGATTCTTTTAAAAGAATCAAATCCATATACGCCATACGTACTAATGACGTCATTCAGAATTCCGCGTGAGTGTGCGATATGTTACAACAGAAACAGCTCGGAACAGTCATAATTTAGTATAAATTACCGTTCTACTGACACTATTGTCTTTCGGGTTAACTAACAGATCACAATGGATGATGGTTTATTGTGAAATGTGAAATTCTCCATACAATTTCCTCTTTATATTTTCCTATTATGAACACAAAACTTTTTTTTCGTTGCTTCTCACTTGTTTCTTTGTCTTCCAACGCGCATGCAATTGCAAATAACTCTTTTAGAACTGATCATCTTGTCCACCAAAAACAAGACTCAGCTTGATGTGTAATAACGCGTGATTTGACTATCAATTCCATAAATACGAAAAGCAAATCTGAAATAAGTTGCGATGTTGTCAAAAATACGATTTGTGCGATGCGTCTGATGTAATCGATGCATACAAATATGAGCTTACCTTAAAGATTCGTCAATATGCGGACACCATAGATACTCTTTGTCCTAAAGTTGCCATCTAATTGTTTCATACGGCTCGTGTTGTGGAAAACCTCTTTTTTATTCATTTATTCCTGCTATCAGGGGTAATCACCGACGCGCGACGTTAGGAGATGAGTTAATCTCAACCTACAAATTTTTTTAAACCTATTCTCTATCGAGAACTAGGAATTTTTTCTTGTCTAGCATCTATTAGACAAGGGATCGACTGCTTTACATCCCCTTCGAAGGATGATATAGCACCTACATAATACTCGCCTAGGACTTAGGCATGGTGTCCGAGTTGGTAAAGCGCTTATAGCTACTTACTAGGTACCGAATGTCGATGGTTCGAATCCATCCCGGAACAACAAATTTTATTTGTAATTTGCTTCGGATTAAGATGGGAGGGAACTATTGATGTCCTATATGTGGTTCGGACTCCACAACAAACTGTAGGGCATCGTCTCTCTTTACTCGACACAAAATGAGAGGCGGTTAAGAAAACATTTTAAGAAAACATTTTTTCTTTAAGGACTCCATAGCTTCTGCGTAAACGTTGATATACAAGTCGCTAGAAAGACGTGACGAGGTTACCGAGTTTCACTTGAATTATCAACCAAATTACTGATTGCGACGACCGCCGCTTAACTTTCGTATCGAAATACAAGTATGTCAAGTGGGACCTACGCTAGTCTCTGAAAATCTGTTTCAGATGACGTTCTTCACGATCTCCAGTCCTCCTAGGACGTCCGAATCCACAGTACCACTCACGAAGACCTTCAGACTACCTTAACTAACATCCTAACATAGTTGGTCACGTTCCTGTCCACGCGGGTGTCAATTGAAAATCCGGCCTGCCTCACATCATCAATCCGACCACATTCAAATTACTTTGCTGACGATAATTTTTAACTTGTCGAGCTCTAGAATTACCACCTAAAAACAAGACCTCAGTGCTACGATGTGACGTCACAACTGCTAGTCTCATCCGAGCCAGCGTAATTTGCAGTGGGTACTGTAAACACGAATAATAAACAAAGTTAAATTATTTTAGCATTTAATAAAACGGAGTTACCAGTCGTCAACTAAGCCCTTATATCGCACCACAAAAGTTCTTTTCGTGAGTGTTAAACTATTGTAAAAATGAATATACGAATAGTTTTTAGATATAATTGTCAAAGAAATAAATTACGAAATCGATACCGTATAATAAAACACAATTTAGAAAATTTTTAGAAAATATATACCTATGTGCACTTATTTTATTTATATTTACCTACCAAAGTATTGAATTGCAAATATACTACCAAAATTTTATTACTACCAAAATATTGAATTGCAAACACTTAGTGTATCGGGCTGCTTTAAATAATTTTGTCTATTAATGTATTCAACGTTTGTTTTTTAGTTTTACCTAAATGGTCAGTAGTTTTGTCACAACAGTTTTTAAGTAAAATATTTGTGGTGCAAGTTAACATGGTAAATTGCAATATGTTCCGAATGTGACAATCACTAAAATCCATTTTGCTGAGATTTTTACTGAAATAACTTAAAATAAAATGAGTGTCAAAACCTTTTTATGAATATTTAAAAATTTTGCCTCATAGCCTTGCATTAATTTATTAAATATAATGTAAATAGATGAGACTATTTCACTACTTTTCGCGAAGATACAACAAACCTCAACTATAATTATTATAAATTATGACAACGGCATAAGATAATTGGTCCTGGAGTATATGTTAATTTAAATATTGTGGTTTTATCCTTAACATGAATAATATATGTACCTACCTTCCGAAATTGGCAATGAGAATTTCTCAATAATCACAATATTGAGAAATTCTTTGTAATATTTATAGCTGATAGAATTTTGCAGACATAAATATTCTTTTCACATTCCTGAAGGACTTGAACAAATTCAGCTTGTTCAGTTACCCGATGAATGAATCGCACATATTTTAATGCATTTTGAAAGTGTTAAATCCTGTTATAGGAACAGCAGAAATCCATTTTTTACACAAACTTTCATTATTCGGAAAAGAAAACACACGCACTTTCAGCCCATTCACATAATTTACAACCCGATATACTGCATTTATTGAATTTAATTTAAAACTCACTAGTTATATCGTGAAATCTCTAGGAAAAAACAAATAACTGTATCCTAACGTGCATCTGTGCGGTAGATTCTCGAATGCTTATGCCTAGGGGGTGTGACGTAGCAGGTGCGTTCGGATGAGCACTGAGGCCTTGTGTTTAGATGGTAATAGTTCTAGGCATTGCAGAAAATTCGAAAAGCGGCCAAAAATCTGAAAATGGGCTAAAGGGTTTTAGAATCATAGACTTTACATGGAAAAAATAATTAAAAAAAATCAAATTACCCTGGGGTAACATTTAGGGTGGCATAAGTTTATTAAATGAATTTATTAGACTTTTTGATCATTGTACAATAAACTATTTATAAACAAAGAAATTACTAACAAAAATAATTGATTCCCAATAAAATACGTTACTATTACTAAATATAGTATAATTAATATTAAGATTAATACTAAAAATCTATGTTAGACGTCCTCGTCTTCCTCGCGGGATGAAGAAATTTCGCTGCTTCACGTCTCAGGCTGTGAAATAGGAGATTCTGATTCCGTTGATACTAACGAGGGTGCCTCTTATAACGAAATAACTTTAGGAGATATATTCGAATATTTTCGTGGTGGACATTGCCGCAAAAGTGAAATTACTGGATCGGAAGTTATAAGGAGTCTGTTCAGCAAATCTTGGTTTCCTGTTGTACGGGAAAGTTTTCGAGTCACGGCCACACCCTGTATATATTGGTTAAGTGTTATTTTTCTTTATTTCTGTTTATTAGAGCAATTCTTATATTTATTACTTTCATTTTCTATTTTTTTATCTCTATTCTTTTGCATGGTGTATTTTTGGAAAGGGTGAGACCCCCAGTCAAGAAGACGCGCGCAGAAATAACTAACTGACGGATGGGATTTGCGAGAGCAGCTCTCGTGATAAGTGGTACGCACGTTAAAAGAAAAACCCTCGTAAAATCTCAAAAATAAGGTGCCGATTATTCATTGGAAAAGTGACCCTATTGCTGATTCATCCCGATCGCAGGCTGACAACAATAAAAAGGTAGGTCAAAGCCTTTCCAAAACCTCGTTTTTTTATTTATTGTTATATGTAACTTCATTACTCTCCACGTCCTGTGGATTCTCCATACAGTCCAAATCGAAGTTCTCCTAAAAACGAAGTTTCATACGTTTTCAGTGTTTCTCCCTAAAACTTTTGAAACCCTTATTTCTTGATTCTTGGGCTTCTTCTGACAATTGACCGCTAGATGGAATAGCTTCTTTGATTATTATGGCTCTATGAAGTAATATTTTTTGTACGCTAGCGGGCACATAATACCACGGATATTTAGCGACATACAATTTTGCGGTTTCCAAAGCATATTCCTCAAACGCTCTCACATCGATTGCATTATCAGAAGATAAGGTGCGTAATATCACAACAAATCGCGAAATAACTTCTTCATCTATGCCCGTAATTTCACTGGAAAGTGAGAGGTTAACAAAAAATCGTCGAGCCGTGTTGCTGTCATTAATGGTTCCGCGACCTCCACTATTAGGTATATTCACGAGCAATGCTATTCTATCTCTGAAGATGTGCTGTATGGTACGTTTCTTGTTTTCAAAAACTACTTAATTTTCGGTTCCTCGAATTTGCCAAACTTTAAGTTCAAATCTGTATGAAATGTGCAGCAAACATTGAAAAAACCTGATCCAGCAATGTAGACTTGACAATCCAAATTTAAAATTTTCCTGGACAACCGTTATTTTTAATACTTTTTCGATGGCATTCATATCTTTGGGAGTTGCTTTACATATACATGTTTGTGAAGAACCTGTTTCTGTAATTGCATTACACACTTTGCCGTTTATCATCGTATCACACAAACATGAGAAACTGCAATTTCTGCATTCCCTAACATATCAGTAGTCGGTCGAAGTTCCGAAATTTGATTTTGTATGTATGCTGTCTCCTGTACCGTCAATTCTTTCGTTTCTTTCTTGAATTGGAAACGTACAGGTCTACAAAATCGAGTTGACGATGGACGCGGATTTTGCCACACAATCATTTTATCATTCCCAGGTTGCTCCGCATGCAGTTGTAATGGCACTATGGACGTTAGAAACAAATCGCCATCACCAAGACAAACCTCGGCGAACATTTGTTTATATTGTGAATGACCTGTGCTTCCATCACTTCCCGATTTTATCAATAATTTCAAATTCATCATAAGTATCACTTGATAATGAAAGAAGTACAGGTTTCTGCAATTCTAGTATCCGGCATTAGTTATAGGCTAACTTGATTTTCTGTCGTCAAATAAAATATCGCAAAAATGAAATAGCAATCAGTAGATTGTACATCTTAAATTATAATATAAAATGTGCAATTACGGTTTCAGAATGCATGCGTTCGTTACGGTTGATGCATATTCATGAACAAGACCTAAGCGAAATCGAAATGTCTTAAAATGGCACTTGAACGCGCCTATCAAATTTTAGTATGTTATTAGGGAATGGTCAAGCTATCTTTTAGTAATTTAGTTCAAGCCGGATCTGGCCTGGAAATGTTTATGGCTCAACATATATTTAAATTATAACATAAAATCTTCAATAAAATCAACTACATACTTATTTTATCTATATGTATAGACTCATTTAAATTTGTCTCATATGTATATATTACATGAAAATACATACCTTGAGGAAGTTTTCTGTACAATTAAACTTTTGATCAAACGCTTTATAACACACAATCACTGGTTGAGAATTGGCAATATAATGAACGAACGCTTGTATCTGTACGGATGCTACAAGAAAGTCTGTGTTTGGGAGCAGGCAGCTGAACGAAAATACCTTGTATCAGCTCGGAATTCTGGGAAAACGTGCATTATCTATTTTTCTAAATACCTGCAAATTCTGTTAACGATGCTATTACTTTTATAAATATCGATTTTTGGCCACTTTTCGAATTATCTGGCCCTCTGTGCATTGTGGATAATGTTTGCGACAGAAATGTAAACGCATAACTGACAAGAATTTATTCATTTTTATGCAAAAAGCCTTCGAAATATATACTTTTTTTATATAAAAACCAAATCAAAAGCCAAGATAACGTTAGAGTTCTTTGTTGAAATTTTAATAATGTCTTTGTTGCATTGAGGTACCTTTTCTGTAGAAATTTCAATCAGTAAATTATACGGTTCAATTATGTTTTTTTAAATATTTAATCATACTACCATCATCTAGATGACACAAGCGGTGTTAATATAAAGATAAATAAAAAATAAATTGTCAGATCAAAAAAGTTGTATCCCTCGACGCATCTGAATATCACGCGTAAGCCAGAATTACTGAGCGAACTTTGGTTATCTGTGTATAATAATATGACTTCAACTTTTCAATAAAAATATTAAAAGTTTCGATAGCGATAGCAAAGTCTGCTTACAGATGATGCGATCCAGAGAAAGAGCAGATAGAATGGAACTCAAGACATGCAGGGGATGAAATCTGGCGAGATTGAAATATTCTAATATCGGGAGTCTGTTTGCAGAGAGAGCGCACTGAAATATTAAAACTTGAGTTGGGCTGAGCCAGGGGCTCCGTCCTGAACCGCCTGACAGACTGCATTTCTGACTTTCTACACTCATGAAGACCGCCAGTGCCGCTCCCTTTGTACTTTAAATCGACTTCTTTCTTATATTACATTTTAGTTTTGTTACCTTCCATTCTCCAGCTATCGTTTTAGATTATACAGTGTGTCCGTAAAGTATGGAATAAATTCATTATTTCTTAAACCAAAAATATTTAAAAAAAATCCTCGGACACGTCGATTTTTAATTTCAATTGTGCACCTTGTTCTTTATTTTTTTTGGTTATGATTTCATCACTCTTTCCATTATGACGTCATCATTTTTTAAAAATAGAACACCCTCTATATTTCTCCATTTTCGAATTCTGCTTCACCAGCTGATTCCAAATACACACATAGGGTCTAAAATTGATAAGTTTTGAAGATACGGCCATTTAAGAAAAAACAAGTAAAAAAAGTAAAATAAACACGTTTTTTATTAATTTTTGAAGTAGGCTAGTTTTCGTTTGTTTTTTTGTTTTATCATTATCGTCTTTGACAGTGAATTACTTAATTATACTTTACCCTAGTGGTGGTTTCTCAATAAGTATTGGCGATTTATTATAATTTATAACATGAGTGTATCTGTAAGACAGAGAATTGAAATTCTTACGATGCGAACTCAACAAGACGTATATAGTTTATTTAATACTAAATACCCAGAACGACCCATAACTACGATACGATGGCTCTGAAGGGCCACAACAAATAAAAAAAAACTAGAAATTTCTACTTTAAAACTAGAAAATTCTACTTTAAAACTAGAAATTTCTACTTTAATACTAGAAATTTCTACTTTAATACTAGAAATTTCTACTTTAAAACTGGAAATTTCTACTTTTGAACCTAAAATTTTCTATTTTAAAACTAGAAACTACTTTTGAAACTAGAAATTTCCACTTTGAAACTAGAAATTTCTATTTCTACTTTTGAAACTAGAAAGTTCTAGTTTTAATATAGAAATTTCTACTTTTAAATTTTTGACCTTAAGAGGCGCGGCGGCCAAAACGGGTTTATTACTAATATCGCTTTACCTTAATCTGAGGCTTTATTTTTAGGAAAATATGTCCTCTAAAAGTATTATACCAGTGGCCATGTTTCACATACCTGTATAAAATGTTTTAAAAAGGAGGTGAAATACCCCCCGTCACACACTAGTGGATGGAATGAGACACACACACGCTTCATCTTTATGACCGATTTATTGTTATCTTTTTTTTTTTAATTTGGGGCATATTATAACAAAGATATTAGTTTTAACTTTGTAACTTTGTACATGGCCGTTGGTATAACACTTTTTAAGGACATGATTTCCTAAAAATATAAATTTAGCTTAAAACTGAGCGTTCTTGGAACTTTCATTGATCAGTTCCACTTTGAAACTCCATAGGTGCCTATTCGACTTGCAAAAAAATGTTTCAAACAAAACTTCCGTGTTCTTAAAAAGTTTTATACAGGACATTTTTTACCTAGAAGCCACGGGTAAGCCTCAGATTAAGGTAAAGCGGTATTGGCAATAAACTCGTCTTGGACGCCAAGCCTCTTAAGGTCAAATATTTAAAACTAGAAATTTCTACTTTAAAACTATAAATTTCTAGTTTCAAAAGTAGAAATTTCTAGTTTTAAGGTAGAAATTTCTACTTTAAAAGTAGAAATTTCTACTTTAAAAGTAGAAATTTCTAGTTTTTTTATTTGCTGTGGCCCTTTAGAGCCATCGTAAATAACTCAATCGACAGTGAGTCAAATTGAAAGAAAAATTAGAGAGACTGGTACGGCGGAAAATTTACCCAAAACAGATCGCCCAGATATTGACGAGGATACAAAATTAAATATTTTACTGGCTGTTGAAGAAAATCCACGTACTAGCGTTTTCTAGGTTAGCCGCGATTGTGATGTTACTAAAACGTCAGTACATAGAGTAGTAAAATTAGGAAAATGGCATCTCTTTAAGATTTATGTCTCTTAAAAATGAAACAACTTTCGATTTAAAAGGAAGGAAAATGTTTTCACAAAAAAAAACCTTCACTCATTCATGTTGAATGTAACAACAAAAAGTTGTAATAGTAATATATAATTATAATAATGGTAATCGCCGTCTTAATAATCGGTGTACTCAGAAGGTTAAAGACTACGCTTCTCTTGAAATTGAAGATCATTCGGTGAACAGAATGCAAAAAGCAGCTATTCTAGATTTTCTCAGTCTGCTTAGGGTACATGATTCTGAAGTATACAGCTACTAATCCTACGGGATATGGGAAGTGGCTGGCACGACTCCCGTGAAGTTCGGACGCAATGGGAAGACTATCCAGCATTGGATCAAAAAAAAAATAATAATAATAACATCAGTAATAATATTTAAAATTCCGTGAAAATTGCAAAAAAAAATATATTTTTTGCAAATAAAAAATTTACCTAATTAATTTAATGAATGAGCATACATTCAGTTCGATCGATATATAGTAGTGTTCTTTGATTTATGCCTATTAAAGTCGGAAAACTATTTATATAAAAAACAAACAATTTCCTGTGTAACTAACATTAAAATATATATATTTACTAAATAACAGCATTGAGAGTTTCTATTCCAAAATTGTGATTTTAACAGGATACTTTCAAAAGTTCTCCTGAAAATACTTATTGGCTAATTATCTCTCCTAGAAGATATATAATAATCCTTTTTATTAACTACAGATTTCTGTAATATTTATATAAAAGGAAATAAGAAAATATTTCAGAGTGAACTCTTAACTGGACGCACCACATATGTATATGATTGTTAAAATACTGCTGACAAAATGATTAATTATTTTAAGATAAACATGTAATTTCATATAAAATGGTTTAATATTTTCTCATCGATCTTGATTACTTTATTATAAATACATACATATTAAAATAATACACCACACGAGATAGGGAACAACTATATAATTAGGATAAAGCTTTGGTAGAAAAATGATTTATGTCTTCAACAAAGTATTCGTATTATTTCATTTATTCATTGCAGGACCGATGCCGGACAGTCCCCCCGTGGACTCCGACACCTCATGGGAGTAGCGCCGTCGAATTAACTAGCCACTAGTCACTCCCCACATCTAGCAGTTGTTAGGTGTTAGTGGCTGTAGATCCCAGAATCATGTGCCCTAACCAGATGGAGAGAACCTAGAATGACCGCCTTCTGTTCCGTTCTTCCTGTTCAGCACCTATGTTTCGGGCTTTTAAACGATTTGGATGAAGCTCAGTGACTGACTCTAATCTAGCTCCCACTCCTACAGTTTTATGATATTTCACAAATCACAAGAGGAGATCTGAACTCCTGATGTTACCTGCCATACTCATTACGGCACCCTTGTTGACATGGGAGGTACACAAGAGGAATGGACGATCTAGGATGAATACTTCTTTGAATATTCATCATCTTGCGGGTATCTCCGTCCAATTGGCGCAGCTTGTCTACCACCCACTTCTTTACTAGAGCAGATTCAGAACGGCAAGCATGTGTCTGTACTTACCGCGGAAAGAATCCTCTATTTGTTTGATATTCTGGATGTGTCTTTGTTGCACACCCAGATATCCCTTAGGACGCTTCCATCTGCGAGTTGCGCATCTTCAGAGAATTCCCCACATCTTCCTCTCTTGAGGTGGACGACTGCAGATTTGTGCAACCCAAATTCCATACTAATTGCTTGCGTGTATTCTTTAACCACCTTAAGAGCGTTTTCTGGTTCTCTCTCTCCGCATGAAGTTTAAGGTTCTCCATAAAAAATATATGGGTAACTTTATGCCATCGGTCGCTGGGTGGTCTACATTGAAATTCGTGGGTTTGGCGGAGCCCAACTGACAACGGTAGCAGTGAGATGCAGAAGAGGAGAAGACTCAAGGAATAACCCTAGAATGCTGCTCTCCTGAATTCCATCTGCTCTGTGACCCGCTGTGCTCCAGGTGTTATGGTTGTAAAGCGAGCCTTCCAGAGAAGCAGCAGTTGTTCTATATATCTCACCGCAAGGCATTCGGGTAAGTGTAGCAATAGCTCACGAGATGTTATATCAAATGCTTTGCGGCCAGTCCATTAATAGATTTCACCTCTATCGCACAGAATCCTGTGCAACATAGCGGTCTATGAGCAGGTTGTCCTTGCAACCTGTCATGCCCTTTGTAATACCACGATATTTATGTATCTGCTGGAAGACTGGATTAACAGACCTCAGTATCCTGGAATACAAGATATAAATATTTTGGTAGCTGAAATTGAAGCAAGTGATCAGCCTATAATTCTTTGGGTCGGAAAGATCTCCCTTTTGGAGACAAACTTGTCCGGAATCTGCTGCCCTTGTTCAACCATGTGTTAAAAACTCGCACCAGACGGTGATCAATGGAAGAAAATATCTTCTATTACCAATTGCTTATGCCTTCTGGGCCTCGAGCAGCGAAGTTTTTAGTGCCAACAAGAGCTGCTTGGACACACTTATTCAGGTGCTTCAATGTCTACGGCAAAAGGCCTCGAAGTGTGCGATTGCTGGAGTGGATGCGTCCTTCCAGAGAGCATTTGCAGCAGTGGGCGGATTATCAACAACACGCTTTGAGTCTTGAAACAGGTGGGGGGGGGGGAGGGTTCATATGGAACAATGTGTTTTGTTCTATACTCCTCACTCACATGTTCAATATTTTCTTTATGGCCATAATTGTTCGAATCCTATCTTATCTGTGTTACTTGATGGTATACATCACTGTCAGATTTAGAGTGTGGTGTATAAGAATTTTTTGCTTAATTCATTTAAATTTCGAAATTCCCTTGAAAATATATAAACATTTTTGCAAATTGTTCACACTTAAATTAAATTTTTTTGGCAAACCTAGTGGTTACGGGGCCTACGACAACAGAAATGGAGAATACAGGTGATTCAGAGTTTCTCATCGAAAGTGATTTTTTTCGTATCACCACGAATAAAAAAGTTGTTCTTCTTCTGGGCTCAGTCTGTGGACACACCGTATACAGACATATTATTTTAAAAATATACATTACTATTAGACATAAGCGGTAAACTTAAACAAATAATAGGATCAGCCATTTAATCACCTGCGTTGGTTATCAAGATATTAAAAGATAAATTGTTTGTCATTCGACACACAAATGGGGAATCTTAATTAATCTTCGATATTTAGCTTAAATAAAATAAGTAATTTCATCATTTTTTTTTCATTCCAGCTTTATTCAAAAAAATATTTACGAAATTTCTTTAATCCAATGAGTATTGTCGAAATTTACTTCCAAATTCACGGAAAATTGTCTCCCTCATAACTTTTTATTTTTGTCCTAGAAAAAAATGGTAAAATCAAAAGTTGTAAGAGATGCTCATCTCATCTCAATGCACTAAACGAAAAAATAATCGAGCATCGCGTTTCAAAGATATAAGTACACCAAACTTGGAATTTTTTAATGGAACACCCTATTTATTTTTGAATTTTTGAATTCGTTACTTCTCTCTTCTTTAAGATCCAATGACGACTCAGTGTCCAACTAGAAATATCAAATTCTGGCTTTGCTCTTTCAGAATTCGTTTAAAAATCTATTACTGTTAAAAATGTTCAAGAGAGAACCTTGTCTTCATATCAGTTAATTCCATTATTTTATTCCTAGGTAGAAATATTATTTTTATTTTATTTCAATAATCATTATGATAAATAACTAAGAATTGCTTAAAATTAAGTATATTCACATGTACCTTTGATAAATCTTTTGTTGAAATATGAACTTTACTTATTTCTTCAATAAAAAACAGAGAAAACTTTATTTCCTATTTTTTTATTTCTAGAGGACTTAGTAACAATTTTTATACATCCTGTATATGTGCTAACTGCAAAACTTTTTCTCAATGGCTATCCAATATCATGAGAATGTTTACAATAACTCTGTCACTCGAACCATAAATCTACTATCAGCTGTTATAATTACCTACTCTTAAAAAGAAACAGATCAACGACGACACCAAATACTGATCATTCTCTGCCTAACTCGTCGAACTACACGTACATCACATACCTATCAAATAAAAAAACAAAATAAAATCCACCCATACAATGAAATTAAAATAGTAAATTTATATTAGGTAAGAAAACACTTTTTTAGATATGCATTCTGTCACTAATCTAATTTAAGACATGTAAAACCATTATTTTTAGCTTTTAACCTTGAAAAAGTCCGAAAACTCGGACGAAACGTAGGATAAATTATTGTCCATGTACCTGGCTGGAAGTCCTCTAGAAATAAAAAATAGGAAATAAAGTTTTCTCTGTTTTTTATTGAAGAAATAATTTCTACTTTAACAGCCAACAACTTGTGAAAAATATCATCTATGAAATTTACTGTTTGATATACATATTAATTTATCAAATAAAACTATTAATATCTTAATTTTCTTTTTTAATAAAGTCCAAAAAAACGACGGCCAATAATACCCAATCTACTTCTACCATGAACAGCTCACTAGTGATCTCTAATCCGCTAAGTATGCTCCAAACAAAAACGCAATAAGCGGTTTATTATATCGGTGGTAGCGTTCAATAACTCATGTGTTTTCTATGAACAAAGGATATACGTCTCTTGTAGAACGCTCAACTTCACCCTCACAATATTCACTTGTTATTCGCGTCAGAGCCCGCTATGTTTTCATGAATGGCAGATGATCAAGTGTTTTCTGTACTAAAATTTTATATTAAAGAGCAAGATGATAATAAAAAATATGTAGTACATAGAACAGTTGGAGAATTGAAAGAAATAATTTACAAATTCTAAATAATTAGTTTTGTTATTATAGTATATTTCTTATCGAGAAATATATCTGTCACTACCTTATAAAACTTATGGTGGTTGCTATCAAATGTTACCATATATTAAAGTTATGTAAAGGTAACAGTTACCATAGTAGAGAACTATTAATTGTTTAGGTTTATAGTTGTGTTGGTTGTTGCAATTTTAAAAATCGGTTTCAAATAGTGCAGAATTGCAGAATAACTTCTATAAACTTCTATAAAGTTTTCATATTTCATTTCAGTTCACTCAAAAAATCTAATTTGACTGTGTTACCCATATTTACAGGAATTATAACTCTTTAACAATGATAAAGGATAATCAATAAGATATAACACAATACCTATTAATGTAGGTAATAGTTTTTCAGGTGCAATGATAATATAATTTAATATTTACAATATACTACCAAACAAAATTTTTCGTATATATTTTTTTATATTGTTATAAAAAACAACTCGATAAGAAAAGGTGCGTCCATTGTGGGTGTCATACAATGATTTGTGATTCTTTCTTAATAAACAATAGGCTTTACGTAGTGAATTATTAATGATGAAATTTGCGATTTTTAAATTTCTGGCCTGCTGAACCAAAGTAGAATAGTAGATTTTTGTATTCTGTAAACCGCAGCAGGAGTGAAGTACCCCGAAACATCTCGAGGGCGCAATTCAGTATCACCGCCTCGTCGTAATAGACAAAGGTATGCGAGGAATGAAAATAAAGATAGAATCGCCAGCATTTGCCAGACAGAAGAACCTGAAATAATTAAGTCAAATTGCCCAAGACCCACAACGATCCTCTTTGAGGAAGGAATCATCGAAGAAGTGAATGTACTTGTAACAAAAACATAAATTAGTGATTTTACGACATAATCTATTTAGTTTTTATACTTCTGCGTCCATAGGTTGATGTGAAAATTGAAAATAAAATCTGATTTAAGGCCAATGTTTTATTTTATTTTTAAAACATACTCAGGATGATAAATAAAATCATATAAAAATATGAGCCCATATTTCAGTTTGATGAAATAATATAGTTGATACATTGAATGCTAAAATAGAGACAAACATTAAACAACATCAAACTACTATAGTAAAATTTATTCTGTCTGCAGTAGGACATAATATTTAAGTTTTATTCAATTTCATTACAAGGTAACAGATTTATTGGATTGGTAGCTTCTATCCTGGTTTGAAGTATTAAAATTTATATCCAATCCCGTTTTAATTTTGAATACATAATATTTGTACTCATTGTCATTCTAGTGAAATTTTCATTTTCTTCACCCTAAAGAATGAATTTATTTCGGTTCGTTAACCAAGAAAGAATTAACAACTTTTTACATTTCATTAGCAAATTCAACAGACTAAAGACTTTTTACAACTTTTTAAATTACTTTAATCAAACCCATAATTTGAAATTTTCTCCGGAATAATTTTATTTTAATTGTCTCGCCTTTTTTAATTATATTTTTGCCGCTAGAATTTTTACTCGATAAGGTGAACGGGGTCACTAATTATTTTAATTTGCCAATGACAATGAAATCGAGGAAACGAAAATATTTTTAAATTCAGTCAAGTTGCGAATGTTAAATAATGAAATAAAAATGCTTATTAAAAAAAAATTTTAATCTTTATTGGTTATTTCCCAGACAAATACATTTTATTTTTGGATGGAAATAATTTCATCATTATTGAGTAGAAGTAATTTAAAATAAATCTACCGTCTTTAGATTAGATTCTCACTTTCATTAATGAATGAATAGAATAATAATTAATTTCAATGCAACTGCAATTGCTTCATTTTTCAACTGTAAGGGATGACAGTTTAAACATAAATTTGATCAAAAATAATAATGCCTTTATTTACTATAATATAACATAGACATTAAACATTTTTTTTTATAAAAATATTATAGAAAATGGCGAGGTTCACTTACAAGGAAATTAAAGTGCTTTCCACTTAACCAGCTTACCTTAATTAATTAATATAAAGAGACTAAGTGGGCATATTATATTTCAGAAAGTCATAAAAATTTCGATTTTGCAAAAGAAAAGAAAAATACAAGTAAACAAGTAGGTACATTCTAAATGATAATTTGTAGGGTAAAACGGTAACTGCGGAAACTAACCTAAGGGGAAAATATATAAATATAAAACTGTGGCGTTGTAAAAATATATATATATATATATATATATATATATATATATATATATATATATATATATATATATATATATATATATATATATATATATATATATATATATAACAAAGAATAGAAGGTCACTGCAGGATGAGATGTAACAGGAAGAAAAGGATAATGGGTATTGCCCGCAAAAAAGGATGAATCCGTCGACACGTGTTTCTGAGTCACTACTCGTAATCATGACGGCTATAAGTTGTAAGGATAGGTACAACTTAGGTTCAACAACACAAGAGGAGACCACTGACAGGAAGCCAGTCGCACATTTGTGGCTGCAATTGAAAGACCCCGTGTTTACAGGGCATCAGACAATATTGCCACGGAGGCAACTATAGCTACCTGCGTGGTTATGATTACGAGTAGTGACTCAGAAACACGTGTCGACGGATTCATCCTTTTTTACGGGCAATACCCATTATCCTTATCTTCCTGTTACATCTCATCCTGCAGTGACCTTCTATTTTTTGTTACTCTAAACCCTGGGTAGGGAATACCACGCAGGTAGCTATAGTTGCCTCCGTGGCAATATTGTCTGGTGCCCTGTAAACACGGGGTCTTTCAATTGCAGTCACAAATGTGCGACTGGCTTCCTGTCAGTGGTTTCCTCTTGTGTTGTTGAACCTAAGTTGTGCCTATCCTTACAACTTATAGCCGTCATGATTACGAGTAGTGACTCAGAAACACGTGTCGACGGATTCATCCTTTTTGCGGGCAATACCCATTATCCTTTTCTTCCTATATATATATATATATATATATATATATATATATATATATATATATATATATATATATATATATATATATATATATATATATATATATATATATATATATATATATATATATATATATATATATATATATATATATATATAATAAATATATATATATATATATATATATATATATATATATATATATATATATATATATATATATATATATATATATATATATATATATTATCTTTTTTAAAGTGGTTATATTTTAGAATCTTTATATTTTCTGAAATAGGATTTTAAAGTTTAGCAGTATTTCAAAGAGAAAGATCTTTCAAATAAAGCAGATGAGTGTAGTGGCGGCGTCGGCAAACATCTATTGCTAGTATTAATTGCACGAACGATCCCTCGTAGTATAACTTTGTCCAATACCTAGTGTGGTATTTTACTCTGCAAAAGCAGCAAGTGTGTAACAATCTCCTTTGATGCATTGTTAACCAGTGTAGTTCCAAAATCTTACTCGATGTTGACTCATGTTTTTATTCCATAAATAAATCTAACGCAGGAATTTTGCCCACGTTGTATACGCATTTCATCATTTTCAGTTAAGCAAGAATGGTAAACTTTATCTACAAAGTTGAAGTGATTAAGAACCAGTGTTTTACATAACATTGCCTTTGTATTCTTATCCAATATTGCAAAATGTCCATACAACAATTTTAAAGCAGAATAAGATTTCTTTATGAAATTAATTATATGTTGTGTGAATCTTAATTCTCATTCAATATAAAGGCCTAAATTGCGAGTTGCGTCTACAATTTCTAATTTTTTGAATTGAATTTAATACGTAATTTTTTTTGCATGCTTGTGTTTGGGGGTTACTGCCAAAGAACATAATTTTTGATTTGTCTGGATTTATTTGAAGACAGTGATCAGTTGAAACATTACATAAAATTTTTAAATTAGCATTTATTTTAAGATTTGCATTGTCGACATCATCAAAACTAAAGGAAAAGTAAATTTGAGCATCATCCGTGCATTAGTGAGTTTCGCAATTATTTAAGAAATATAGTATTTTGAAGTATATATGGTAAGCAATAAGGACTCATAATATAGATCCTTGTGGAACACCTTTATGGATACCTAATGGTTCTGACATATCATTTCCGAATTTTACCAATTGCTATCGTTGGCTAAGATAACTCCCAATCATGGCTACAGCAGTATTTGCAAATCCATTATAATGATGAATAGCTAAAAGTAACTGATGATTTACCATATCAAATGCTTTAGAATAATCTATAGTACTAAGACTGTTAATTAGTTGCTGTCGCATGCATAGAATATATCATCAGTTAGTTTTAATAAAGCTGTCACACAGCCATGATTGGGGCGAAATCCAGATTGATTATCAGGTATTATTTTGTATTTTTCAATATACTCACGAGTTTGTTGATTTAATATGTTTTCCAAAATTGCGCCGAGTGGTAGGTAGGAACTGAGGCCTCAACCCACGGATCATACACTGGCTGTACACGGCGGTCATCAGGCCAGAATGAATCCATGGTCTGGTAGCCGAGCGTGGACAGAGCGATTACGTTCCGAAAGCTGGCAAAAGTCCAGAGACTAGCCTGCCTAGGGATCACTGCGCAATGAGAACGACACCGACAGCTGCTCTGGAGGTTCTGCTAGGCCTGCCAACGCTTCCCTCGTGGATAAAGAGGGAGGCTATGGCGGCCTATATGAGAATGCGGGATTCTGGGAGCTGGCAGTGTTCAGGCAGAGCTGAAGGTCACGCAGCAATTGCTGGATTGACAGAGAGGGAAATCCCTCTCTCTGTCCTAAAGGTGAGAGAAGCGAAAGAGCAGCTAAGGTTGGAAAGGAATTACACTCTCACTCTTCCCAGTAGGGAGGAGTTCCTCAATACCTATCATTGATAGGTATTGAAGAAGGCCCTACATGTCTAAGATGCAGGAGTGATGAAGAAACATCTTACCACTTCCTGGGACAATGTGAAGCGTTTGGGCGCCTGAGACACAGTTTCTTCGGTTCTCAGGCGCTTCTAAGGGAGGAGATGAGCTCTATACCTACATTTGTGTTAACTACGATTTCATCAGTTCTTGTATTTAAAAAATCCTCTAGTCAGTCAAACAATTTATAATAATTTATTTGAGTTATTAGTTATTATATTCCTAATATCTCTGAACCTCTACATTATAAATTTTTTTGTTTAATAAAAGTAGGCAATCTTCACTTTCTTCTAAACGTGACATACGATTGTTTTTCGTGATTCATGAATTATATTCAATAAAAATAATTAGCACGAACAATAAAATTTAATATTAAGTATCTGATTTTAAAAAAAATTCAGTGTAATTTAATTTTATTAGGTTACATAAAATAATTTATATATACAACTATTGCTGGAATTTTCATGTGTGGTATGGTAATTTTATCTAATAACTTGGATTTTAAGTGCATGACCTAAATGGTAATGCCTGTCACGAGTGATATTAAAAATTCAACGGTCAAGATTGATTTTACATCAAGCTTGCTTTGGACAGCAATCACGTGACTGAAAGATGGCGACGTGATTCATGACACCATGCCTGGATAACTTCGATCAAATAACACATAATTTTCACATATGTTATGTTCGTGTAAAGCATTTAATATTATGGCGTTTCTCTGAATGATAATTTGTGAGTATATGCCAGACTTATATTCATGTTGATTTAACTTTGTTTAAACTGTGTCATAACTATTTTATTTACTTTCTCGGTTTACATTGTACTGGCCTAATGCTAATTAAAACTGTCGTAAAAATCAAATCTTGGTAATGAAAACAAAACAGACAGATCTTTTTCATGGTTCTTTGAAAGTTATTTCTCTTCTGAAAAACCCGTCAAATATTTTTAACACAACCTGAATTATTTATCAAAATATAAAAATATTGTTTAAATTTAATAGGTGGTATTATATTATATATAACCACCAGTAGGGTGTAATTCAAATGTATCTAATGTTAAAAATAAGAGCAGAATAATCTGAAAAGTCAACATACTGTTTCGCAAAGGAAATTTATTTCTCTTCTCAAGAGATTTTTAAGTTTTTATACAAAATTGTTAACTATTATTTCTGATTCTTTATATTTTATTTCTTTGCAATCATTCCTAAGAATGCAGAAAATTTTAATGCAACATACTCTAGAATCTACAGTGGCAGTTTTACTCTTAGAGAATATAGGACTTAAAATAGTAAATTTTTACTATCTTTCATTTTTATTTTATTTTATTATAAATTACCCCTTGTTTTATCTTAGTTCCCTTCAGTTTACGGATGTCGAGTTCCGGCATGTTTACAAAATATGCCAATACATGGTTCATTTTTGGACTAGTCTAACTTCTTCAGCTGGACTTTAAGAGAATATTCTCATAGTATGTACAGAGTGTCAACTCTAATTTTGAACCCCCCCTTTATTTCTTTATTTATGAAGATTTTTAAAATTTAAAAATGTGGCCGTATCTGAAATTTTCCGAGTTTTTCAAAAATAATATTCAGAATTACCTAATGCCAATACGACAGGGTGGTGAGAGAAAAGTTGTTTTTTTTTTTAAATGGAACGACCTGTATATTTTTTGATCGGTTTGAGCTGATGACCCAAACTTTTTGTATTTTCCTTTACAAAAAATATATTCTTGATGATATAAATCATATCTACTATATCAAGCCATTAAAATATATTTTTCAAGTACTTAAAGCTGATGTGACCTGAAATTTTTCACACATTTGGCCTCATAAAATGGGGTTAGGATAAATTTAACAGTTTGACATTTGAAATGTCTAATTTAGTTACAATAATGTCAATGTCAATAAGAAGAAATTATTAAAATATATATGAATTTTTTTTTGACTGTATCGATGATGCGGATAATTAATTATTTAAACATTTTAATGAAGCATTTCAAGGTACGCTATTAAAATTTAATTGAGGTAAGTGAAGTATTAAATAGAATGATTTTTTTACATAAGGATATATACTGGTATAAGAAAGTCCTGTGCTGGACACATCAGATATTTTTATCCGCTAAATCACCATGATTTGTTCTAAATTTATTATATAAATTCTTGAACGTGTTTTTGCAGGGATCCGAAGTCTGGGGAATCTTCTAGCAAATTCCCTACATGTTGCAGCTTTATTTTTATTGCACAAAAGGTAAATTTTGACAATTGCACATCTTTCTTCTACAGAATACTTCATTTTGCACGTAATTTTTGAACAATATAAAAATGACATTGAGAATAACATTCAGCCAATTGTTTTGAGAGTTAAAAATCAAGTCAGAATGCAAAATCACCTCGAATTAGTGAAATCAAATATTTCTCATGTTTATCCGCGAATATCCCTCATGATTTTGATCTAAATTCAAAAGAGTTATACATTGTTGAAATTAGCTCAAAGAGTACTACAAATTCATCAAATAATATACAGGGCATTCCATTTATAAAAAACAACTTGTCTTTCACCACCCTGTATGTATTGGCACCAGGTAATTTCGATTATTATTTTTGAAAAATTCGGAAAATTTCAGATACGGCCACATTTTAAAATTTTAAAAAATCTTCATAAATTTTTTACTGACTTAGGTTATCAATAACCTTTTTTTCTGATAACTTCTTACTAAATTTTGACGTTTTTCTATACATATAATGCATGTCTACTAAAAAATAAAGAGATCATTTATTTATTTATTTATTTGTACAAAAAACTACCACATATTCCCCAGACCAAAATAGAATGATTAACCTCATCCAAACTTCTTTATAGTTGGCCAATCTTATTCCCAATTTTTTTATTTACGAGAGTCTGGCGCATTCGATAAAACTACACCAATCACCTTCGAACTCTGTACTTGGTTCACCGAGTCTTGACAGCAGATCAAAACAAATACATAATAATATTACATGATGCGCTTATTTACTTGAGCTAGTTTTTACTTCCGTTGGAAATTTTGCAGTTGAAATTTTTCATTTTGGAGATTTTCCGTCAATACCGGAAATTTGGTTCAACGCGGTATTATCATCAGGTAGTTAATATAAATGTATAAATCGATAGTAAGCTTATTCTATACATAATTGATAACCAAAAATGACAATTATTAAACTCTTCTATTGTACATTTTTAGTATTTTTGAACTTCAGTGATTATGGCAGTACTACTGTATCATCTTTATAAGATTTCATCTACTAAAGATATTTCGTTTTTTTTTAATCACATTTTAGGGCTGGTTTATCTCCGCAACAAATGGTTACAGAGATAAATTAGGGTCAAAAGCACTTTTTTTGCTTTATCAATTTTTGTAAAGGGGTTTGGTGGTGGTTTGTTTCAGTGATTTTTTGAGAACGATGAACTGAAGATACATCCCAGTGTTTTGATAGTATACGAGATAATTACACGCCTCTACTACGTCGAATCAGCTTTGCTGTCTTTAAATCAGATAATTGGAAATGATCTTTCCATTTATATATATTTTTGTACTACTTTCTGGGAATACAATAATTATGAACTAAACCTTGAACTACTCCTTATATGTTCAAACACCAAGAACAGTTTTTTCACCATTCAAGCATTTTACCTAAAAAATAGTAGTATAACTGTGGCATTGTAAAAAGATAATATCAAGGGTGAACATATTTTCCTTCACATAATATACATTTTATCATATCAATTTATATTTTAGAATCTTTATATTTTCTGGAATAGGGTTATAAAGTTTAGTAATGGTATGAAAGAAGGATCTTTCGTGTAAAGCAGATGAGTGCAGTGATGGCATCAGCAAATTTCTACTATTAATTGCATGAATCCCTCGTAGTGAAACTTTGTTGTTTGTGAAGTTTTATGCTTCTAGTAATTTATGGCAAAAACAACGAATGTATAATAATCTCTTTTGCATTGTCTACCACTGTAGTTCCAAATTCTTACTAGATGTTGACTCATCTTTTTATTCCATAAACAAATTTAACGCAGGAATCTTGCACAGGTTGTATACGTATTTCGCCATTTTTTGTTAGACAGGAATGGCAAAGTATATCTGCAAAATGAAAGTGACTAAGAACCAATGTATTATATAGAATTTTGTCAGAGAATTTTGTCAGAATCTTAATTCTGAATCAATATAAATGTCTAAATTACAAGTTACATCTACAGTTTCTAATTTTCGTGAATTTAATTTCATAACTAATTTGTGTTTACATTAATTTTTGATTTGCCTAAATTTATTTAGAAACATTGTTCAGTTGAAACGTTATGTAAAATGTTTGAACCAACATTTATTTTAAAATTCTCATTGTCGACACCATCAAAGCTAAAATTTAGGCAAATCAAAAATTAATGTAAACACAAATTAGTTATGAAATTAAATTCACGAAAATTAGAAATTGTAGATGTAACTTATAATTTAGACATTTATAACATTTTATGAGGAAATTATCATTACATTTTACATAAATAACTAATTTTGATTACATTTCACTCATTGGAGCCGGTTCTAGGAGCCAAAGCACTATTAAATTTTAAGGTATCTCTCTTTTTTTATAATAAGGCAAAGGTATCAAATTAACACATATAATGATTCCTCTTTTTCAAAAGTTGACATAAATAGATACTATATTACAAATAAAACCCACCACTAATGATAACAAAACAATTTGATACAAAAAATGACTTCACGTTGTAATTTTGAATTATTTAACTAAAACTATGTCTGAGCTCAGATAAATAAAATTGAAATTAACAGAGTTCTCAACATCAATGAAATGTCTGTCTTATGACACAAACAATACAGAATCTTAACTAAAAAATACTACCGTATATTGGATCTCTTAATAATTTAGTTACTTGGTATGTATGGTATGTACTCATAATATGTCATTTCTGGAAATATCTGAGGTATGACATGTAGGTACTCTGTTAATATAAGTCGGAACTATAATAATATTTTCTTTACTTTAAAACAATAAATATCAAATTGGTTTTTTAAATTATGTCACCTGTTGTTTGATTTTATTAATTCCTGCAATCCAAAATGGCATAAATTATCGAAAGTGAAATAAAGTATTTCACAGTAGTTAGATAAATAGTTGATATATTTAAACAATATTTACACAGAGCAATTTGTGTAAATATTAACTCCCAGTAAAATGCACTATAACTAGGAATGAAAAATTGGAAGTTAAATAAAAATATTTGAGTCAAAAAAATATTTACAATTATTTCATATGTATGTACGAAGGATTTAAATCATGTTTACAGATTAAATAAAACTTTCAAATTATATTGTAACTGTTGGTAAACAGTTTAATAATCTACGTTGACATCACACAACATTTAAATAAAAATATAAATATAATAATCAATAAAACACACATACCTTCTGTTTTCAAACTCAAATAATATATTATAATTATTATGTACTTACAAAAGCTTTATTTAGTACAAATATATACAGGGAGTGTCAACACAAACTAGAAACTATGAAGTTGATATATTATTTTGCAATTTTCACATAATTATTGTGTTTGATATTCTTTTTGAGATGGGAGGTTAATACTCCTATTTCTACTTTTTTAATATTTGTTTATACATATAGTGAAGGTGAATAATAGTACTGAAAAATAGGTGAGTATTTTTGCACCTCCACTAAATAAATAATATTCTTAGTAATATTTGAAAAAATATATAAAAATGTAATTATCGATAAAACTGTATTAGTCTATTTCTTATTGTGAACTCAAAATAACATTTGTTTTTAATTATAATATACCATGGAGAAAGTTAACTTTCGAAGAAAGATGTGTGGTCATTGGAATGATTCGTGGACTTCGTAGTTTATGGCTGAAAGGTCTTGTTGTATCGTCGACAAATAGAACGACACAGTCAGAACTAATTTCAACTTCTAGGTCATTGATATACAGCAAGAATATCAATGGACCTGAAACCGATCTTTGTGGAACTCCTTAATTAATATCAGTTACGCTTGATCCACTGTTGTTAATATTAACATAAAATTTTCAGTTGTGCAGATAATTTAATATATTATCTCTAAAATCAAAGAACTCTAGTTTATCCTTAATGAGATTTAAGTCTAAACTGTCGAAGGCTTTAGACAAATCAAAGAACAATGTTCCTATGTAGTGTCTTTTACTTCTACTTTCCGTTGATCTACCATGTCTAGAGACGTGTTGACTCTCTGACAGTAAATTATATTTATTTAGGTAATTTATGACATGATTTTCTCTATGGCTGTACTTATGATGGTTAAGATAGTGATAGGCCTATAATTATCTATTACTTCAGCATTCTTTAATTTTAGTACCTACAGGAATTACCTTACCAATTTTCAAGTCATCTAGAAATTGACTTAGTTCCACAGATCTATTATGATACATGCCATAGGTTCAGCAATGACATTACATTACATATATCTTTAAATAGTTAAGTTGATATCCAATCCCCACCCACTGAGTTCGTTTTTTTTTTGATTTTTTATTATATCTTTTCTTTCACACGCCACTACTGGCTAAAATAGAAATGAATACATATAAGATTTTTTTTGTGTTTTTATGTTGTTAGATACAAAATTGGTATTGCAATTTGATACAGGCAATATTAATGAAATATTTTACAAATTCTGAGGCTAACACATGTTCCTGTGTGATATACTGTCCAGTAATATTTTACTTGATTGGTAAATTTTGTTTATTTCTCCCACTTTTTTCATGTCGTTAATAGTTAGTTGACTAGTTAATATAACTAACTAGCCTAACCCAACTTAAGAATAACTAATAAAATATATTATATTGCATAATGAGAAAAATTGTATAAATCTATAATTATATAAAAGTACATAAACAATTCTTAAATACGAAATACGACGGATACAATAACGTTTTTAGAAAAACGTGAAATCTTCCTTGTACTGATAATATTTTTATCACTGCCACCACAAACAAAATTTGAGTCTTAATTAAAATAAGTCAATTGCACATACATCATCCAATAGTACATTTTTTTTAACTGATAAAAAATATATAGTATGATAGTTTTGGCAATAGAATTTATTAGTATAAACGGGTAGGGACTACATGATATTAAAAAATTATATAATAATTATATTTTGAATTTGTTACAAATTTGGACATTCTAGTAAACTGTATTTTATTTTAATTTTACCTAGGTATAAAGGATGTTATTACAAACATTTTATGGTAGAAGATTGCGTCACCATCAAGGTACGTTGTTGATAAGAACATGATTACGTTCTTATCTTTACTGCGGTACAGCTCTAACAAAATATTCTGATACTGATGCAACTACAGAATAACATTTACGAGACTAAAATATTTATATTACATTATAAAATAATAACAATCTTAATAAAAGTTTTAGAATTAGTAGACGGAATCTAATAAAAAATTTATGAATAATAGAGAACTTTACAAATACACTTTTTCTGAAAAAAAGTGACAGTTGTATCCAAATGTTAGGATGAAATAAAAAAAATTTTAAACTTAATTTTAAACTATATTCGTTTAAAAATCAATAGGAGAAGGCGAGAAGAAATAATAACGCAAAATGAACACAGTAAATTAGATAAATATTACAGAGTATTTTGAACAGTAATAATTGAATATTAAATGAGGATCAGGTATTGTGTTAGAACATATATTATGACTGCCATGTTGTAAATGATTTTGATAGAATTTACTTTATTAATTGTAGGGCAAGCTATAATTAATTGCAATGTTCCTTGAAATTTTTATTGCTGTACATGTTTCTTAGATGCTAATCATCTAAGAAACATGTACATTTGATTTTGTCAATAAAACGTTCTCACCAAAAAATTTTTTCTAGTTATTTTCTTTTATGTTTGGCATTAAATTGTTATATAACCACATTTTAAAACTTACAGGTTATACTCTAACAAACCGCCCATGATATTTCAATATAAATTAAAATTTTATGATCCTCAAAATATTTTGTCGTGGAATTATTTGCAAGTTGGTAATAACTGAATCGAGTTGTCAGTTATTTGTATCAAATTTACTCTTTAAATAGCAGTGAAATTCATCCTTATTCGATTAAGATTTTATAAAAAACACTTCTTTTTATCTAATTGTAAGCGCACCTTTAAATTGCTATAAAAATAGTTTCGGATTAATTAGTCTATCACTTAATTTTGCTAATTAGTACAGTAGTTATAGATTAATAAATTGAGATTATTTGCAAACTAAACTTGCAGATGTTGTTTAATTAATAACTTAAACATACATTTATTTATTCATATTATTTCTAGCATATTTCGTTAATTATTTATAAACCAGATCAAATATACTTCATAGCAATCAAAACAAAACCAGCAAAGCATGCAGCTAACGCAAACGGTGCAGCTAGCAGTTTTACTAGGACAAATTTATTAGTTGTATTATATATCTGTTATTATTTGTTATCATATTAGATAGTATATATAGAATTTTGTTTTTTCTTAATAAATCAGTTTCAATCAATCTGTTGTTGCTCATTAGTACTTTTTTCCAAGCCTAATTCAGCACTTGAGGCTGCGTCCAGGGAGTCGCATTGGTCGTACATTATTCCTTCGAGCTGAATGAAGAGAAGCGTTGCAGCAGAAACCGACATACCTGATGTTGCAACGGTAGACGAGCAGGTGCCTACAAATGTCACAACTACAAACAGTAACACACCACACAGGAGCAAGGGTACGCCCCTTAACTTAAGGACGTTATTCATATTATTTGGCCGGCTGCTCAGTACTCTACCAAAATCTACACAAGCTAAGTACATGATTCAGTATCCACTACCAGGACTGTACGTTGAACATATTGAGCATGCCAGAATCAAAGGAGGTAGTTTCAGAGTGAAACTGAAATACGCCAAGGCTAAACTCAAGGAAGATGTAGCTGCCTCCTCCGACGTTATCACGCAATTTGAAAATTTCTGTAACACAACCAAGAAACCCAATGTACTGCACTGGTCCATCATCTAACTGAACAGCATAATCAACCGCTATGGATCAAGGATGTGATGGATCGAATCATATACAATCGATCCAAATGGAGACTATTGGGTAAGTTACTAACTCTATCTTTTAGGTCAACGACAAAGTCTATCAGGATATTGACTTGTTGGAGAAGAATCAAACAGAGTTAATAAGAGCTTCGAACCATCAAACCAAATTTATGATAGCCACATTGTCAACATTTAATGACACCGAAAGCCGGATTAACAACCAATTCGGACGCTTCAAAATAAAACTGAATCAGGCAGCAAACAACATGGGATATTGGTACAAGGCCACTCATACCCATAAATTAAACACATCCATCTGCTAAGCGCATATCAAATAACCTCCAACTTCATAAATTAACTTTGACACTACGTTCATTTCAACCGAGGAAATCTCTACGACCTCATTTTACCAGCCCATATAAGTAACATTATTCAAGACGTCTACAACAAACTTCCAACCAACCTCAATGTAATATTTTCAGGTGTAAAGATGAACGTGGAACATGATGAAACATTCGTTCATATTTTTGGATACCTTCCGATCGTAGACGTCATTGATTTTGTTGAAAATAACTCCCACACCATTAAGGGTTGAAAATGCGTTCTACTGGGTATTTGACTTACCAAACGAACTTCTAGCTGTCGACTACAATACACAGTTATATTTCCAAGTGACAGCAGACGAATGTAGGAACAGAATCACCAACGTTAACAATAATTACCTTTGCTCGCCTACAGTGGTAAAAAACACCGAAACAAGCCCAAACTGCATAATCTATGAATTATATAAAAGGAGCGAACCCACCAAATGCAAGATTAAAAGGAACAATATCCAAACCATTGTCTGCCAACCATTGTTCGTGACCAATACATGGATGTTTATTGTTACAAAACCGATGCAGGTTCCTGTCGCGTGCAATGGTATCAGAGGAGACGTGCTACTCAACGCCACAGGATTCATTCAAACATCACAAGACTGCATCATTAAAATCAAAATGAACATCTTGGCTCCAAAACGAGTGGACAGTATCTCTGTTCTAGCCAGCTATGCAAGGTCGATTCCAGTGCTAGGGTAAATAACATTCGAACATCAAATTCAGGAAGATATCCAAGAAGAGCCGGTTTTTAAATTCTCCGATAAATGGACGATAAATTAGCCGATCTAACCATAAAAGAAGAAAACTGACAGAAGCAACTTCATGAGACAAAATGGCACTCAATACACCATTCTCTTATCACCAATAGTGCCACCACTATCATCATCATAGTCATAATAATTCCTTTGTTGGGATACGCCCGTCTCCTGCTGCAACATAAACGCAGACAGCAGCCTACAGAAACCTTTAAATTCGCAATCTGAGATGATTTAGCTCTAGCCGTTACGGTGAAAAAATCAAAAAAATCATAAAAAAACCAGCAAAGAATGCAACTAATGCAAACGTTGCATCCTTTGCAAATTGGACAAATTTATTAGGTCTATTATATATTTGATATTATTTGTTATGATATTAGATAGTATAAATAGAATTTTATTTTTTTCTTAATAAATCAGTTTCAACCAATCTGTTGTTGCCCATTAGTACTCCTTTCCAAGACTAATTCAGGACGTGAGGCTACGCCCAGGGAGAATTAACCACCACAAACCATACAGAATTCCTGCTGTATAAACCACCCTTATTCTACGTCACCGTCAGTGGTTCCTTCGAATCCTGGTCACGAGCATACAGATGTATTGTAAGTTTAGTTCAAAAATAAACAATAATATAAGGTCACCTTGTATTGTATTTTACTTATATATTTTTTGGAATTGGATAATTTTGGCATGTCATTGGTTTTTTGAATTTGGATATATACTACCTAGCACAACCCGTAGAAAATATAAATACTATCATTTCTATATTACTAAAGAAAACTTGTGAAGAAATTCATAGAGGATATTGTGTACTCCACCGTAGCTACTATTTAGTTGCTCTAGCTACTACCCAGCAGGAATTTGAATTTGGAAAGCTGCTCGGATTTTTTTTTGCCTTAAAAAAATTCACTTTTGTACACATTTCTGTGTACATTTTACTTTCCAAAAATGTAATCTAATAATTCTATAATGTTAATGACATTTAACCTATTTTTTTGTACATCTATTTTATAATACCTAAAAACTTAATTAATTAAATTTTTAATTGGTTTTATATTTAACAAAAGTAGGTAACTATTTTTAATATTGTAGTATTTAAATATTAATTTGTTTTCTTTAATTGTTTAATCTGTATTATTCTAAAATTCATTTTATACATAAATTGTTGTTTTCTATTTTTGTTTTTTAATTGCTGACACACGAAGCATTAGTAATAATCAGGACCGCAGTTCAATTACAAATTTAGATCATAATATATAAAACGTGTTTCACATTGCATCAACACAGCTTAACATGTATTTTTTTTATTTTTTTATAAATATCTGATTTTCGTCTTGAGTGAATTGTGCACCATTATAAATACTATGTTTTCACGAAAAAAAATTCTGGAACATAAAAGCCACAGCCTGTAACGAAAGAAGAAATTGCCAAAAATCAATTAAAGATATCAGGGTAAAGTTTACTAGAAAATGTATTGCAGATTTGTATTAAAATTGGTCACATTACTTATAATGCAATGTTTCCACAAGAAAAATCTATTATTAAGTTCTTTTAATACAATTAAAAATGGAAACACCCTGTATCATGTCGAATTAAAATCAATGCAAATACAAACAACGTTTTAAAATATAATTTTCTTCTATATAATCTTTAAACGCCATTTATGACATTGATATTGGATTTACTGCTAATAATTCGACACAAAAATTATTAAAAAAAAAAAAGGAAATAATCTATCAATTTTTTTCGTTAGGCGATGGTTTTTTATATTCAATGAAAACATTATTGAAGTATACTGATGAAACGACGAAACATGCTGTATATAAAACGGGCAAATATATGTGTTTTTCGTTTAGGCCTCCGACGAATTCAGCAATTGGATTTTGTTGACAAATAAAGAGATCCTCTTAGAGTGGAAGCCTTTGTAGAAGAAATTAACCGCAAACTTCTAAATTTCTTGGTAACTTAATAACTAATTAGCAATTCCGTTAATACTGAGTGCCGTCAATAGCGGACGGTAATTAATTTATTTTTATTCTTTCCTGCGTCAGCTCTCCATTTGAATTTATCGGATGTTTCGAATTTCCCCTTCAGTTTGAATAGATAATAATAATAATAATAATAATAATAACATATATAGAGGATATTTTTTTAGGTGAGTTAAGTTAATTTAACCGTAAGTTTTTATATTTACATATATTCTCTAGTTTTATTTTTTTTATACTGTATGTTTTTGTATATTTTTACATTTTCAAAGTTTGAGAAAAAAAATTTTGAAAGTGCCTACTTTCTTTTATCTATTTTTAATGTAAAATAATCACATATTAAAAAAATCATATTATTTATATTACTGTTTATACGTTTTCAGTGTCCTGAAGAAGCTAATCAATTTAGCGAAACGTCGACAAGTTAAAAAAGAAAAAATTTTGTCTAATTTTTATGATCCCTTAACTCACCTAAAAAATAGAATATAATAGAAACAGAATAAGCACGGTAAGAATAGGCACAACTTAGATTCAACAACACAAAAGAAACCAGTGACAGGAAGCCAGTCGCTCATTTGTGGCTGTGGCATCCTTCCTATTATATCTCATCCTGCAGTAACCTTCTATAATTTGTTACTTTAAACCTTGGGTAGGGAATACCACGCAGGTAGCTATAGTTGCCTCCGTGGCAATATTGTCTGTTGCCCTATAAACACGGGGTTTCCTCTCAATTGCAGCTACAAATGAGCGACTGGCCTCCTGTCAGTGGTTTCCCTTGTGTTGTTGAACCTAAGTTGTGCCTATCCTTACAAATTATAGCCGTCGTGATTACGATGGTGACTCAGAAACACGTCTCGGCGGATTCATCCTGTTTTGAGGGTATTACCCATGATCCTTTTCTTCCTATTATATTTCATCCTGCAGTAACGTTCTATACTTTGTTATATATACAGGGTGTCTCATCAGGAACTGCATCGATCGATATAGGGAAAGGTACACACCAGACAATTTAGGGAGCTACAAACGGCAGTATGGCCAATCCAACTAAAATAATTACAAGCATCTGGCACTTCCGGTTATACCGGAAATCGATACCAACTTGCTTATTATAAATGAAACACCCTATATGTTTTAGGGTTTTCGAAAAGAGCATAATATCTGAGTCAGAAACATGTAGGATACCATATGCCTAAACCCAGCCGTTTCAGAGATATTTGACATTTTAAAGAAATTTTGACAGGTGTAATTGTTTACAATAACCTCTATAACTTTCTTCGTGTAAAACATACTCATGTTGTGCATGTGGAAAGACCATAAGGTGAGCTACGCTCTACAGTTTAAAGAAATTCAACAATAGTGTAACAAGTGTTTCATTTTTTACGTTACATTTTGTAAATTTCAAACCGCGAAAACTTGCTTAAGTTGCTTGCTTTTTTTACATCAAGCTATGTATAATTAAATTCCTTTTTTTCTGATATTGTGGGGGTTTAAGTTACAACTTTTTTGAAATATTTGCAATTTAGAAATTCAAGAATTTTTTAGTACAAATTTTATCAAATTAGCCATGATTAGAAACAATCAGTAATGTCAATTATTCTCTCATGTCAAAAAATGCCACCGCGTGTTTATTATTTATGGAGAATGTAATAAAGTAATACCAAGGACTTGTAGTACATTTGTACTAGATATCCACAAAAACGGAAAATAACACTAAACACTGTAACATGACTATTAATTGGATTGAAGACACTTTGCATAAACTAAAATAGCTAAGATAAAATCAACTAACAACATGATTCCATTTTAATTTAATAATTATTGTTCAAAATTCCGCCCTAGAACCTCCACACATTTTTCGCACCTTCGGATTAGTTTTTCATGGGTAGCTCTTCTAATTGAATCTTGTGATAAATTTTGAAATGCATTTCTTACTCTCTACATATAAACTGCAATAGTTATTAATGGGCTCTCTCAGGGGCGTGCGGTGAGTTTTGATACAGGGGAAGCAGTTTGTGATATAGGGTGATGGGTAGAGCGAAGCGAGGCCAAATTTTTGTTTAGAAAAGGGGCGTGACTTCGGTATACTCGTTTTAAAGCAAATGATTTAGTTTGCAAAATATTGAATAAATTGTCAGTAAATGGGAATATTTCGGAGAAAATATTTAACAATAAAATTAAAGTCTCTTTTCAATGAATCTAAGTAACCTCTGGATCCATTCAAAGTCTCAGTGTCCCAATCATCTTTGCTTTGTAAAATATTTTCAAATAAATCAATTAGAGGCTGTCGATATTCAGATACAGTTTGTACTAGCCTCCCACTGTAATTCCATCGTGTTGGAGCAACTCTGGGTAGTCTCTTCTGTACTTCAAAATCTAAAGCTCGTGTCCATTTTAATGATTTTGAAAAATAGGCAGCCATTCCACTAATACTTGAAAAAAAATACTATGCACTCTTTAAGACACGCTGCATATTGAGCAAGAACTAAATTTAATCGATGCGCAAAACAATGTACAAATATTGCATTCTGAAAAGTCTCTTTTATTTTGGCCTGCAGGCCCCCCAATTCACCAGCCATTACAGCGGCCCCATCATAACTTTGGTCGATAAGTTTAGCACCACACTGTAAGTAGATCATCGACTATCTGACAAACTATAGCATATAAAGCTGCAGCCGTTCTCTGCGTTGTTACTTCTAAAAATCCTAAAAAGCGCTCTTGGACTTTCCCATTTGGATTTATATATCGTACTACGATTGACAATACTGACTAATATTCGTAATATCGGTTGTTTCATCTAACATAATTGCAACAAAGGGAGCTTTTTTATTTCTTGCTTGATCTTTTTTAAAACAATATTGCTTATCGACTGAATGAAATCATTTTGAATATGATTTGATGTACCGCGAAATACCGTGGAGTGTTCCAGATGGTTACTTAAAATTGTATCGTATTTTGCTAATAAATCAACTAAATTGATGAAATTGCCCCTATTAGCAACGCTCCGAGATTTAGTATGATCTCTAAAACTAAGTTCATTTTCGCCGAGAAAACAAACAATGTCAATAAGTCTTTTTAACACTTCTCGATTTTTTTTACAAGTTCATGATGCTTACGGTCATTTTCTTTCAACTGCTGATCTAATTAATGCTCAGTTCGTGATTTTCCAAATGTTTTTTTTTAGAACCGCTCGCAAATGAGTTTCACACTTACCATGCCTCTTTGTCACTTTGTGAATGTTGCTTAAAAATCTGAAAAGCTATTTTTATTCCAAACACCTTTTTCATTTGTGAAAAGTACACATGGCCAACAAAACAATTTACACAAATTTTCACAACCCGTTAACCACTGATTAGCACTATAGATTTCAATATTAAAGTACCTATAGCATGATTTAACTTTCGTTTTTTAAAAGTTTTAAATCAGGTGTTGGTCTCCCGTTTCTAATAATATCCAATTTTTCTTGAAACGAATATGTTGAAAATCCCTTTTTCAACAAATTGCACACCATACAAACGCAAATAATATTTTCCACAGTGCTAGGACCAGCTTCCATTTGAATAAGCAATTCTAAAACTGCTTATACGCGCACTAATGTTCAACGTTTTAAAAATCACTTGTCGCCACACCACAGGTTTAGAAACACCAAAAAAGTTTTTACAAATATAGCACAAAAGCTGAGAATAATACTAGGAAGATTAATATTAAGTATAATATTAAAATCGATATTAAAATCTATAAAACAAGACGCAATACTATGCTATACTGCTCAGATATCAAGATTATGAAGTGGGGATGGGATGCATTTCAAGAAGTTGCTTATCAGTTATATCGAAGTCGCGCGAGTTCGTGTTGGCTCGATTAATCGAGTGCGTCATCGTTACGGTTTTAGCATGGAACATTATCTCAGCTGTTGAAATGCAGGGCCGTGTCTATTGAAATTGGATACAAGTAAATTTTAATGATTAATATATGTGATAAATAATAATTAGGTTATAATTATGTGTTTGTTTTTTAATAATCCCAAGGGAAGCACTGCTTCCCTTGCTTCCATGGACCGACCGCCCCTGGCTCTCATAAACTTTATTTTTAATAGTTCCCCAAATAAAATAATCTAAAATTGATAATTCGGACGAGCGAAGAGGCCATAGGAAAGGTCCATTATTGGCGATCCATTAATCGTTAAAAAGTTTCTTGTAAAAAATTATTTATCAAATACGCGTTATGTGGGGGAGCACCGTCTTGCTAATAAAAAAAATATTTTTATGTTCGGCGAGAGGTAAGTTTTCTAAATGGTTATTATTCAAATTTTGTAAAATATTTAGATATCTTTCACCTAAAAAAAAAAACAAAAACAAAAAAATTAACTATACGTATTGGCAGAAGAAGAAATCTTTATAACTTACTGTTTAAATTTTCTTGATAAAATTCTAATGTCACCACTCCACAGTGGTTCCGATCTGGTTTAAAAGCGGAAAAAAATCTCATTTTCTCAAGGTTGTTGTACCTCAATAAAATTTTAGGGACGCATGTGGAAATACGCAGACATCCCTTCCTAGAATTTCAGGTCATTACGGCGATCTGCCTGCTTTGTACGCCTGGGTAAACCCAAGCATTTATGTCGTGCACTTTAATGTAATAAAAGTTTGTTTAGTAGCCCGAGTTTGTTCAGAGGTGGTAGTTAATATTTTGTGTGCTATTTTGGTGAAGTATATATTGGACAGTTTAGTCAGGTAAGCAATTTATTTATTTCACAAGCATTAACTTCTGCATTGTTTCTCACTCAAATCGGTGTAAATTTTAAACTTCACGTAGGCCTACAGAAAAATCCCCGCGAGTCCCCGCTCTCAAAAAATATTTAAAAAATAGCTTGAAGTGTCAGTAAAAACATATCAAATATTTGAGGACCACCACTGCCCCAGTTTAAAAATATTTAATTTATTTTGAGTCTCTGTGAGAATGTATTATTTTTCTATACATACATTAAACGTGATATGGCATAAAATAATTAATAATTATTTAATAATAATGCTACGAATAATGTTATACTAATATTTTAATTTTTAGGAAATTTCGTCCTTTATTGAAAATGTTAACGAGAAGGCAACTTTTCGATATTTTATGACAGAAATCCAGAGAAAACCGCAATATTCAAACAAAGCATCTACTCAATTATTTACTCCAATACTTTGAAATAGAGGGTAATATTGACGAACAACGACGTCTTCAGAAGGAGTGTAGTCGTTTTTGCAGCAAAGTTTTTGAAAAATTTGAAAATTGCGCGAATGCTGTGGATCGATTTTTAAAAAGGAATGACAGTTGGTTAAATGGAGCATTTGTTTTTGAAAAATCAGATTTGGTTCAGAGAAAGAAGCCCTCTGCAGAGCCACAACCAAGTACATCAACTGGTCGTCCAAAGAAATCATTTTTAGAAATAGGAGAAAGAGCGAAAAGAAAGAGAGTGAAAAAATATAGCAGCAGTAAGTATATGAAGCTGAGGAACTTACATTTGCTGCCAAAAAAAGTCTTAAAGAAAAGGGTCAACAGGCAGCTTCTAAACTGATTTCAGAAGCTGTGTTCACAACTCCTACTCGTGCTGGAAAGATAAGATCTTCATGGCTCAAGACTAGAGAACGGAAAAATGTTATACCATACAATGAAGATGAAGCAGTTTCACTTATTATCGAAGGAAAATTGTCAAAGCACCAGTATTTACTATTAAGAAAAGAGGGGAAAAAACATAACGCTGATATTTATCACGCCTACTATAGAGTTCTGGAAGGTAAGAGAAGATGCTACCCCCGAAAGAAGCGTTCACTATTACGGAAACCTTGGCAGAAGTTCGGCTTCAAGATCTTTTAGACCACACTGCAAATCGTATACTTCAATTACAGGGACCAGTTATTTTAAGTTTGACTGAAGAACAATCGAAGGATTTGGTATTATTAGTTAAATGGGGTTGCGATGGTAGTACTGGACATTCACGGTATAAACAATGATATGAGGTGATGGGATTAAGTGATGGTTATTTATTTTTATCATCTTTGGTACCACTTCAACTTTATTCTCAGCAACCAGATCATGAAAAACGAATTGTATGGCAAAATCCTAGGCCATCCTCTATTGTCGACCGATTCGTTTCCAGTTTCAAAAGGAAACCACACAACTTTCTTTGGCAGAAATGCAACACATTGAAGCTCAAATAGCAGAACTTCAGCCAACTAATTGTACAGTTCAGAACCGAGACATCAGAATTAGATATATTTGCATAATGTCAATGATAAACGGAAAGGTTTGTAACGCCCTTACTGACACATCTTCTGCTCAGATCTGCTATTTATGTAAAGCAAAACCTGTTAAAATGAATAACATTGATGCAGTTTTACAAAAGCAGGCAGACAATCTTTTCAATTTGGTTTATCAACTTTACATGCATGGATTCGATGTTTTGAATTCTTTTACATGTATCATACAGATTGGAGATAAAAAAGTGACAGATACGAGGAGAAAATAAATACATTGTTGAAGCGCGAAAAAAAAATTACAAGAAGATTTCAGGAAAAAAAATGGGGTTATTAGTAGACATTCCGAAACCTGGTGGAAGTGGAAGTACAAATGACGAAAATACAGCTAGACGTTCTTTTAAAGATCCAGCTCAATCGGCTTCCATAACTGGTATTCATGAAGACATAATTAGAAGGTTCGGCGTTATACTATCTGCATTGTCTTGTGGATACGAGATTAACTGTGAGGTTTTCGACAAATATGCAGTGCAAACGGCCAGACTGTTCGTGGAAAAGTATCCATGGTATTACATGCCTGCGTGAGTTCATTAAATTCTCCTTCACGAATCTGCAATAATAAGAACTGCACTATTACCCATTGGGCAACTGTCTGAGGAAGCTCAGGAATCTCGGAATAAAGATATAAAAAGGTTTAGAGAGTTTCATACCAGAACGTTTTCGAGGGTGACTACAAATGAAGATTTATTGAATAGGTTACTACTTTCGTCGGATCCATTAATATCATCTTCAAGAAAATTGCCGAACAAGAAACTCTCATCTTTTAGTTCAGAGGTTATAAGCCTGTTAAAGGAACCAGATCTTAAGGCGGAAACTGAACCGCTTTATGCAGCGGTTATGGAAGAAGGTTCGGCAGATGAAAGCGATACAACCACAAATGTATCATCAACAGATGACGACAGTGAAAGTGACTGAAATTACTTAACTGACCTATTTTTGTTATTCTACGTTTGAACTGAGTGATAAGTTGACCTGTTTGAAATAAATGTTTGTAAAAAAGTGTAGTGTTTCCTTCAAAACTACCCCTAAGCTCCTAAATATTATCAATTCATTTTCGTTATTTTTATTTCATAATCATTCCGTTTAATATACAGAATGATTATAATAATTTTAAATCGTTAAAACAAGGTCGTAGTCAAAAAACCCTACAGACATACGGAACCTAGTGCTCCCGACATGCCACCCCTTTTAAAAACCATATCTGTAAGCCAAGATTTTTTTTTCATATTTTTCCCATAATTCCTTAGTGCTTTTAAGACATTTCAAGGAAAAAAAATATTAGTTCCGTTCTCAACTAAATTTGGACCACTGTGCACTCTATCGTTTCTTATGGCACAGTAAACATTAAACTGACAACTTTCTTAAAATTTTCGCTCCCTGAACACATGATGATTCGAGTCACTCCAATAATGCGAAATGTGTCGATTAAAAAGTTTATCTTTGGTAAATTTAACTTCATCTGATATAATATTTCCCAAATAAGAATCGTCGCATTATTAGAATAAATTCACAACAATTTTCTGTTCTAGAAAATCTGTCTCTTTTAATCGTTGAACCATTTGGAACGAAAACGGGTCAAATTTATGTTTAATTAAGATTGTGTAAACTGAATCCTTGCATAGTCCCAACTCCAGAGCAGCTTGTCTTAATGACATCATTGGAAATGCATGAAAATATCCCAGAATTGCTTTTGAATTCTTGCCTTGACAGAGTCATAGTTTTTAAAATTACTTTAATACATTCGCCATAAATAATAAACAAATTCAAAAAGTCTTCGTGGGTGTAATTTAAACGCGGTAGCATTTTTTGACATAATAGAATGATATATTACTGATTGTTTCTAATCATGGCCAATTTGATACAATTTTTACTAAGAATTCTTGAATTTCTAAGAAAATCGGAAATATTTCAAAAAGTTGTAACTTAAACCCACACAATGCTGATATCAGAAAAAAAGGGATTTAATTATACATAACATGATGTAAAAAAATATAGGGTGTTCCAATTGACTTAAGCAAGTTTTTGCGGTTTGAAGTTTATAAAATATAACATCAAAAATGGAACACTTGGTATACTATTATTGAATTTCTTTAAACTGCAGAGCGTAGCTCACCTTATGGTTTTCTGCATGCCAAATACCAAATGAGTATCTTTATATAAAAAGAGAGTTATAAAGGTTAATGTGAACCATTACACCTGTCAAAGTTTTTTAAAATGTGAAAACGGCTGGGTTTAGGCATAGGTTATCCTACATGTTTTTGACTCAGAATCCTATGCTCTTTTTGAAAACCCTAAAATATATAGGGTATTCCATTTAAAATAAGCAAGTTGGTATCGACATCCGGTATTACCGGAAGTGCCAGATGCTTGTAATTATTTTAGTTGGATTGACCACACTGCCATTAGTAATTCTCTAATATATTATATATACAAACATACATACATACGCACATATGCATAATATAATCTAAATTTGTGATTAAATACGTTAAACCAGACAAAATTTAATTTTGTAGTAAACAAAAAGAAAATCTGTCTCTGTCAAAGTCCAGAAATTCTAACCTCTAACTCAGATGCAACTCAACATATCAGTCCTGTTAGATACAAGGCATTAAAACAACGTTTTAGAAGTACGAATATATGCGAAAACGTATAGAGTGTGTCACAAATTATTAATCTTTATGAATATGATAACATAATTGTTTTTATTTTTTTTTAAGTATCATCATTATTCCTATTAATTTTTTTATGCAAAAATAACATAATTAGAAATAGCTTATTTTGTGAACCTTTTTAAAAAATTAATATTTACGGCGTCGTTCACACTGCAAATACACCTTTTAAATTGAAGGTATAATAATATGTACCATTTTCAAAACCAAATGTGAACTTGACTATATACTTCATAGAAGACAACAGAATAGAATAAAACTTAATTCACCATAATATGAGAATATTACAGGTTTCATAAAATTTTGTAACAAAAATTGCACAATAATTTAGATAAAATAAAGTAAATAAAAATAAATAAATAAAATACACCTCTTACGAGGTATAAAAAATGTATGTATCAAATATATGAAAAATAAGATGAACCATAATATATTAAAAACATGTATAAATACGCAAGTATATAAATAGACAACTATTATCTAATACAATTAATGAAAAATCTTGTCACAAATCTCTACTCATAACTGGAACTGCAAAAAATTTGTATGGTATAAAACCAATTAATGGTAAGAAACTTCTTATTTCGAATCGATATTTATTGCAAGAGATTTTTCAAATTACTGGGAAGATGATTATAAACGTAGCTTCCTGACCAGACTATTTCCTATGTTAACTCAATTTACATTTTTATCAATATAAATTTTTTTCGTTTCTTATTTTATATTTATGTTATGTACATTGTCGTTATATAGATGGGATATAGCGTTTCTACCTTTATATCTCATGTGTCAAATCTCGACTTTCTAATTCTAGTAGAAGTATTTTTTTGTCGAGTGTTAACTTTTTCCTTTACTTTAAAGGTAATTCCATGAGTGTGCAAAGTTGTAAATTTCTAACTCATCTAGAAACAAGTATAGGATTCTACCTCTACTTTCCACCATTGCACTGGAGCTAAAATTGTAGACTTTGCATGTTTTCCTTTTCTTAAAGAATACCAAACTTCAAATATTAACTCAATTGAATGTGTAATAGGTTGCTATCTTTTCTATCTTTCATTGTAGATCAAAAATAGTTATCTTAGTTGTTATCAAATTCTGTTTAAAGTTTAAAGTGTTTCTAGCACTAATAATAGAAAGAAATAAACACAACTTCTAAATACAGTGGAGCATGTTTAAATATGAAATAAACGTCAGATGTCACGAATGTCTTGGCCAATATGCAGTATACGAATGAATTTCATTTCATTCACTAATGCTGCGATAATAAGTAGGTAATATAGAATCTCAAGACACTGAATGTAAACCTATCTTGTGCTTGCAATCTAAATAATTAAACTTATTCCCGAGAAATTTTATTAAATTCAGTGATATAGTATAATCTAAGGTACATTTGGTTGCATCCAGACAAATTGTAATGCCACTTATACTTATTTCTTAAATAAAAGCGTTTTCTATGTCATGTTCATTAAATATCCTCTCTGGTCAGCTCAATTGCACAGCAATGCATTTTTTAAAAATTGCTGTACCAACAGTGTGCAGTTAGTTGTCAAATCGAGTTTCTACTTTTAGTAATCTCTCAATATTAGTTAAATATGACTTAGAATAGAGTCACATCAATAACGTGATTGAAGGTAAATATTGAATAATAGAAACTCAGGTTTAGAATAATAGAAACTCAGGTTTAGACCAAAATACGTCCCATAATCTTATCCTTTTCTAGACATTTTTTGACATATTCTGTACTTTTAAGATCAGCTGTATATATTCTTGGAAGTAACTGTAGATTTGGTTGTAGTCCAAGAAGGCAAATATATCGTCGTAGACTAAAATTTTGTAATAATTATCGATAACGAACAATCAAGTCATTTGCAAAAACATCAATAAACTTGTTTGCCTAGAACAACAGCGAGTAATGTCATATAAATGCATGTTTTCATTTATTTTGGTAATAAGTACACAATTTTGTATAAATAAAGGTTTTCGTTACTATCTGTTACAGCAACGTCATTTTATAAGCCCGAGGAAGTATTTATTTCATGGTAAATTTAAATGTAAAGCCCATTGAGCATGATATTAATGATAACACACGCCACTTTATCAAATAATTCGTATTATTTATTACCGAAAATATTTTTTGTACATAGATTTATCACAAAGCTGAGTACAATCCAAATTTTAAATTGTAAAATAGTACTTATACAGAATATTTCAAAAGTAACCGCTGTCCCCTTGAACAAGTAAAAATACATCATATCTCTGAATGTTTACATTTATTAAGGTCAGAGTTGCTTGAATGCATGGAACTGTTTCACCATGTTCATCAACTGGTTAAGCATAAACCTGCTCTTTCATATGTTTCCAGGAAAACAAATCAAGCGAGTTGAGATCGGGTGATCGAGGATGTCATGCAACTGGCCCACATCTTCCAATCCAGTTTTGCTTAAAAGTTTTCCAACTTACACGCAAACATGTATTGATGCTTCATCACTTGATACCATAAATTTTGTCTTTTGGGTGGTGAAGCATTCTCGAATAATATTGATAAATGGTCTCTCATAAATACTAAATAATATTATGCTGAAATAAGATGCGTTGCCTACGTGCGCATCCAATACGATATTATTTAGTAATTTAGTCTAAATGTCTTCAGACTACCACTTCTGAAACGATCGTTTTTGAACTAAATGAGGATTTTCATCAGATTGCATATTAATATCATGAGTATTTATGATATTCTCTTGGATAAATGTAACTTTACGATTACAGAGATAGTTTTTAACAAAATTTGTTTACACGTATTAACCATCTACAAAAATTATTTCTAAGTTGTTTGTCACCATCATGAAAATGTTACCTTTCTGCGTTGTTGCGGTCCAAAAAGAGGTAGTTAATTTCGTCTTGTGTCCTGTGGATAGCAACCCGATGCAAATTCGAGAGCTTACGAGTACTTACAAGTAATTTGTTTTTCTTGAGCAACTGTTATCGCACCTGGACATCTTAGAATCTTTTTTACGTGGATATAATTCATCATCTGTTTCAAGAAGTCGCCAAAGTTTCTGGCCTGACCTGAGTAAAATCTAGCATTGATTGATATTGGGACTGTGAGAATTGACAAGTATAACCTTGTGTGTGCTAAAATAATACAGGTTCCAGCCAATTCCACAGTTCACGTGCTTGGATTTATTTTTATTTGTGTGGTTGTGAACTGGATAGAAGTTGCGATAAGAGAAATTCTTCCATATCTGATTTTATTCATTTATATCAGCAATATTTAGTCTTATAGAAAACAAAAAGCAAAGAATACAGCGATAGAAACAAGCACATGATGTTTCCTTTCCATTGTTTGCAACACAGACAGATGGAGTACACAATAAAATCAGAAGCTACTCTCTGTGCATTATTACTTTAAACTACGTTTAGCGATTTTTAATAAAAAGAATTATATTTTCGTAGTTTTTTTCAAAGTTTTCCAAATTTTGAACAAAAAACAATTATTGGAATTTTCTTGGAAAATTTATTCAAGGATAATTCATGCCATAGTGTGTTTAAACAAATGCTTCAACTCAAAATTTCCATTTGAGAGCACTTTTAACTATCACAAAATTTTATAATATTTTTGATTTTATGACCTTATTGAAAATGTGTCAGGTTTAATGATGTAACGAAGACCAGTCAAACATTTTGTCATTCGATAATTTCCCTTTATTTTTACTTGTTGAATTAATCCCCAAGAGAACTGGCGTTAGTTTTGAGACAACCTGTATAAGGAAAATTAATTAACTTTAAAAATAAGCAAGGTATCTGTTTTATCCTGGTAACAAGGCTCGATCTTTTATATCAGATAAGTAATTTAATTATAAGGATTATTAAAATAATATAAGTAGATTTCAGTAAAATGATAAAGTGATAAAAATGATTAGAACATTTCCGGATTTGGAATTCTACGTAAATACTTAGGTTATTAAAATGACATATACTAGCACGAAAAAAAAAAAGAGAGGAGACCATTCTCGTTACCGGTAATTCTATGTCACTCATTGGCACCGGAAAATGCCGCAGTTTAAACGATGTTTCGGCGGAGTCACATTTGTCACCTTCACGTTCTTGCTGATATCTGATTTAGATTAGATTAGATTGCAAATGGCACTCGTGGCCTCCATTCACTGCGATATAAAAAGATATTTTGTGATAACCCTTATATCCATGTGCACCCATCAATTTCGAGGCTTCTGAAGGAAGCTAAAACTTTCCTAGAGACTATGGTTTTCATTCTGGCAAGTATTGTGGATCCTAGCTCCAAATGTAGCTTTGGCGGATTAGGAATTTGCATGAGCAAAATATATGTTTCGCAGTTTCCGCTTCATCTATATAGAAGCGACATATGTTGCTTGAATCATCATTCACAACACAGAGGAAACACGAATTTATTGTTCGTGACAGAGTATATCAAAGTGAGATACGACAGGTCAACATAGACTAAGGAGCAACGGGGTGAACTACTATGCTGTGCCTAGTCGTACAAAAATAAGTCAGTCATGACGGTATTAGTAAATTGGTTGTTTTAGATTCCCTGATCTGTTTCAGAACTTGTTGTCTCTTGCAGTTGTTTTATATCTCCTTTCATTTAGAAGTTATTATAGCGCGGTCTGCCTACGGATTTGGACCCTTAAGTGAAGATACAATAAACAAAAATATGCAAAAAATCGGAAATTTTCCGTAGAATTCAATAAACTAAAATACAAACAACTGGCACCTCGGGGGCCCATAGTAAATTGGGCCCAAAGTTGGCCAAAAACGGTTTTTTCCATTTTACTCTGTCATGGTGCCATAAAATGAAAGAAAGTTTTATACAAAAAGTTGTAGAACTATTAAATACGGATCGATCTGTGGAAATCCGTGAAAATTCAAAAATAAATTATTTATTTGAAAAAAACCGTTAAAAATCGCGTTTTTTTTGAAACGCTCATATCTTCGTGAAAACAAATTATTTTTTCACGAAACTTGGTACTACTAACTAAAAAAAGATCGTTTTCAAAAAATTTAAAAATATTATAAACATTTTGCAAAAATTGATTTTTCCGAAAAAATCACGTTTTTTTAAAATCTCGATAGCTCATACACGCTTCCATATTTCTAGTTAATTTTGAGCTTAAAATTTGCTTGAAATGTTGTACTAACATTGTTATTTATTGCGCGCTTTTTAAATTGATCGGTAATATGCGAAAAATCGGTTGAAAAATCGTTTTTTTTTTAACAAAAAAAATCGATTTTCTTTCAAGAAAATTTTTTTTTCTTTTTTGTTAGCAGCATTGAATAGCTGGTATTTTTTTTATAAATTTACAAAAAAAAAATTTTTATCTACGACCCTTTGGAGCCGTGATAATTTTATTTTTTGAAAAAAAATCTAGTGACGCTATCTTTTAATATTAAGGGCTGAAATTTACAGAGTTTGTAGTTCAATACTTGTATTTTACATAAAAAAATACTACAATGACATATTCTCTCTCTATTCTTTGGAAATTTAATGGCAAGCGGAGCACACCCCGGCTTATACGTTCGTTCGCTCGAGCGGTGTCGTGGGGGTGCGGGACGGTGTTAACGTGGATACATCTGTAAAACTGTATGCTCTTATCATACGTACCGTATCCTAGTTTCAACTGCACACAGAGCGTTCATACGATTATGTCTCTTGAACGTTATGTTGATTCTTAAAGACATATGAGTTGACAGGTAAATAATAATTGTTAAGCAACATTTTTTAGTATAAAAATAAAATATTTATTTTACATGAAAGTTCAAAATATTGACAGTGAATATAAACGTGTACAGTACTTAATTGATCAGTAGCTTTTTTATCGGAGACCCCGCCCCCCTCCCTCCTCGTTGTCACTGGTACGTTCTTCGCTGTATGCAGCGAGTACGGAAGAGTCGGCTTCGCTTTCGATCTCATCATCATCATGGACATTGGTCTGTGATTCATCCATCACCACGCAAGACTCATTAATTATATCTTCGTCCAAGTCGTCATCAAGAGCATCTGCCTCCATCATAGTTATTTCTATATTAGTGAAATTTTCTTGATCGCATGTCAAGCACATGCTTGAACACTTCAAACCATGCCTCCTGCAGCTACAGATCTTCATTTTACATCCACTTCCGCATCTGCAGGCTATCGTTTTAACGATTTCGTCTGGAACCAGCTGATCCGAGCTGTACGTGGGAAGCAGATTAGTGCCGTCGGAAGTCCAACCCCATTGTTCTGGCTCTAGCGAAGTTCCGAGATACGTTTGCAACTGCAAATAGGTGCGGTAAGCATGTTGAGCCGCTGCTGCCTCCGTAGGTGGGAGGGTGGCCAAATTAAAAGACCGATTTTTCAACCGATTTTTCGCATATTACCGATCAATTTAAAAAGCGCGCAATAAATAACCATGTTAGTACAACATTTTAAGCTCAAAATTGACTAGAAATATGAAAGCGTGTATGAGCTATCGAGATTTTAAAAAAACGTGATTTTTTCGGAAAAATCAATTTTTGCAAAATGTTTATAATATTTTTAAATTTTTTAAAAACGATCTTTTTTAGTTAGTAGAGAGCTACGCTTTTACCAAGTTTCGTGAAAAAAATGATTTGTTTTCACGAAGATATGAGCGTTTCAAAAAACGCGATTTTTAACGGTTTTTTTTCAAATAAATAATTTATTTTTGAATTTTTTGACATCGGATTTCCACAGATCGATCCGTATTTAATAGTTCTACAACTTTTGTATAAAACTTTTTTTTATTTTATGGCATCATGACAGAGTAAAATGGAAAAAACCGTTTTTTGGCCAACTTTGGGCCCAATTTACTATGGGCCCCCGAGGTGCCAGTTGTTTGTATTTTGGTTTATTGAATTCTACGGAAAATTTCCGATTTTTTACATGTTTTTGTTGACTGTATCTCCGAAGTGAAAAATTAACATGGGGCCAAAAATAGGCAGACACTATTAGACAAAATTCAAATGTATGTTTATCGATTAAGTATTAAATTCGGTACATATGTTACTATTTTCAATGAAAACGAAAACAAATTTTAATATTAAACAGAATCTTAAAAATATTCACCTATGGCCATAATTAAATTTCCAATTTATTCTCCTATTGACTGATTGATTGGTGACCGCAGGAAAAATGTAATGGATTAAGTTCTTGTGATCTAGGAGGCCACGGTTGTGATCTTTCTTGATTATCCAACGACAAAGTGACGTACTAGAATAAAGTTTGTAAGAGGAAAAGCGTACATAATCCTTCAAAAAAATTGTATCTTCTACAGGATGTTTCAATGGTGTTGTTGATGATGATGTTATTTTAATGACAAAAAACATTGTTGTTTCTTAAAATGCTTCTTAAACACTCTACGATGTTTTGAAATATAATATTCAACAGGCGTCTTTAATAATTACTCAGTGATGGTTAATGTTCCTTGAGAACTCTCCAAGCAGGAAACAGGAGAGTGAGAAACGTTGAAAGTGTAAGTTATGGCATGGGTACTGGTCGATTGGCTTTCTGCTATTTACTCTAATATCTCATCTTCGAAATTTGGCGTTTTCAATGCTCTATTCTACCAAGGAGGTGAATCTTGGAGAAAATATGATGAGGTTGATGCCGATTTGGAAAATGTTCCTGGCATAATCTAGCTGCCTCACACCCATTTCCATTTGCTGCGCCGTAAATTAAATGTACAATCATTCAAAATGATATAATTCACAATGATAATCATTCATAATTAAGCCTGGCCAAGCGATGGTAGATTCAGGGTCGGGCACAATACCAATGCCATCGCGCGCTTGTTTATGATGACGATGACACGACACACTTCAGTTGTTATCTGTCGGTCGATGCATAAAGTACTAATAAATAATAAATAATGTTGAGCGTAAAGAGTAGAAAACGATCGTACGCTGACAAAGTGAATAAATTTATCGGTGAATTTCCAGATTTATTCTATGATGGATGGAAAATAATTTGTAAAGTTTGTGATCAAGACTTAATGTGCTGGAATAAATACGGCTGCAAAATTCATGTCAATAGTAACAGGCATAAAAATAAAGACAATGGCGTGTCTTCTTTGGAACCTCAGTTTATGTTTGATTTACTGTTAATGCTGATTGCCTGTGATGTTCCCCTGCGCATATTGGATAAACCAGCGTTTCGGGAGTTCTGGAATAAATACAATCCCCAGGTGAATTTACCAAGTCGTTCATCGTTACGTAGATATGTACCAAGTGTTCGTGAAGTTGTAAATAGGATTAAACGTGCAACAAAAAATACACGGCTGTGGTTATGTGTTGACGAGTCGACAGATTGAAAAAAAGATCTATTTTAAATGTTATAGTACGTGTACTCGACCCTGTTAAACCAACATTTCCACTTTTACTAGCTAGCAAAAGACTAACTGCGTGTACTGGCGAAACAATTACGCGGGTGGTGTTGGAGACTTTCGAAAAATTTGAACTGTCAACAAATCAAGTGTTGATATTTGTGACCGACGGTGCTGCGACAATGCGGTTGGTGGGCCGTTTTCTTTAAAGAGACGATTGTAGGTTTTTACATGTTACGTGTAAAGTGCATGCGTTCCATCTTGTAGCAGAAACGATTCGAAAATGTTTTCCAGAGGTAGATTCATTAATAGCAAATACAAAAAAAGTATTTCTCAAATCCCCTAAACGGCTTCGAGCATTTCACACACTGTGTCCTGGTATTCCGGAACCACCAGAGCCGATTCGTACACGTTGGGGAACGTGGTTGAAGGCAGCTTTTTATTATGCTGAATATTTTTAACAAATAAAAGCTGTGATACTACAGTTCAACCCTAACGAGTAAATACACAGCTACAGACTATAAATGACGCAAAAAATAAGCCCGTTATTGAAAAATTCGAGTGTATTACGGAAAGATCCTGATTTTACCAAATTAAGACAAATTTATGATGGTGCACCTATAGCTGCGTTAAGTGAGTTCACAGAGTGTTTTACTTATGGCTGTATTACTTCCGTAGATGTCGAACGGTCTTTTTCAAAATACAAATATATTTTTTCACCACAGCGAACATCGCTTACTGAGACAACTGTAGGAACATATCTGATGCTACACAGTTATTATAGAAGTATTCCAGTTTGTGATAACGACAACCAAGCTACTTCATAAATCTGCTTAAGAAGGTACATATTTTTATGAAGTGTACCAATATTAATAAAATTTATTTCCATTTATTTTATTTATTTATTTATTTATTTATTATTAGTTATCACTTAGATATACAATGTACATGTGTGAACGTCATTTAACAGTTTAAGAATAATGTGCAGCACTAAGCTTACAAAATATAAGGAAATACATAAAAAAGAATTTAAAGCGAACGAAATAGTACAAAAACATACATCACAATATATAAAATATTTTTTGTTTTTATTATTGTACTTATTCAAGTATTATGATATGATGCATACCCAGTACGTCTCTGTAGGATTAATGACCTTGGCCAGGCTTATTCATAATGCATATCAGCATAATCATTATTCATTCATAATCACGAAATACCTAACAAATCGATTTCAAAAATGTACTACTTACTTAAGTAAACTTTGCATATCACACTGTCACTCACTGTCAATTGATTTTATCGAGGAATTGCCACCTTTTCTGTTTGGGATATTTTATTAAACAGAATTTTTGCATATTTGATTTTGAAAGATAATCTCTTTCTCATCTGTTAATCGGATTCTTTATGATAAAACTTATTAGAATTTAGTGAAAACCCATCCACATATTTCCATTAATTAATTAATATACCTAAATAATTACGTTTACAAAGACAACTCAAATCACTCAAAAACGAGATTCGCTGCTAACGGAGTGCATGACATAATTTTTTAGTTTTAACTAGTGATAGGTACGATGTACGAAAAAACTGAAGGGGGATACAAATTTTAGTTAAATCTACAAACAAAAATCCGTTCGGTTGCTAATAACTTTTTCATGTAAGACTCCCAACCCGTCCTAACTCCGCCACCACTGGCTAGTTATTGATGAAACGCTTCGTGTATGTATCTACTATGAAAACAATTTTTCCTGTTAAGTTTGAAGTAGGTACTTTCAACCACCACTGAGTAATTATTTGAAAAGCACGTTTAATGTGATATTTTCAAAACATCGTATTAGGACGCATTTTAGGAAAAAAAATGTTATTCTTGTTTTTTTTTTGTTTCTTTTTACCGAGAGGATTATTCTCTTGAAGTTTGTCGTCACTTCATTGAAACACCCTTTATTATCATTTTCAATAAAACTATCAGAGAATATTTGGTTTCACCAAAATATATACGTGTACTAAAATTTTAGTTCAATATATCGATAAGTGTAGGAGATAAAATCCAAAATAAATCCTAATGTTGAATCAATCTCTGAAACGAAAACTTTTTAGAAAGAAATTTTCTCAATTAATTATTCGAGGGGGCTCACCTCAAGAATTTTACAGTAATTAGGAAATACCCTGCATATATTTTCTTTATAAATTTTCAAATTATAGTAGACGTTAATAAGCATATATCATTTTAAACGAGGGCAATTCTATTAATCGCACAACAATAGTATTAATAGTTGTTAGGTCTAAATAAAACGGGGGTGTAAATCCACCCTTTACAAGATAAAGATACAATCAATCTGTCCACATCCCTCCTCTGGTCACGGTCTATAATGTGTGATTTCAACATATGGCAATAAATGGTCTAATGCAAGCTTTTATGCACGCAATAAATGCAGTCGTAAGTTGTCATGTGTGGTCTACAATTTAATCAAGATGGCATAAATCTCTCGTAAATTTAAAATGTGAACTTTTGAATTAATCAAATATACAACTTTTTGCTCCTTCCTACGTTTTATTGTAAAATAACTGGAAAAGCACTGTTTGTCAAATAATTAGTCAAACACTGTTAAAATGAAGTAATAAAAATATTAGGATTCATTCAGTTATATAAAAAAAATCATATTTTTTAAATATATAGAATTAAATTAATTGACATATATGCGTTTATTTAAATACCTGTAATATATGCAACCAGTCGTGCAATCAGGATCCTTGCGGGAAAACGGGATTTTATGTATATAATTTATAGGCAACTAAGCACGTGTTTCGCTGTTTGGCAGCTGGCCTTACCTTATACGACTGCGTAGAGTTCACGTGGTGGGTGTGTTGGGCATATTAATCGCTACACAGTAAAAATACTAATTTATTTTAACACTTGCCAGTAATTTGTTACAATAAATATTATATATTAATATGTAATCGAACTTATGAGAATTATAAGAAATTTATGATACAATGTAGAAAAAAATTAACATGTCATGTTGATTTTGGGCCGACACAAGAGACTGGTCTTGAACTTCTGTCTAGTTTCCTTTCCCTGGTGATGACTGATACTTTAATTTAGTTTAATATCTACATAAACTTTGTCTTATACGAAGAGTAAATGGTAATTCATAAGCAAATACAATCAATGCTTAGTTAATATATTGGATAAAATAGCTGCTAGTCGTCAAATTTTAATTCAAATTAGCTTGTTCCTCATCAATACCTATTTCTTCTTTTTGCGTTTTGAAAGAATTCCACGCTTTTAGTACATACTCAAATTATTAATTTCGTTTTAATTGCATTAAATATAACTAAAAACATTTAGACATTTTTTGTAACTTTTTCTATTCACTTGCCTTTCAGTTTGTTTGTTAATATTTCCTGCAACTAAAAGCTAAAAGGTGGGAAAATACTAAAGTTATCACTCTACATTTAAGTAAATACAGATATAAAAAACATACATATATTTGTTTTAGATTAGGAAAACCTGAAACTGATAAGGGATAAAAAATTGGGGAGGCATATATAGTATTAGTTATGCGATAATGGCTTTTGTAGATATGACATTTAAAAATAAATAATCCCAAACGGTTATGTATTTATATTAATCCATAACAATTTTTCCCAACGTCTTGGAATATGATTATAAATAATGATAAGAAATAGTTTAAATAGTAACAATATCTTAAGTTATGGATTTAATTTAATCCAAATTAATTTTAATATTAAAAACGTTTACTATGTTTTGCATTTAAAACCTAATACCTGCCTATGTATATGATTACTAAGTGACCGTGAGTAAATAGTAGATTCCAGGTTCGTACATACGTCGTATTGTACATAATACAACATGGTGAAAAATAGATGTTTTTGCAGAGGCAACATTTTAACACATTCACTGTGAACGTGACGCTCGATTTCGCTATATGGTTGCGGTAACCGCTTGAAACTATATCTGCTTCCCGCAGTTAACCCCCAAAATGGTGCTTGTTATTTTTTGTTCTAAGAATGGAATGGAATGGCGACTTGGAGAATAATAAAGGACGTGTGTTACTGTATGTAACCGATGCAGCTTCCTATACAGTGCGTTCACAATGAAAGGAATAAATTCAATATAATCTGACCACCGCATAGTGTGATATTTTAATAATCTAGGGGGGATTTAAGTCGAAAATTTCAGGTAGCCAGATATAAATAATATTAAGGAATTTGCATAAAAACATTCTAAATATTAGATAACTGCACCTGTTTTGTTATTACGTAGGAAGTTGTGGTCATACATAGGGTCTAAACCCAAGAGAAGCAGGTAGATGGTTCGCACGTGTTGCTTGGGAGGTTTAGTAAGGCGTGATAGTTCTTTTAGAGTGGATGGTGTTCGTATGTATTATTTTGGTATCTGTGTATAGTTTAGAGTTCTAACAAGTCATTAAGGAAAGTTTTTCACGTTTTGAACTTATATAACTATTGATATTAAAAAAAACTTTAACAATGTTACAATTTATATGCATTATCATGTTACCATAAACTAAAAGTTTCTTATATGGGCGTATATGGACTTCTACCTGCCTTTTTGTTGGAAAACAATTAATTGTTTTGCATTCGTTTGCGTTTCCAATACATTTCTTTTTTTTTCAGAATGGCTCCAATAATAACCCGTCATGCAATTTTTGAGGTTTGGTCCGGCAACAGTAAACCCGAGCGCTGTAATGCAGTGTACGAATTTGTTTTAGGAGAATTTTACCAAGTAATGTTTCCTGATAACAAGATTTAAAATCCTCTTTTAGAAGCTTATGCCAACAAAACGAATTAAGGTGGGAGAAATGTCACCGAAATCGTGGCTGGTGTTTGAAAAACAATTCTAAGTGGCTAGAGAAAATTATTACTTTTCCTGGTACTGTTTATAATTTCTTGCCTTCAACCTCTAGTGATCAACCACTTTCTGTCTTGGGTAGACCATCAAAGCCATTCGAAGAGTGCTGCGAAAAACAAAAAGGAGGAAGCTTAAAATTTTTGTTAAGTCAACTAGTACCGAAAAAAATATTCAAGGCTGCTGAAATAAAGCTGCGTGAGGAAGGAAAGAAAGATTCCGCTGCTATAGTAAAAGAATTATCCCAAGCATCACCCGCTCGAGGGAATAGAGCCTAAAAAGAGGCTTCAAGAAATGTACTGATATACATAGCATTCCATTTAAAAAAAGGCACTTGGTCCTGTAATTTCGTCTTCTCGCGCTGTATATTCGAAAATAATTTCCAGTTATAGATTTTTTTATCTAGTTTACTTGCAATTTTTTAAAAAATTTCTAGCTATCGTAGAACTCGAGATATCGAAGTCCGACGAACTATTGCCCCACCCTGTATAAACGATTTACCAGTTTTTAAAGGAATCACAAAACGCAAAACGATACAAACGACAAAATCTGATACAATAAACAGCGGTCTTCAGCAGATTAAATATCTTAAATTAGTTGACGTCAATATCCTACTTACCAAACGCTTCGGGAATACCTGGAGAAATCTGGAAGAACTCCAATTTGTAACTTTTTATTATCAATCAAATCAAAGTACCGAGGTCGAAAAAAATCACAATTACTATACTTCCTTATATTAGATATAAGAAAGTAAAAAGTGAAGAAATAAGAACACACGAAGTCTTTTCCTATTGTTAGTTTCGTTCCAATTCTGCAAGTGTTCCACATAAATTACTACAAAATTCAAACAGCAAACAAGTCAGAATCAATAAAACAATAATTGATAATGACATTATCTTGGATGATTGATTCAGATAGGATGAGAATAGGTAAGGGACTTAGGAAATCTGCAACATTGCAAACATTTGCCATCATCACAATTCTCTCTCTATTGACAACAGTTTAGATGTTTGATGTTCGATTGATTTTAGAACCATATTTCCGTTGCGCTTTCGCATATGATTTTCCAAGAAATATATTTTATTTTTATGACCGTCTTTATTTGTTCTTCAAGTTACAACATTACTACAAATGCTGTGAGAGAAATTCTTGTAAAAAATGCCGCCATCTTAAATACGTACCTACTCACCTTGGGGCAGATAAAGAATAAATACTAATTTGTTAAATTTTTTTAAGAAACAATGGAAAAACCATTAGATAAGAATAGGTGATGAATTTTAAATATTATATTATATTATAAGCAAGATAATCTAAAATAATGGGCTTTTCCCATTGTATGGTGAGTGGTTAAATAATTTACACAAGAATGTATTTATCCCAAATTTATTACTTTGTTTATTTCAGTAATAATAGAGGAACTGGTAAAAATATGGGCTACCGTTTTAACTGTAAACTCTGAAATTCGTATTTTTTGCTAAAACTTTGCAAAAATCTGTCAACTGACATTTAATTTATTCTGTAATATAATGCCAAAGCGATTTCTCGAGTATTGAAAAAAATACCATTTTTAACAGCTAATAATTAAAACAATGCACTATGGGCTGTTATATAATTTTGAACCAAACTACATGAAATGAAAGCACGAGAAGAGTAAAACTCAAAAATAGGTCAAAATAATGTAAAATCAGTTTATTTAACATTTATTTAACAAATTCCTTAAAACAAAAAAAACAAATTATAAATTTTTTATCTTAAACATAGTAACACAAAACGCAAACACAAAAAATATAAAATAAACAGAACAACTCTATTTAACACTTATTTTATAATTGTTGGTACAATTAAGAGCAAAAATCACACTAGAATAGTGTATTAGAGCTCATAATCCGCACATAAGGTACTGAATTCATTTTCTCCCCTAGGCCATATTGGAAAATAACCTAAAAATATTTATGGGAATATAAATTTCTCTTGAATCTAGAAACAATAAAACTAATTATGGAATATAAAGGCCTTACATATTCACCCCAAACTAATATGAAAAGTTTCTACGAATATATATCTCTAATAAATTTAATTATAATCTGATGTAATTAGATACATGCAAAACTTTGTATTTGCACTGGAAACCTCAACTGTCGCTAATGTTTTTAGGAATGCAGCAGTGGCGGTAATGGTTATCATCACTGCTGCCGAAAGTTTACCTATTGCAATACCTAGTTTCTCTCTCTGGACAACTACCATTTTAGATGTATTAATAATTAGAAATAGAGAAAATAAATTAGGATTAGACATATACAGAAAAGATACCAGTAAATACTCTAGGATATATCCCTAAGGACTCTCACCATTGTGTTCAACACAAAATGGTGAGTTTTAATTTTTTAATTCACCGCCAAATAGCTGCAAGTATATTCTGCAAGTTTAATTGATAAAATAATTGGGAAACGTAAATTTAAAGAGACACTTCGAAATTCCTCGACCTTTCAAAATGAAAATGAATGATATCCAAACCAAATTAATGACAAATTTAACAAGACCTTTTTTAAATGCTGGAGTTGATTTTTGTGGGCCTCTTTATCTTCAACAAAATAAAAATCTACAACAGTTGAGGTTTATACAGCTTTGTTCGTTTATATATGCACTAAAGATATACGTCTAAGGCCTAATGCACACGGACGTCAATTGCAGTTTCGTTAACGCAACTGAAGTGGCCAGACGGTGTGAATATACATTAACTCAAGGGGATGCATTCCCACGGCTCAGCGGTGACGTTTCGTTGACGCAACGGTTGGGCGGTAACGCGACTGACAAAAATGAGTCGCTCGGTACCTTCTCGACGCCACGTTGCCGTCAACAGCCAGCGTTGCTTAGGTACTTCAGTTGAAATGAAAGCGTGCACACGGACGGTTGTACTAAGACGCAGTTTGTAGACAAAGAATGCGAAAATTACTTTTCTTCTAATTTTCATATCCATGTTCACTTTGGCTGACCGTGCCCGACGTCTCAGTACCGAGCAGTTGTGTGTGAATTTACAATCGCGTTTGCTGTTGTGTTACCAACGCGTTAACGCAACTGCAAATGACGTCCGTGTGCATTAGGCCTTAGTGTGCATATTTACAGAAATAATTTTAAACTTTTCAAAGAGCATGTAGTGAATTGTTCCAAGTACGAGATTTCATTAAAAATCCTAAAAATAAAAATGAAATTATTAAATCAACTTTTAAAGTTATACAATGTCATTTTATACCTTCGATTTCACCACATTTCCAAGGTTTACCGAAAAAAGGAATAAAATTAGTAAAATTTCAGATCAAGAGAGTCGTTGACGAGACAATAAGTATTACAAAGAAGGTTTAGTGCCATATTCCCCAAAAAGAAACAATTATGCAGCTACGGACACGTGTTTCGGAGTTATTGCCCCTCATCAGCGTAGCGTAGCTAAGGAATTGGATCTACGATGGGATAGATCAAGGAACAAGAACTAAAATAAGGCAGGAAAGTACAGTACACAGTACTCAATTAGTGTCTTCATGTTTCCATGTGCCACATTTGGGGCCTCGATGAGCACAGTCAACACATAGAGCTCTATGTGTACTGCTCATTTCCACCTGGCACATACAAATAAAACAAGATAGATTTATTGGGGTTCAAAATAAAACAAAGAAGGTTTAGTGCCATATTCCCCAAAAAGAAACAATTATGCAGCTACAGACACGTGTTTCGGAGTTGTTGCCCCTCATCAGCGTAGCGTAGCTAAGGACTTGGATCTTGTTCCTGATCTATCCCATCGTAGATCCAATTCCTTAGCTACTCTACGCTGATGAGGGGCAATAACTTCGAAACACGTGTCCGTAGCTGCATAATTGTTTCTTTTTGGGGAATATGGCACTAAACCTTCTTTTGTTTTATTTTGAACCCCAATAAATATATCTTGTTTTAATAAGTATTACGTTCAAAGAAATAAGTATTCTGTTTTAATTACATTTAATTTGTTCAATAATGAAATATGAATGACAGTATAATCAAATTACCATGGATGTAAAAATCTGGTTAATACTATGACCACAAATTATAAATATTTATTAGTTACTCAAAATTAATTGACTATATTTTGAAAAATGCTTAATAATAATCTAATGGCTCCAAGTGTTAAAATATACAACGGAGCAAGTGAATTATTGAGTACGTGATGCTTAGATATTGTTGAATATTTTAATAGTATTCATGTGTATAACTGAAGTATCCATTAGTACAAGTGCATATTTCAAATCAGTCGTATACACACCTGAGACTAAAATCTGTAATTAATGGATTTTTTTTGTTTCACCGAACACTTGAAATTTCGAGTATACTTCATTTCAGCAGTACTAATGATATTGTGAAATAATTACTTATAAAAATGTTTTTCAATTGGTTAACATATATTTCTTTTATCCCTGGTTAATTAAAATTATTATATATTGCATACAGGGTGTCTCACCAGGAACTGCATCGATCGACATAGGGAAAAGTACGCACCAGAAAATTTTGAAAATTTAGGGAATTACTAATGGCAGTGTGATCAATCCAACTAAAATAATTACAAGCATTTGGAACTTCCAGTTATACCGGAAGTCGATACTAACTTGTTTATTTTAAACAGAACACTATATATTTTAGGATTTTCGAAAAGAGCATAAAATTCTGAGTCAAAAACATGATACCCTATGCCTAAATCCAGCCGTTTCAGAGATATTTGACATTTTAAAAAAATGTTGACAGGTGATAGGGTTTACAATTAAGGCTGGGAATTTTTCCAGATTTTAGTATTCGAATATTCGTTCGAAAAAATATTCGATTATTCGAACTATTCGGATATTCGAATATTCGAATTATTCAAATAGGTATTCGAATATTCGAATATTCGAATACTCGAATAATTCGAATTATTCGAATAGGTATCCGAGTAATCCGGATCCTTGAATATTCATTATTAATAGGTATAACACTGAATACTAGTGAATAGTGAATACTCTATTTGAGTATTTGGTTGGATAGGCCACAATAATAGTCGTGACGTAATCCAGTAAGCAGGCAATTTGATTTGCTTTCCATACCCACAATAGGGTATGTCTCCTATTCATGTGCGTTAAGGGTCAGAATTATTTAGTTAGTATTTAATTTTAGGATTGAGGCGCTATTGTTCACATTTAACTATTGAAGCTTAAATAAAACAGAGCTAGTTTATTATACTTCTGTGCCATAACTATTTTTCCTTTTCGAAAAAAATAAAAGTGCTCTAAAATTAGAATGTTTTTAAAAAAGACGCAGATTGTGAAGGTAAAATAAATACATGAAAAGTCAATAGTTAAATATTTACAGGTTTTCTAAAATTTAAAATTTAATTTTAACCCCTGCCTTAGTACAGTAAGAATAAGGTCGAGGCGAGAAAGAGATGGAATAGTTTGACTGGGAGTAAAACGTGTCACTAATGTGGTCTATTTATATATTTAGATTTTAGAATAGGCACCTACCTATACCTACTATCTACTTACTTTGGTTGGATGCATATTGCATACCTATTCGTACATAATTTAATAATATATTTTAATATTCAAATTTACTCAAATATAATCGAATATTCGAATACTCGAATATATTCGAGTATTCGAATATTTCGAATATTCGAATATTATCCCATTAGAATAATTCGTATTCGAATACTCGAATATTCTAATACTCGAATTATTCGTATTCGATTCCCAGCCTTATTTGCAATAACCTTTATAACTTTCTTCGTGTAAAAGATACTAATTTGCGTTTTGGCATGCAGCAAGACCATAAGGTGAGGAGGCTACGCTCTACACTTGAAAGAAATTCAATAATAGTATATAAAGTGTTCCATTTTTGATGTTACATTTTGTAAACTTCAAACCGCGAAAACTTTGTTAAGTCCAATGGAATACCCTATATTTTTTTTACATTAAGTTATGTATAATTAAATTTCTTATTTTCTGGGGGTTTAAGTTACAACTTTTTGAAATATTTGCGATTTTCTTAGAAATTCAAGAATTTTTAATACAAATTTTATCAATTTAGCCATGATTAGAAACAATCAGTAATTTCATTCATTCTCTTATGTCAAAAAATGCCACTGCGTTTAAATTACACCAACGAGGACTTTTTTGAATTTGTTTATGTTTTATGGAGAATGTGATAAAGTAAAATAAGCAAGTTAGTATCGACTTCCGGTATACCTGGAAGTGCCAAATGCTTGTAATTATTTTAGTTGGTTTGACCACACTCCATCAGTAATTCCCTAAATTTTCAAAATTTTCTGGTGCGGACTTTTCCCTACATCGATCGATGCAGTTCCTGATGAGGCACCATATATATGCAATGGACTTACAAGAAAGTTATTTGATGATAATAAGTAGAATTGGGGAATTTGGATGTCACGACGTAAATAACAGGGACAAACTGCAAAACAGGAGCACAGTACAGTAAACAGTATTTTACTGTTACTCTGTCAAAAATTACAATGTAAATTATTACTACTGTACACTCGTTTCTCGGAATATAGCATTATAGTCCAAGAGCTGGCGTCCAAAATGTGCAAGAGTTTTCTCAAAGCTAATTTTTTGAGATTAGGTTACTTTTTAGTGATGGAAAATAACTGTAGAGTCAGCACTTCCGGTACCGGGACACCTGGCGCTGGGACGCTCGCAAAGGTGTAATATTAATTAACGTCTCTAAACTGCTTTCTCAAAGCTCAAAATTTAGAGAACGAGCAAATATAATATAAAACAAGAATCCAACAGTCAGACAGCAAAATATAGACACATGTGGCGTCAGCGCTACTTCATACCTGTCAAAAAAATGACGTGTGTCAAAGTGATTTCTCAAAGCTGAAATTCTCCAAAACATTAATTAAAACTATAAAGTTAATAAAGGAGACAGTCAGACTCATTTATGATAGGACCACGTCAGTCAGCAGTCGATAGATGTAAGAACGGTAACTGCACGCATTAGTACGCCTTTTCTCAATACATATCATTTATTTTATATAAAAAAATAATTTTAATTGTTTCTTAATAATTGTAATTGTTATATATCAGTTATTATATAGATATCAGTTATTTTATACAAGAAAAAATAATTTTAATTATTTTATCAGAATCATTGCCGTCGTCGTGTTCTTCGTCACTATCTTCATCAGAATAAAACGCGATTGCACCATATTCCTCGGCGTCAGTAGTGGTGGTTGATTCCGAATCTGTGTACAAATCAAAAATTCAGCGTTCAGCGATACATTACATTAATAAGTAAGGTTTTGAATCACATTTGCGAGTCGACTGGCAAAAATTACCTGCAGGTGTATCATCTGGTTGAATCAAAACGTCAGAAATGAAATTAGGTAGTTGATCGTCTTCGTACCAACTGAAATCATATCGGCCATCGATTAACTGCCAACCGTTTTCCTCTGGAATCATTGCAGTGGGCACTTTTTCATCAGCATGACTCCAAATGTTCGATATATACGCTGCCCTTTGTATTTGTTTTTCAATTCCGTCTTACATGGCGGTAAATTGGAACCATCGACGTTTTTCGTGGCAATTTTGAAAAGGTCGTTGGTGTGTTCGAATGCGTAAGTCTTATTGAAAAGTAGAAAGCGAGCCTCATTTACATCACAAATATTTTTCAAGCCATATAATTGACAAACAAATGTCTCAATTTTATAACGTCCACAAACACAATACACAACGCAAATTTAGTTTTTAATAACTAATATACAAAGTCCGAAGAAAGCTAGTACAAGCTGGCAAGCTGCAACAAAAGATGACACGATATGTTATATCTATTATACATATATTAATATGCTAACTGAAGCACTGGAAACTTAAACGCGTACCGTACTATACTGTTATAGTAATAATATTAATATAACAGACTGATTTCAACAATTCGCTTCTTTAGCAAAGAGTAGTTTATTCTTTGTTTTTTAGTTAGAGAATAAATAATAAAATTAAATACAGAAAATTCAGAAGAAGACCGGCAGTCGGCGCTCTATATAAAAACGATAAAATGTAAACATCATAGCCACGCCAACACTTTGTACTCCGCCGGCCGGTATTACTTTGATTTTTTTGTTATCATACAGCACGCTTACCGATAGGCGGACAAATGCGGATTTATTTGGAATGCGTGCTTTTGATTAAAATTTAAATTTAATTATTCAGAAACTACAACCGACTTGCGGCAAGTCAGCGCCCCAGGCGACCGCCTGGCTCGCCTGCCCATCGGGCCGGCCCTGGTAACCCACATTCCATTGAGTTATAAAATAAACGATGTGTATTGAGAAAAAGCGTACTAATGCGCGCAGTTACCGTTCTCACATCTATCGACTGCTGACTGACGTGGTCCTATCATCAATGAGTCTGACTGTCTCCTTTATTAACTGTATAGTTTTAATTAATGTTTTGTAGAATTTCAGCTTTGAGAAATCACTTTGACACACGTCATTTTTTTGACAGGTATGAAGTAGCGCTGACGCCACGTGTCCCTATATTTTGCTGTCTGACTGTTGGATTCTTGTTTTATATTATATTTGCTCGTTCTCTAAATTTTGAGCTTTGAGAAAACAGTTTAGAGACGTTAATTAATATTACACCTTTGCGAGCGTCCCAGCGCCAGGTGTCCCGGTACCGGAAGTGCTGACTCTACAGTTACTTTCCATCACTAAAAAGTAACCTAATCTCAAAAAATTAGCTTTGAGAAAACTCTTGTACATTTTGGACGCCAGCTCTCCGACTATTAGGTTTAATGGAATGACATCCAAACTACCTAATAAGGATGCAGAATTATGGAATATTTTTTTTATTATATTTACCTCACCGTTTGCGTGTATGTAATCATTATTTTTCAGCATTTCCCCTTTTTTATTATAACTTTTTATATCAGAATAAACAATATAACTAATGTAAGCTCAATGTAACTTTCACAAATTTAATCCTTTTTAACTCGAACATTGATATGGAGTCCATTTATAAAATGTTTGGACCATTTCGAAAATCCAAAAATGTTCAATATTAAATTATTGACTTGAAGTCCTTGGTTAACTTGGAAATTTTAAATAGAAATTTCAAAAATATCAAAAGATCTAGACCACTACAATTTTTCAGGGTAGAGTTATATCTATATACATTTTTTTAAGTATTGAAAAATATTGATTTACAATAAACTCTTGACTGTAATCAATCAAATTATTGAAAACATGATTTACTTTTTGTCAAATCACTTGTAGTCAATAAAGTTTGGACCAACTGACAATACTAAAATATAGATAAAGATGCCCATAAAAATTACAGTAACAATAAAAAATGAGTGCCTGATAAAAATAAAAAAGATGTAGGTACAACAAAAAGAAAAATAAATATTATATTATAGTAAATATTATGTTAGCAAACATTTACAAAAACATGAATTAAATCTATTTGTTTATAATATTAGTTAGTATTATTTGTAATTGCCAATATCGAAATTATGTTTTTGTAGACAGAGTAATTATTAATTATCAACAATATATCAATTAATAATTTTAGATTAGACGGCTTGAAAATCATCCCGACCTATGACAACGGTTTGAGTAAACATTTGTCAATATATATATAGTAGAAACAAAACAATAATTTATTGCCATCAAAATATTTAATCGTATTTGCAATGATAGCTTAGTAGACTAATATTTGATACTACAAACAAGCGTGTTTGTTTACCGCTAATTCAATCACTCCGTATATAGGCAGAGAACCTCAATATTCTATGGTTAAATATGCCTACTTTATTTATTATGTTTGTTAAGTGCTTATTTAATGTTTATGTTTAGTAAAAGTTTATTTAAGTATTTATCTACTTAATTAAGTATTAATTATATTGGTACAATAGTTATACATTATCATTCACAAATATATTTGTTTATTTGTACTATAGTAAAAGATTAGTTAATATTTATTTGCAAATATTATACTGCATTTTATTTTCTTAGTTTAAAAGCAGCACAGTTCTTTATCTTATACATTTATATAAAATAGAAGGGTTGGATGCTTTGTAATTATATACATTATCCGGTAAATGTACACGTTTTCCTACGCAGTCGGTAAATGTGGAAATAATCAACTTTAATCAATATTTTATGCACATTAGCCAATTAAATTGGGAAATGTGCACATTAACCAGCAAACCGTGGTAAAAGTACAAAGTTTCATACTACTGTGACAAGTGAGGTTAAGTATAATATTTGTTAACACGTTGTAGTTCTTTGTAAGTGCCAACAGTTGTTTAATATTGGAACAATAATTAAATTAAAAGAAAAAGACAATGAGGGGAAGTTTTTAAAACGTTTAATAGACATAGTGAAGAATAAAAATCGTAATTGTGCCATGGTAGCGGACCATGTAATAATAAAAATTTCCGTTTGAATTTCTTTCATTTTCAGGGACAGAAATAGTAACATTGGCTTTTAATTTGTTTTCTATTATTATTATCATATTATTATTAAGCTGTTTTTGTTATGTACTATATTAAACAAACACATACGAAATGTTAAATTATGGTTATGTTATTTTCATACTCTATGTTTACTTTCCAAAAGTGAGCAAAAAGCCTAATTTTTAAATTTCCTTCTACATTAACCACGTAGCTTTGTAAATGTAAATATTCACCGGAAAATATATATATTTACTAATTACGTGTTTTGACCGTAACGCATACATGATGTAAAAGGTAAAGTAGTACAGTTTTGTTCTGAACTATCATCTCACTTCCTGTGGTATATTGGTAGCACTTTGATGACGCCTCCCTGGTGCTATTATAGTTCTCTGGTACAACTATCGCTTCTACAGTTTCAAGAACTTCGGGTTTTTGATGTGTTAGTGAAGTTTTTCACTTTTATCAATTTAGTTCAATGATGTGGAATATCGATGGAACGTGTCGTGTTTAATGCTGCTCTGCTCGCCATTTCCTCTCACTGCAGGACTTTGCGCATTGACAGCTGAGTTTGGCCACTAATACTCTAAAGAAAACGTTACGAATTCATGACAATTTTTGTGATGCGTCTGCATCTGAAAAGTCAAAATTAAATTTATACCCTGTCGTCTGTGGCACCATAATGCATGAATCACCAATACGCAACTTTTCAGCCATCAACAATACTCCATGTGAAAAAACACTTTTCAGAATATTATTTTAATGTTAAACTTGGAACTTTGAAACTAGTTGTACCATATGGCAACAAAACCTTAGAAGGTCTACTATTTACTTATCGACTTATATTGAAATTGTAGGTACATGTTCTTAAGTAACATAATACAGACACAAATTGAACACCAACATTTAATAATCCAAAAGTAACAGCTTTATTATTTACCTCTGTAACTCCTAAGCGAGGCACAGGGAGTTGGTAAAGGCTCTCTAACGAGTGCCACTGTGTGCCTTTACATATGCTTCCTTCCAAAACCTTCCTGTCGATCGGCATTGACCTTCTCTACATTTGTTGCGGTCTGACCTTTTTACATTTTCCTTACGGATTCTATGCCAACATTGTCTTCGCAATACAGTTGTTGGGTTTTCTTAAAAATTGATCGATCCAGGCCCACATTTGCGAGTCTTTATTGCACGCCCTACTTCCGTTTGGTGTGTGAGATGGAGCAGGTCTTCGTTGCGAATTTGATACAATAAGTAAATAAGAAGAATAACTCTTCATAAACATTGAATAACGAAGATCTGAAGCTTGAATGTTAATATTCTTGTGACATTTTTGATCTCTCACATCTTTAAAAACATTGCTATTAAACATAAGCAATTTTGTTTGAGTGGAGTATTCCTTTGAGTTTCGGGCAGATTTTAATGCACCAAATACCTGTTGAGCCTTGCGGATTCGACTAGCGATAACAGCATCGGCATCCCCATCTTAAGCTAAAAGATGTTTCAATTCGTCCACATCTTCTTGTCTATCGAAAGGGAACGTTATTTCTAATTTTAACAAATTAGTGTCCAAGAAACTGGTCAATTGAAATAATTGTGTTTTATTTATGTCCACTTACCCACTATTCTTAGTTATTCATAATGTTTATCCTCATAGTATTGAAAAGTTAATTTTAGGGCCAATCTTGTTGATTTCTGCGGAAACAATCTATTGGTAAGTTATAAATGATGTTAAGGATCCATCTAATACAACTTAACCTGCTATTAATTTTGTAGAGGATCGAGCCAAGCACATTATTGAAGTAGATGGGAGACTCCTCTCGCTGTTTGCTCTGTTATGGTTTATGCTACAATATGCTTAATTACAGAGCTCCCTAATCAAGGCAATCATCCTATCCGACAATCATCCTATCCGACAATCATCCTATCCGACATGCCCTTCTCTCTTAAGGCGTCCCATATTGTAGAGTCAAATGCCCTTTCAAAATCTACGAACATCAGATATATGAGGAATATCCATTCCACGGATCATTCAATGTTGATCAGTGAAGTTGTTGGCTTGAAGCTGTACTTGGTTCGTGAGAGTTTGGTTCAAGGTGTCCGCAAGTCTTTCTAGTATGATCTGGACTTCCTGCGTGTTAATAGTGTTAAACAGTGTGTTATGCCAGATTTCAGTTTTCTGAAATGGTGTGTGTCTGCTGTGTGCAGTAAGAGGATGTAGAATATTTGTAAATGTTACCGGATTAGTTTAAGGATACTTGCCGATAGTCCTGATACTTCCTTGTATTTAAAGATTTGATTGCACGTTATATCTCACAATTGACGAGTCTCTGATGTTTTCGACTAGATCTATCTGATCAGTGGGAACAGAAGCAACTAAGAGGTTTTAGAAATGCTCTTTCTGTGTTAACTCTTATTAGCTTTGATTGACTGTATTCCTATTGATAAGCTTGTTCTTAATTTTGTTCTCCAGCATCGTGTTCTGTTCATCATTATACGATTGTTGCAATAGCTCTTCTGACCACTCTCCCTTATTTCTTCTTGCCGATGTTTAACTATCCTATTTAACTCCTAACTTCTCTTCTGATGCTTGTACCTGGATTATCCTTGCGTTTACTATTTTCCTCTTGTTGCTTAACTCCCGTGTTTACTTCATATTGTTTTTTGAAAACTTATTTTCTAAACTACCAGTTATAATCTTGAAATGTTATGTGGTATTCTCTTAACGTTTTAATTATGTATTAAGATTTCTACCAACAAACTATAGGCCAGAGAGGAATTATAGCAACCATTTTAGCAACAAGATTTGTATTATTTTCCGTTTGTGATAAATATTAAGTGGTGGGTGTTGTAACAAAATACTTCACTTTTTGTTTTGTTAAATTACGTAAGAGGATAATTTCTTCGAGATAAAATATATTGTAATGAATTTTATCGATAGTTAAATTTATGTTGACATATGCTTAGTGCGTCTACTATATATTTTCTAAGCAGACACTTATTAGCTATTATTAAGTGTCTTATCAGTAAAAAATTAAAAATAACTTTTTTACGATTTGAGTGGTAACATAAAAACTATAATTATAAATCTAGAGTTATGTACAGAGAAGAAAAGTGTGAAAGTATTGCGATCGAAAATAGTATTACAAATGTCCAGGGTATTTGAAATTATTTTGGAGAGAACAATAAAAGACAAAATTATCACACTGTAGGTTACTGTTTAATGAAAAAATTCAATCCAAATTAAAAGTACCAAATTCAAATACATTTATTTAACAATTAAAATCAGAAAATACAATGTATATGGCCCTCACCCAACATGCAGCCTGACTCGTTGCTGACCCAGCATCTTTGCGTGACGGGGTAATTGTTAGGTCGGGCGGAACGGGGTCGATCCTGGATTAAAACTAAAAAAGACATTATGAACAATACAAAACCTAAAATTAATTTAAATTATATAATAACGTTAACATAATATAAGTAAACGATGAGTGCAAAAGCACGCGTCGTTGACGTAAACATTTTAAAACTGCTGAAATAAAGTAAATTGTGTAAGTTAAGTGTATACAAATTTTGAATTTAGACGATGTTTCGACGAGCCAAACTGTAAGAGTAAGAGGCTCGCCTCTAAACAATACAGAACTGGGGAGCGGGAATGTCCAACTGCGTTTATTTTTTCATATGAGATAATCATTGCATATATAATAACGTGCTGCAATTTACTGATGGTTGGTTTATAAATTGGTATAAATTTTGTGGGTAATTTTGATAACAAAATACGAGCAAAAAGAAAAGAAGTATTAAAAGTACCAGTGTAACCGTATACATCAGTATCAGATTATTTTCTATTATAAAATTGTCATAGTTGCAATTTTCTTTGATTGTCAAAGGCGGCAGAACAGACCTACAATGAGAGACATTTTGGATATCCCATCTGTATGAAATATTTGAAAGGGCTCATTTCGAAATTCTTGGTATCTGATTCTGTCCACACTGAAAAAAGGACGGACAGATAATCTCTTTCAGGAGATAACAAACTTGATATTGTGGTGGAAATGGTGATGAATCATACGCAAACCACATCTCAGGTTGCCATTATTATACGATATATGCCAGTGTCTGTCCAGAGAATCGTAAAAAAAAGAAATCCCTTCCATACAAGATGAAAATAATGCATGAGTTGCTACACGATCCATACAGAAGAATGAAGTTCACGATTAATAGTATTGCCTGATATTCTGATTACTTGAAGAGCATTTACTTCAGTCATGAATGCTCATTTTTACTCCACGGAGATGAACAGAATGTGAGAGTAATGAGAATCCACACTAGTATATGGAAAGTCACAACCAATTTCCCCAGAAGTTGACTGTTTGGGCAGTCACATCATAGGACCATTTTTCATTTAGGAAAACTTGGCTGGGCTCTTGCATTATTATGTTGAAGAATGTCCAAAAATTTCAAGGGATGAAAGTAACCTTCCAGCAGGACAGTACCCCTATACATTATTTCAGGCAAGTCACCTTGACGACCTGTACTCTGATAGGTGGATCGAACGTCGTGACTGGATTGAATGGCCTGCTCGTTTGCCAGATTTGACAAGCTTGGACTTCTTTTTGTGGGCTTACCTCAAATCTAAAGTGTTCATTACTCAACCAGATAGTCTTTTGGATTTGCGGCAGAAGATACACATCACTCACAATCTTTGATAATTCCTGTCAAAATATTTTTTTCATTAAAGTGTTAGTCTTGACTGCATTTTATTCTTTTTTGAGTCTATTCATATTAATGCTTATAACTAGAAAATCTATTTCCATTATGTGCTTTAACTAGAACACCCTGTATAACAAAAAAGTCTCAGTAAAACGGTAACCATTAAAACTTAATTTATGTGGTCAGGAGAAACAACTTTCTCCTAAATTCACAAAATTTTACAAAAAGTGACAATCACTGACAGACCCTTTGTAAAAAATTCACATAACAATAAAAAAATTATATCCACCTTCAGCAAGGAAGAGAAATAATTTCAAAATAGTTCCAAGAAAATGAAAAGAGTTATTTGCAAAAGGTGTTACTGATCAATATTATTCATTTTTACGAAAATGAGAAAGAATTTCGGTGATTTCTTTTGTTTAGTTGTAATTTTTAAGTATGTGTCTACTTTAACACACTGTGGAAGCCAAATAGTTTAGTGGAAATAAAAATCATTTGAATGCAACACATAGGCTCAACTACTACAACATATTATAAATCTAGACAATTCCAACAAAAGAAAAAAGGTTAGTATGATACCATACGCTTGGTAAAGCGAAAAATGGACATACAGATTAAAAAATATATATATTTCCTTTTTAAAAGAGAGCACGGACCGATAATTCCAAAACCGTTTAGGCAAACTAAACTTGATTAAATGAAAACAGCTTTAAATTGAAAATAAAAAATTTGTACCAGTGTTATACTTTCCCGAAGTTTCATGTTAATGTCATACTTGCGTTCAACGCTCAATGTTTGCTATTCTTTGTAATCCAGACAAATCTCAATTAACCTGCAAGTCAATGAAATTTTCTATACACAGATATAAAGTACATAAAAATCGATTCAGATTTGTAGGAGTTATCAATGTTTGAAATTGCCCTAATTTTAAGGATGGTCCACTTCAAATTTGAAGTATAATATTAAGTAGTATATTTGAGTGAATACTGAAAAAATCGGTCGCAGCTAGGTGCTCTTCGACAGTACTTTCTCATCAACATTTTCAGTTTCACGTAAAAGAAATAAATTGCATTAATTGAAAATGCCATTTCCATTTATTTTATTTATTAATATAAAATAATAAATATGAAAAAAATTAACAAAATAAATAAGACAAATATGACAAATAAAATTAGATAAATGAGATAAATGAGAAAAATGAGATAAATGTGACAAATGACACAAATAAGATAAATGAGATAAATGACCTAATGAGAAAAATGAGGCAAATGATTGAAGCAAATGAACCAAATGAGAAATGATATCAGTGAATCAAATGGGACAACTGAGACAAATTAGATAAAGAAGCAAATGAAACAAAGGAGAAACGACAAATGAGGCGATTGAAATAAACGAAAATTGATATAAATAAGACAAATATAACAAATATGATAAATGAGATAAATGAGTCAAATGAGTCAAATAATACAAATGAGTCAAATGAGACAAATGAGACACATTAGACAAATGATACAAATGAGACACATTAGACAAATGATACAAATTAGACAAATGATACAAATGAGACTAGTGACAAACAGATAAATAAGACAAATGAAGCGAATGAGACAAATGATAAATGACTTAAACGACACAAATGAGACCAACGAAGATGAAATAAAACTTTTGATGCAAAGGAGACAAATGAGATAAATGAGTGAAATAAAACAAATGATAAATGAGATAAATGAGAAATATTAAACAAATGAGACATTTGAAACAAATAAGACATGATAAATGAGATAAATGAGATAAATAAAAAATGAGAAACGAAACATGAGGCGAATGAGGCAAATGAGACAAATGATATAAAGGAGACAAATGAGACAAACGACGACGAAATAAAATAAAACAAAATCATTTATTCTTCATTCATTTCAAATTGGATATGATAATTATTGCCGAGATCGACTTTATTTTTATAATTTAATGAAATTATTTTAAACCTTTTTTCTCAGTAACGGTTAATCTTGAAATTGTCAAGAGTTCTTATTCGACGTATTTTCTCGTTATAAACAATTTTTATTTCAAACATATTTTGATTTTACGCAAAAAAATGTTTGCTCCTCTGAGACGTACCCACTTTGGTGCACCAATTTCATTGATAATCAATAGGGTTCGTCCTTGGACTTCACAGATATTATATGCAAAATTTCAGATTTTCGCGTTGACGTGTTTGAGAAATTGCGGTCACAGCTTATAACCTGCGACATACAGACACACAGACATTCAGACGGCATGCCAATTCGAATAAATTTTCTGTTTTCCGGTCTCAAAATGTTCGTTTCTATCATAATCTGGAATTTAGTTTTTCTCACAACGCCAATACTTTATCAGTATATATGAGAAAGTAATATTGTTTTAATATTAAATATTTTGTAAAGCAAGTAATTTTTTTCTTGGATTAATTACATTCATGTGGAACCGGATAAATCTGAGAGTATTCTTAAATTGCTGATTTCAAAATAAATAAAACTGAAGATTTAACAACATATAAGTCAACGATAGTATAATCACAATCACAATTATAACATAAAATTTTTGCGTAGAAATAGATAAACCGAAAATAATCTACACTTTTTAAATTATAAATGGGACGATATAGATTTACTATGTGAACATATTAAGTATAATTACCTTTTATTTTCAAGCCGATCCCTTTGTAATTAGCCGTTATTGTAAGTATACCATTTAGGTGCGTTTATATTTTGCCATATTTTAATGATGTTTACATAAAATGTACCGGCAAACTTTAGAGGACCCTAATAGCTTAATAGATAAAAGCAATGCGGTATTTTTTACGGGTTATATTTTATAAATACATTAAATAAGTAGTATAACAATAATTAGTATCGTAATACTGGTTGTAAATATATTTTATTGGGGCGCAAGCGGCATTCTCTTTATATTTATCTTTAATATTCCTCCATGGTTTTATAGTATCTATGTCAAAAATGTCCTATTCCTATGTTTAAGACATTATACTTTAAACTAAATAAAAGACGTTTTATTATAAATGGCTACTATAATTTGAAAAATTATTACTCCAGATTTAAAAAATATGTTACATTCATCGAATACCAGTATGCCTAGATTATACCACCTGTCAAAGAAGATACATAAACCAGGAAAGTCGGTACGCTCTATTTTTTTCAGCAGTTGAATAACATAATTATTTATCTATTATCTGAATAATTTTATACAACCTAGTTTTTCAGTCACTACAATGATATCCTTAATTGGCTCTTAATTTCCTATTGCAAGAAGATTAGCTCTGTGTTTTCGAATCTACCAATTGCAAAAATCTTTCAACTATCTAAAGTGTTCGTTAAAATTGAAAGCGAGTAATAAAAGAATATCTGAAATCCACAAAACTATACATGAAGCCAAACAGAAATTGTAACTTCATGGAGCAACATGAAGAAATATCAATGGGTAATTTGTTGTCGTGCTTTATAGCCAGTGTCTTCATGAACAGATTTGAAGTAGAAGCAAAAGAATAATTCTAAGATTTGACTGCGACAAGTAGGGTAGACAACCTAATTAGTAATGATTCTTTTAAAAAACTTTCTAGAAATTCATTATCAAAAATGATTATTGAAGTAAGAAATATACTTAAATCCTGTAACAACCCTGTTACCCCAACTTTAAATAGGAGGTTACATGTATCCAATCCAAAGTACCTAGATCATACTGCTTGTCTAAGATATATAAACCAAGAAAATCCGTGACTCCAATTGTTTCAGCAATTGTATCGCAGACTTACTACCTATTAAAATAGTCAACAGAGGAGTTTTGAAGTTTACCCATTGCATCACCTAATCTCTCTGTGATTAATTCTAATAATTTCATTAATAAAGTGGAAAATATCCAGTTGTGATCAAATTTTGATCTCCTTTGATGTTTGCTCATTGTTTTCAGGTGTTCTGATACCTCATGGACTATCTTGATGATTTACTCGAATAAAACAATTTCAGACAAGATGTAGTAAAAAGAATAATTCAACTCACTAAATTTTGCACGAAACAAAACTGTTTTTGATTCAATAACTTTCTTCGAACAACATGAAAGGACAGCAATTGGCAACTCTTTCATTACCAGTCTTTTCATGAAGAGATTCGAAATTGAAGCAAAAAAAGAATTTGAGTATTTCCCCAGGGTTTGGATTAGGAACGTGGATGACATTTTTGCAGTGTTTGATACAAAATTCACTGATATTGACAACTTTGTTTCTTAATTAAACAACCGTTTCGCGTCAGTTAAATTCACATATGAGACTGGAAGCTTTGGACAACTACCATTAATTAGAAATAGTGAAAATAAGTTGAAATTTTACATATACTGGAAAGATACCAGTACTTTAAAAGCACTCTCACCATTCTGCTTAGCACAAAATGGCAAGTTTTAATTTTCTAATTCGTCGCCTATAAAGCTATCCCTTCAAAAAGAAGAGATCTGAAAATAAAAATATATAGCTGTGAGTAATATATATTCTGTAAGATTAGTTTATAAAATAATTAGGAAATAAGAAATTTAAAGACATACTTCGAAATTACTCGGCTGCTAAAGAAAATCCGAGGTTTGTATCGATTCCATACGATTCTCGATTCACCCGTGGTATTAGCAAGATTTTTTAAAGGTATGACAATGATTCGTTCATCGGAAAATAAATTACAACAACTTTTAGGCAATCCAAAAGGCAAAATTGAAACAAACGAAAAGACGTGGCTTTACGAAATTAGCTGTAAGGATTGTAATTAAAGGTATGTTGGACAAACTAGACAATCAATCGGAATTAGATTCAAGAAGCACATGGCTCATCTCAAATATGGTAGAACAGATAAGTCTAGTGTTGTCCAACATGCGTTTGAGAACAACCATAAAATCGATAATAGCAATTTACACTAATTCCAATAAGTGTAGTCAGTAAAGGAATGCGAGTTAGGGCTATCAAGAGTATAGCGGCACATGTGCCACTGCCGGCGGTCACTGCATAAGCATTCCAAAGCAGGTGCCGCTTCACTATTAGGAACCCCAACTTGCATTCCTTTACTGACACTTATTAGAACTAGTAAAGATTAATTAGGAATGTAACAAATACTAGACAGCTGGATGAATCTGAGGGTTTGGAAATTACAAAGTGTAAAAATAATATAAATATTAACAGGGGACTAAACCCATTTAGTCCGCTCTATTGGTTAGTTAATCACCGTTTACTGAACCGTAACAATAGTTTAGGTATAAATAGGATGCACTATGATTTAAATCATTTCTAGATGATGCAAACTTGGTTGGCGAAACGCGCGTCGAGTGCAATATATATGGTCCTTTGTGGAAAACCACGTCAGTGTTTGTGATAGGTAAATAATATTTCTACAGGATTTTATACAAAAGTTTTTTTATATGTTACAATTATTTTATTGCTTTGTTTGTATTGCAATGCTTCGAGTTCGAGAACGTTCGAAGAATTGTCAACAATTAAGTGAATTTGAAAGGGGCAATAGTAGAGTTACGAGAATTCGGTATTTGTTTTAGGGAAATTGCCAATCAGATTGGGTGAAATGCATCACCAATGCAATATTGGAATACCTGGAATGAAGAACAGAAGCATCAACGTCGTAGAGATAACTGGAGGCTGTTCAAAGAACAACTAAACGTGAACAACGCTTCTTAACAATTGCAGCTGTTTCAATACAACCGAGTGTGTAGCAAATGAGTGGGTAACGGGTATGGGTCAACGGTATCCATCAGATCCATTTGTCAAAGAATAAGTTCCTTTGGCCTTCGACTGTACCGATCCTGCCCCATTTCGCCATTGAACTGGAGCCTGGAGACATCGAGAAGTAATTCGTGAATGATACCAAGGACGTGCAAAGTGGGATGAAGAATGGAATCGTATAACGTTTAATGATGAATCTGCATTCTGTTTGTGCAATCATGATGGATACAGAAGAGTTCACCGTCGACGTGGAATAAGGTCAGATATTCAGTTTTGTGTGGAACAAGTGACAGCACTTACCTATGGGATTATGGTACGGTGTGCAATAGCATATGGAAGCAGGTCCCCATAGTCTTCTTAGTAAAGAATCTGAATGCAAAATAGTGCATTTATAGCTTCATAGAATCAGTTATGTTACTGTACCTTCAGAGGTTGAAAACCTATTTTGCAGCAGGATAATGACAGACACCAAATTGCTGTCACGACTAGGAGGTTCCTAAAAGATGCTGCTGTAAATGTTCTTTCATGGCCCACAAAATCATCTGACTATTCGCCAATCGAAAATGAATGAAACATGATAGACAGAAGGCTAGGTCGATTGCCTTGATTATTTTTATATAACAGAAATCTGGTAGAAGACAAAGATAGTTCGCTTACTCATTGTATTGCACCGGGCGCTCTTAGTGGCAACGAAGAAGTATACAGTCAACTCTCTCCTGCATATTCAAACTCTAATTTTCTTAAAAAAAAAAACAAGATAGATTTATTGGGGTACTAAATAAAACAAAGAAGGTTTAGTGCCATGTCCCCAAAAAAACAATTATGCAGCTACGAACACGTGTTTCGGAGTTATTGCCCCTCATCAGCGTATCGTAGCTACGATATGGCACTAAACCTTCTTTGTTTTATTTTGCTCTGTGTGTCGACTGTGCTCAATAAGGCCCCATTTGTGGCACTTGGGAACATGAAGGCACTAATTTAGTACTGTATACTGTACTTTTCAGCCTTATTTTAGTTCTTTTTTCTGATCTATCCCATCCTAGATCCAATTCCTTAGGTACGTTATGCTGATGAGGGGCAATAACTCCAAAACACGTGTTCGTAGCTGCATAAATGTTTTTTTTTTGGGATACGGCACTAATTCTTTGTTTTATTTTGTATCCCAATAAATCTATCTTGTTTTGTTTGTATGTGCCAGGTGGAAACAAGCAGGACACATAAAACTCTGTGTGTTGACTCTGCTCATCGAGGTCCCATTTGTGGCACATTGGAACATGAAGGCACTAATTGAGTACTGTGTACTCTACTTTCCAGCTTTATTTTAGTTCTTGTTCCTGATCCATCCCATCCTAGATCCAATTCCTTAGGTACATTATGCTGATGAGGGGCAATAACTCCAAAACACGTGTTCGTAGCTGCATAATTGTTTTTTTTTGGGATACGGCACTAATTGTTCTTTGTTTTATTTTGTATCCCAATAAATCTATCTTGTTTTGTTTGTATGTGCCAGGTGGAAACAAGCAGTATACATAAAACTCTGTGTGTTGACTCTGCTCATCGAGGCCCCATTTGTGGCACATTGGAACATGAAGGCACTAATTGAGTACTGTTTACTCTACTTTCCAGCTTTATTTTAGTTCTTGTTCCTGATCCATCCCATCCTAGATCCAATTCCTTAGGTACGTTATGCTGATGAGGGGCAATAACTCCAAAACACGTGTTCGTAGCTGCATAATTGTTTTTTTTGGGATACGGCACTAATTGTTCTTTGTTTTATTTTGTATCCCAATAAATCTATCTTGTTTTGTTCGTATGTGCCAGGTGGAAACAAGCAGTATACATAAAACTCTGTGTGTTGACTCTGCTCATCGAGGCCCCATTTGTGGCACATTGGAACATGAAGGCACTAATTGAGTACTGTTTACTCTACTTTCCAGCTTTATTTTAGTTCTTGTTCCTGATCCATCCCATCCTAGATCCAATTCCTTAGGTACGTTATGCTGATGAGGGGCAATAACTCCAAAACACGTGTTCGTAGCTGCATAATTGTTTTTTTTTGGGATACGGCACTAATTCTTCTTTGTTTTATTTTGTATCCCAATAAATCTATCTTGTTTTGTTCGTATGTGCCAGGTGGAAACAAGCAGTACATATAAAACCCTGTGTGTTGACTCTGCTCATCGAGGCCCCATTGGAACATGAAGGCACTAATTGAGTACTGTGTACTATACTTTCCAGCTTTATTTTAGTTCTTGTTCCTGATCCATCCCATCCTAGATCCAATTCCTTAGCTACGATACGCTGATGAGGGACAATAACTCCGAAACACGTGTCCGTAGTTGCATAATTGTTTTTTTTGGGATATGGCACTAAACCTTCTTTGTTCTAATTTTCTTACGTTTTATCGCATAAATCGCATGTTTTGCATGAAATAAAGTCCTACAGTGTAGATCTCAACGTGTTATTGGTCTTAAACACCGTCCGCACAGAAAACATATTCAATTTTACGTAATTTGTCAGATAAAATACGAATATACGGAATTACTGCTGTAGAATGAAACTCAGGTCGTTGTATTTGTGGTATGTTTATTCTACTTTCAATATTTTAAAATTCCCCATCAACAAAATAAATAAATAAATGACGTGCAATATTCAAAAAAATTGATTTTGTAGTATCCCATGCAAGTGCGGTAAATTTTATGTTGGTGAATTATCTAGACTCTTCAATGTACGACTCACTGAACACAATAATTATGCTACAAAGGAAGAATGTGAAAAATCACAAATATGTGCACACGCGTGAAACAGCATTCACAACATTAAGGGGGATTTTGCAGAAGTTTTGGAAAACGGAAGTAATAATATAAGAAGAAAACCTAAAGAATCCGTCATTATTTTGTTGAACTGTGATAAACTGATAAATATGTGTTCAATTACTCTGTACGTTTTTGTGCGCATTATTTGTCAATCTTTAGAGATAGTCTAAGAGCCAGTGACATTTTTCGGTGATGATTTAGTTAAGGCCTATTCTTTGAGAGGATGTTGAGAGGGGCATAACTAAGTGTCCTCCGCGAGGATTAACCCGGATTCCAGTCATAAGGGGGGTGGCAGAACACCCCCGACGTGTAAAAAAACTGCATCTTTTTATTATTTAGTTAAGGCTGAAATTTTCTCCAGTAGTCCTCTGATAGCTCACAATCAGCGATATAATATTTGCAGAACGATTGGCCAGTCATAAGGGGGGTGGCAGATCACCCCCAACATGTCGTGTGAACGATGAACTTGTTATTATTTAGTTAAGCTTCATCTTTTAGTATGTTGTTGTGACAACTATTTCAAGTGTAAATGCCAATTTGCAGAACAAAATGGCGGCATTAACACCCTGGCAGAACGATTTGAATTTGTAAAAATTTTTTACTTTCAGCCGCATATAACTCTGGAACTATGCAACATACGAGAAAGTTGTATTATTGTTTTTTGTGCTAAATTTAATTCTCTACAAAAAAAAGGTCTTTTGACATTTTCGTGTATCTCCTTTAGTTTCTGAGATATACTGAAAGTAAAAAAAAATTGCAAAAATCTTTTACGTTCAGACGCAAATATCTTTGGTACTATGCTAGATGCGAGAATACGACTCGAAACACTTTTTGTAGGAAATTTAATTCTTTACAAAAATAGTTTCTTGACATTTTCGCGTATCTTCTTTAGTTTCTGAGATATACTGAAAATAAGGAATTTTCCTCATGAATAGAACATTCGTGAGGAAGGACATTCTGGTGCTCAAGATAGTTATTATCGCAGTTATTTCAAGTTTCAAGTGTAAATGCCAATTGAAAGAACAAAATGGCGGTTTTAACACCCTGGCAGAACTATTTGAATACCCTGTATGCACGCCTTGATTTCGTTACTCCAGCCAAACATTTTTCTAATTCATTTGTTTCAATTTTATAGATATGGAGTCCCGTGCATCGAGTGATCTCGATTCAGCAGACGATGAGGAGGGTGATTCCGAATGGCTAGAGAATTGATAATAAATTTTTTTATACTTACTTTTTTTTACTTTCCACTCATACTTTTTGTTTTATATTTACTATCATATGTTATTCAAACAAAAATTCAAAAAAAATTAATCACGAATTCGTTATTATTCTAAAAATTTGCTTAGTTGTATAACATTTATTTGAAATAATAAAAATAATTATGCGTTGAAATTACGATGTTTTTTGAGATATTTTTTATTTATTTAGTGTATTTCCTTTTTTGGAACATTTTTGATATGATCAAAAAAAGATATTAATGATTCAACATACATTTACAATGTTTTTTATCTATCGAGATCGTGGAACTTCAATAATTTCGATTTTTTTTCAAAAAATTTTCATAAATTTTTTCATGGCAATCGGGTTTTTTTAATTATTATAGTAATACAATTACAATAATATTCATCATATTTTGGGGTTCTCACTGATTATATTTTTCTGAAATCAGTATCATTATGAAAATCAGATAACACAATTGCAACGAAAAAAATTTTTTCGAGTTCGAGAACGCAACAATAGAGCATCTGAAAAAAAAAAAATCATTGAACTTTCTTTCAATGGGTACAGAAATATATAAAAAATCGGATGATTCAAAAATAATCGGAAAGAATTTGGCTAAGGTGACTTGTCCTTAACATTTCATCGCATGACTGCGTTGAAAAATGTATGATGGTATAGGGCTCAATTTCACCATTGCTAAAAATGACATTTTCCGACGTTTCTGAATAAAAAAACATGGTTTTAGGGAAATATTAATTAGTACGTCTCCAACGGTTTGTCGGCAATGGAAAGAAAATTCTTTATTTTCAGTATATCTCAGAAACTAAAGGAGATATACAAAAATGTCAAGAGACTATTTTTATAGAGAATTAAATTTCCTACATAAAATGTTTGCAGTCGTATTCTCGCATCTAGCATAGTTCCAAAGATATTTGCGTCTGAACGTAAAAAATTTTTGCAAATTTTTTTAATTTTCAGTATATCTCAGAAACTAAAGGAGATACACGAAAATGTCAAAAGATCTTTTTTGTAGAGAATTAACTTTCCCACAAAAACAGTAATACAACTTTCTCGTATGTTGCATATTTCCAAAGATATATGCGGTTGAAAGTAAAAAATTTTTACATATTCAAATCGTTCTGCCAGGATGTTAATGCCGCCATTTTGTTCTGCAAATTGGCATTTACACTTGAAATAGTTGCCACAACAACTTACTAAAAGATGAAGCTTAACTAAATAATAAAAATTTCATCGCTCACACGACATGTTGGGGGTGATCTGCCACCCCCTTATGACTGGCCAATCGTTCTGCAAATATTATATCGATGATTGTGAGCTATCAGAGGACTACTGGAGAAAATTTCAGCCTTAACTAAATAATAAAAAGATGCAGTTTTTTTTACACGTTGGGGGCGTTCTGCCACCCCCTTATGACTGGAATCCGCGTTAATCCTCGCGGATGACACTTAGTTATGCCCCTCTCAACATCCTCTCAAAGAATAGGCCTTAACTAAATCATCACCGAAAAATGTCACTGGCTCTCCTACAGAGTATTCCGAAACGTCAACTTTAATTCATTTAAAATATTTGACATTTAAGTTTCATTTTCAGATTAATAGTATTAGGTCTGAGACAATTTTTGATAGGAAAAATACTTTTTTTGTTTGACTAATACTTTTGGGGTAGAGATTTATTTAACGAAACTTATTAAATAACTTATAGGACAACCAAAGATTCAGATACCCAAAGAAGGTGAAAAGAGATATTATAATTAATATATTAAACTTAAAGAACAAGAAATGTTCGGGCAACAATGGAAACAATAATAAAACTGTATATAAACGTGATTTCCAAAATAATAATATTCAGGATTTTAATTGTAGATTAAAAAATGTAAACTGGAACCCCATATATAATCTAAGTACAGATGATTCATTTAGTTATTTCTTTGATCAGGTCACATGGTGTTTTAATGTGGCATGTCCAATCAAACAATTTAAAAAACGATCCAATAATAAAAACGAAAAAGGTTGGATAACAGGCGCTATAATTGAAGAAGGTAACATGGTTCGTAAAATATATCATGAAATGAAAAACTCCAATTGCCCGGACAAAAAACGGACTTACAATGAAAGTAAAAAAAAGCTACAGGAAAAACATAAAACAAGCCAAACTTAACTATTTCAATAATAAAATTGTAAATGCAGATAATAAAACTAAGGCGACATATATCTGACAACATAATAGCGCCTCTTTTGCATCTCATAAATATGTCTCTTTGTAATGGTGAATTTCCTGACTTCCTGAAAATTGCATCCATAATTTCCATCTTCAAGAAAGGTTGCGTGACTAATATTGAAAACTACAGACAAATTTCCTTACTAAGTGCATTCTCAAAAATATTGGAAAAAAATAATTTACAATCGCATCATGTCTTTTCTAATAAAATATAAAATACTTACTGAGTGTCAACATGGGTTTCGATCATCCAAATCAACGAAAACAGCATCCGTTAGTTTCTTTAAATATATTTATAAAGAGCTAGATGATGGTAAATATGTCGTGTCGCTATTTTTCGACCTATCGAAAGCCTTCGACTCTGTTGATCGAAATATACTAGTAAATAAGTTGGATAACATTGATATACGGGGATGCCTATTAAGTTGTATTGATTCCTACATGAAAAATCGTAAACTTGTGGTAAAGTGTAATGATTCTCAATCTGATATATATGATATAACTGTGGGTGTACCCCAGGGCTCAATATTGGGTCCATTGTTGTTCTTAATATATATTAATGACTTGGCAAATTATATTCAACACGGTGAAACCACTAAAGAATTGAATTTACCCTTATTCAAAAGAAAAATTAGGAAAATGCTGGTGGAAAATGCTTTTTATAGTGTAAATGAATTTGTTAATAGTTTAAAATAGTTTTTTCTTTTTATAAGTTTGTCTATCTGATTCTGTTGTTAGTGTATAACAATTTTTGTTTTGTTTTTTATGCCTTAAGTTTTAAAATGTGACATACTATGTATACTATTGATTAAGTTTATATTTATATATAGTGATTAAGGTTTAAAATGTGACAATATAAATTAATTGTAATATAGACAACTATTTCACAATTTTTTGGACGTACCAAATGTACATAATATGTATCTAAATTGGGAAATAAATTTCTATTCTATTCTATTGTATAAGGATGCCACAAATAAATAACTATAGACAATATAAATGATTTCTAACCATATTTCGCAATTTTTGACACATTTGCGCTACCCGATCTAAATTTAGTTAAAAAACATCCAGTAGACTTGAAATAAGTGGTATAAGTTTATGTATTTCAATTCTGTAAGCACTTTTTCTCAGGCATCTTATACAAATAAGGTGCTAATCTAGCATATTTTTTTTATATTTTCAGTTACTATTAGTCCCCATATATCAATTTATCTGTGGACATTGTATATTCTCGTTTTAACTCAATAGATAGAAATCAATATTTGCATTAAAAATACAATAAACTCAAAAATAGGTAACCCTGTTATTAAATTTAATAAAGTTATATATTTGTATTACTTTATAAAATACCACGTTCTATAAAAACTGTACCTAAAATAACATAATAACAAAATTAATTATAATACAGCAGTGAAATATGTACTAGAATTATCGATAACATTTTTAGCTTTGATATTCCTCTTTCCGGCACTTTCCTCAAACGATGCGTCACTGATAATTTGGTTAATTTATATTACGTGTTGGGAAAATAATGTCTGATTACTCTCATTATTTGTAGTAAAGTGGAATTAATCTTTTTTTTACAATCAGTAACTTAAAACATCTTTGAGACCAGGTAATATTTTAAGAAATATAAAATCAATAAAATTTTCAACAACCGTACGAATTCTTATTTTTGGATTCTCTGAAGACCAGAATTACTGGTGTTGTAAAGTTATTCAATCCGAAATTTCTTATATTTGTACATGTTCTTATTTCATTGTCCGCAATCACATTGAACAGTCAAATATATCTCACACATCAGTCCTCCCGATGGTGTACAGGGTGTCACATAAATGTTAACCCACTTTTAATGCAGATATTATATCTGTTGAAATCTTTCTAAACCTGTGTAAAATATGCAGGGTGGAACAAAAATTTTTATTTTTTTAAAACGGAACATGCAGTATATTTTGTATATTCCAGGTTGCAGATTTTTTCAGATTACAAATATAGTTATAGTATGATTGGTTCAGTAGTGTTTGAATCATTTACCAATAATCTACATCAATTTGATATTCAATAATGTACCACTTAATTTAATGTAGGCTACGAAAATAACTAAACTACAGTCAATTTATATAACTGTCAAAGTTATTAAGTTATGATTAGTGTGGTTGTTTTTTCTATTAAACAAATATCTATCCAGGGTGTCTCACCAGGAACTGCATCGATCGATATAGGGAAAAGTACGCAGCAGAAAATATTGAAAATTTAGGAAATTACCAATGGAAGTGTGGTCAATTCAACTAAAATAATTACAAGCATCTGGTGCTTCCGGTTATACCGGAAGTCGATACCAAATTGATTATTTTAAATGGAATACACTATATATTTTAGGGTTTTCGAAAAGAGCATAAAATTCTGAGTCAAAAACATGCCCTATGCCTAAACCTAGCAGTTTCAGAGATATTTGGCATTTTAAAATAATTTTGACAGGTGTAATGGTTTACAATAACCTTTATAACTTTCTTCGTGTAAAAAATAATAATTTGCTTATTGGCAAGACCATAAGGTGAGCTACGCTATACAGTTTAAAGAAATTCAATAATAGTATACCAAGTGTTCCATTTTTGACGTTACATTTTGTAAACTTCAAACCGCGAAAACATGCTTAAGTCAAAAAATGGAACACCCGGAATTTTTTACATCAAGATATTTATAACTAAATTTCTTTTTTTTTTCTGATATATTGTGGCGGTTTAAGGTACAACTTTTTGAAATATTTGCGATTTTCTTAGAAATTCAAGAATTTTTAGTAAAACTTATCAAATTAGCCATGATTAGAAACAATCAGTAATGTCAGTCATTCTCTTATGTCAAAAAATGCCAGCGCGTTTAAATTACACCCACGAAGACTTTTTGAATTTGTTTATTATTTATGGAGAATGTGATAAATTAATATCAAGAACTTGTAGTACATTTATTACTCGATGTCCACAAAACCGGAAACCGTCACCAAACACTGTAAAACGCATACTGGATAATTTTAAAAACTAGGGCTCTGTCAAGGAAAGAATTCAAAAGCGGAAGCCTATTGATGACGAAAACGTAGAAATAGCAATTCTGGGATATTTTCATGTATTTCCAATGATATTATTAAGACAAGTCGCTCTGGAATCGGGACTATGCAGGGATTCAGTTCACAGAATCTTAATTAAACATTAATTCCACCCATTTTCATTCCAAATGGTTCAACGATTAATAGAAACAGATTTCCTGTGAAGAGAAAATTTTTGTGAATTTATTCTAATAAGGTCTGTGCGACGATTCTTATTTGGGAAAATATTATATGGTCAGATGAAGCTAAATTTACCAAAAATGGACTTTCTAATCGACACAATTCGCATTATTGGAGTGACTCGAATCCTCATGTGTTCAGAAAGCGAAATTTTCAAGAAAGTTGGCAGTTTAATGTTTCCTGTGCCATAAGAAACGATAGAGTGGTGGCATTAGAGTTTTATCAGGAAAATTTAAACAGCGAGTTATAAAGATTTATTCTTCTGCTAATATGTATAGTTTTTTTTTTTTTTTTTTTTTAGGTGAAACATCTAAATATTTTACAAAATTTGAATCCATTGATCATAAAAAGTTTCTTGTAAAAAATTATTTTCAAATACGCATTATGTGGGGGAGCACCGTCGTCGTGCTGATGAAAAATGTTTCCATGTTCGGCGAGATTTAAATTTTTTAAATAGTTATTATTTAGAAAATTTAAATCTCGCCAAACATGGAAACATTTTTTATCAGCACGACGGTGCTCCCCCACATAACCCATATTTGATAAATAATTTTTTATAAGAAACTTTTTACGATCAATAGATCGCCAATAATAGACCTTTCCTATGACCTCCTCGCTCGACCGATTTACAATTATTTTATTTGGGGAACTATTAAAAATAATGTTTATGAGAGCCCATTAACAACTATTGCAGATTGTATGCAGAGAGTAAGAAATGCATTTCAAAACATATCACAGGATTCAATTAGAAGAGCTACCCATGAAGAACTAATCCGAAGGTGCGAAAAATGTGTGGAGGTTCGAGGGTGGAATTTTGAACAATTATTAAATTAAAATGAAATCATGTTTTTAGTTGATTTTATCTTAGCTACTTTAGTTTATGCAAAGTGTCTTCAATTTAATTAATAGGCATGTTGCAGTGTTTAGTGTTATTTTCCGTTTTTGTGGATATCTAGTAACAAATGTACTACAAGTCCTTGGTATTACTTTATCACATTCTCCATAAATAATAAACAAATTCAAAAAGTCTTCGTGGGTGTAATTTAAACGCGGTGGCATTTTTTGACATAAGAGAATGACTGACATTACTGATTGTTTCTAATCGTTGCTTTGATAAAATTTTTACTAAAAATTTTTGAATTTCTAAGAAAATCGCAAATATTTCAAAAAGTTGTAACTTAAACCTCTACAATCCTTATATCAGAAAAAAAGGAATTTAATTGTACATAACTTGATGCAAAAAATACAGGGTGTTCCATTTGACTTATGCAAGTTTTCGCGGATTGAAGTTTACAAAATGTAATGTTAAAAATGGAACACTTGGTATATTGTTATTGAATTTCTTTAAACTGTAGAGCGTAGCTCACCTTATGGTCTTTCCACATGCACAAAATGAGTATGTTTTACATGAAGACAATTATAAAGGTTATTGTAAACTATTACACCTGTAATTTTTTTTTAAATGTCAAACGGCTGGGTTTAGGCATAGGGTATCCTATATTTTTTTGACTCAGAATTTTATGCTCTTTTCGAAAACCCTAAAATATATAGGGTGTTCTATTTATAATAAGCAAGTTGGTACTAACTTCCGGTATAACCGGAGGTGCCAGATGCTTGTAATTATTTTAGTTGGATTGGCCACACTGCCGTTAGTAGCTCCCTAAATTTTCAAAATTTTATGGTGCGTACTTTTGCCTATATCAATCGATGCAGTTCCTGGTGAGACACCCTGTATTGTAGTGGAAAAATATGTATCAGCGTAAAATTTTAGAAATATAAATATATTGTAGTTAAAACATAACCGCTTCAAATGCAGAGTTTATAAGAAGATACCTAGATCAGGTCCTGCCTTATAATATATTTTGTGACAATAATTCATTAAGAAATAAAACAAACAGATGAAAAGGAAAGACTGTACTTGATGAGGAAATGCAATTGAATATTTTATAGTCTTTCATAGAAGAGCCAAAGCGGTCAAATTATTCTGTAGCTGAAGAATTGAATGTAAGTTGGAGCAGAGTTTGATAATTTTATTTTTTAATAGTTACCGTTGGTATATTTTGCTTGTGCTGTTTTATGCTTTGTTATAAAAGTCATAAACTGGAATAATTTTTTTAATTATATAATTCACTTGTTCTCTTAACTCACTAATCGATTTAGCGACATTGTTAGTATCAAATTGTCTCAAATGTTTTTGGTAACAATTAATAACAAGGATGAGCAAACTAGACCGGTGTCCAGAACCGATAGCCACTACTGCCTCATATGGTTGACTGAAGGACATACGTAGACAAATAAAAGCAAAAGTAAAAATAAATAATGAAATACATATCGCTTGATACAATGTATTATTGAGAATAACTGAAGTGTGCCATTGCATTGCTATGCGATGATAAACTTCAGCAGACATGGTCACAACTAATACTCGTTCTGCATTCGTGGCTATTAAATTTGAGCGATTTGGTCTGTACATATGTTTGTACAAGGAAAATGAACGTTACACATCTACCGAGGTTAATGGTGCAAATTCTAAATAATTCACATGGGCAGGCACTGACATACCGCGCAGATAATTTTCACGAATTTCACATATTGATTTGTATCCCAGGTTCATGTGTAAAACATATTTTAGTTTATTGTTTGTAGCTCGACTTTTGCTGCGTAATAGAAACAAATTCATTTGAAAACTTAAAATTCTTAGTGTAACATTAACAACCTCATTACACCGAAAGACAGATGTTTCATCTACTGTCACCCACAAAAATTGATTTCGTACGTCCTCTATAATATTCCTCAAAACATTTTTATATGCACTTGGTAGATATGTTTTATGTAATGTATTATGGCTACTAGGTGAAGGAAAACTTGGTACGTATTTCGCAAAGAAGCCTCTAAACTCAGTATTGTCGACTGCGTTCCAAGACAGAGTACATGTACAGAACATGACAAAAATCATAAAAAACTTCCTCTTTTGTGACTATACCGGCAATATATTGTCGATAGAGAGCCGAATTTAAATGTCTTTCACAATCATGGCGTGTATGAAATAAGTAACGTCGATTGCATGGAGTACACAGAATATATGAACCATCTGTTATATAAAGTCATCACAATTTTCAATCATATTTTGTAGTTATACACAAACGGTAGTGACTGCGCCATTACCAAGAGCGTTCTATGCGAGAACCAAATCTAACACCCCCACCAAGAAAATAACCGCACGCTTTCATGCTGGTGGGGAAAGTGCCAAGCTGCCTACAAGATTACATAGGACTATCTTGGTTTCCCGCAGAGACCTGCACATTTCTGCCTCGATACTGGTTGTTCTGGTTGCATATATTACAAGTATATAAATAAGCACCCTGCTTTAATTTTTTTGTGGTGTGTTTATTTCATATTTATATTTATTTTATAAGTGCCGTTTCTGAAAATGGAAAATATTTCTGGCATCTGCTAATAACTCAAAGGCTATTGGACCAGGCATAGCATAATTACATTATTTATAATCAGAGAAAAAATCTACATCAAACATACAAAAATATACAGGGTGTTCCATTTAAAGAAAATTATGCTTTTTATTCCACCCTGTATATTTTACTCAAATTTAGAAAGAAATTGACAGACATAAAATCGAATTCAAAATCAATACAAGTTTATTTTTTGGAGGAACCATTTGAGTTAAAAATAACAAAAGTTTATTTTTTTGCAGGAACCATTTGAGTTAAAAGTAACAAAAATAACAGCTGGTGAACATGTGTGTGACTTACCCTGTACAGTGTGGTCAAATTATCGTTTAACTCATTTTGCACATTATTTGAAGAACAAAATTCAAAAAAGGGATTAGAGCGCTTTAAACTCTTAAAAATTTCGTTTACTTTTTGTACTGCGAGTTTGGATTTTCCGTCCAATTATAATTTACATATGAGAACATCTCGTACATTTTTACAGTTAACCAATGTACAGGGTCATCACGCGAAAATGTCCTTTTTTAAAATAACTTGGTTATTTTTGAAGTTATCAAAAAAGTGTAATTAATTTTTTTCGCAGAACCAAATTTTGAATAAAAAAAACAATTGCGCATCATGTTTAAGAAATACGACATTTTACTTTGTTACTTTTTTAATGGAACACCCTGTAGATTTTGAAGTATTTCGATTTCCTTCATTATTCTGATTTCGAAAATATGAGTATGTGTCATGTTCTCAAAAAGTTTTCGAGGTATTTGGATTTTGGTATTAAATGATTATCGTTAATGATTTTGTAAAATGTAGTTGCCCTTGAAAAGAAGAAGAAGAATTAACCATGGCAGGTACTGATCTTTGAGGAACATTACTTTGACTAGTAAACTGTATCATTATTTTGAAAATGCAGCTATTTTGTTTTCAAGAGCAACTACATGTAACAAAATCACTACCGATATTTTAATACCAAAATCCAAATACCTCAAAAACTTTTTGAGATAACATGACGTGTATGGTATTATATAGTAATCAGGAAAATGAGGAAAATAGAAATATTTTAAAACATATAGGGTGTTTCATTTAAAAAACCAAAGTAATACATCATATTTCTTAAACGCGATGCGCAATTGTTTTTTTTTTTTACTCAAAATTTGGATTTTGCGAAGAAAATTAGTTAAAGAAGGTCTTTACAACTTTTTAATAACTTCAAAAATAACCGAGTCATTCTAAAAAAAGAATATTTTCGCGTGATGACCCTGTACATCGTACAAATGTCGCAGTATTTTTACTACTTCAAACATATAATTAATTAATCATCAAAAGTTCCGGTCTTCCAGACAGTTCTTATTGCTATAAATAATTTATTGTATATTTCAGAGCTGTTATGAACATTTATTACTACCATATCCTTGTTACACCCCAGTTCTTTGTTTTCTTGTTAATTTCGTGCAGCTCTGTCACAACCTATATGCTATTTTTATTTAGAACCGTAATTTATTCCTTTATAAATTTTTCATCTTAGGAACTTTCTTAAGATAGGATAATGTTTTAATTGAATTCTCTCCACCCCGAAAAAATATTTTTGTTACGGCACTCTAATAATGTATCACTGGACGCCGAAGCCGATATTGGGTCGATACGTGTTACATAACGCAGCAACTGACGATCATCACCAGTTGTCCAGCAGAGGATTCGTGTCCGTATCGCACTTGGCTGGATTAGTTGACCAACCGACCCTGGTCCACTCCGATTGATTCAACTAGGGAAACAATGACATATCGTCTGTCACCACTCTTCACAATGATGAAGATGTCTGTTTGCTGTATATTGCGATCAATATAGCTTTAGGTATAATTGGAAAATAGTTCCAGAGATATTTCTCAATTTTCTTGGGTTTGCAGGACTCAATATCATAACAGTACATACAATTTATAGGAAAGTTAATAAACATACATAAGTGCATTAATTATAATAACTTGTCTCAATTAATGACGTGTTGCGTAGATAAAGATTAGATTTTCCGATGAATACAAATAGCAAAAATATAGTAATTTTACACGACAGTCCACATTGTATTGTAACATATAAAGATATCAATTAATCTGAATCATTTCAATCATTTTTATTTCTCAAAGTCCACATTTTTAGAGCCACCATTATATAAACAATTGAGGTACATTCACCGCTGCGGTGAAGATGCCATATAGATTTTCAGAAGACGGACAAAATACATCAGATCGGTTCCAGAATGATTTGTTATTCGATGCCTGCAATCGTTGTTAAAATTGCCTAAGACGCGTTCGGGAATGATCGCAGCGGTCCGGGAATGCTCGAAATTGCTTCCTTATGTTCGGTTTTATTGAAAATGATACCCCACATGCTTCGCTTGACCTCGGGTATCTTCGGGTAACTTCGGAAAGGTTCGGGTCCAGTTCGGGTTTTGAGATAAAAACAATAACCTCGGTGGCTGTTAGCAACCTTGAAACTTGCTTGTAATTTTTAATTTCTTAAAACGCTATTGAAAGTGCTTATAACGCCTTCGAGAATGATCGGAGCGGTTCGTGATCAGTCGGAGTGATTCCAATCGATTCCGTGGGTCCGATTACTTCGAAAGCGATACCCCACAAGCCTGGATCGCGTAAGGGTAACTTCGGGTAACTTCGGATATCTTCGGACCGAGTTCTGTTTTTTCGGTTAAAAGAACAGCCTGGGTACGTGTCAACTCCCTCGAAAATTGAATTTGTTTTTCGGATCCAGCAATCGTTGTTAAACTTGCCTAAAACGCATTCGGGAATGATCGGAGCGGTTCGGGAATGCTCGGAATCGGTTCCTCGCATTCGGTTTTATTAAAAATGATACCCCGCAAGCCCCGTTTGCCTTCGGGTATCTTCGGGTGACTTCGGAAAGGTTCGGGTCCAGTTCGTGTTTTTCGGTTAAATCTGTAGCCTCGGTGGCTGTTAACACCCTTGAAACTCGTTTGCCCTTTTTAATTTCTTATGACACTATTAAAAGTGCTTATAACGCCTTCGAGAATGATCGGAGCGGTTCGTGAATAGGCGGAATCGGTTCCTTGTGATCCATTTTATTGGGTCTTATGCTAATATGCCTATATTTGTACCAATTCGGTCAATATTTGGGGCATTTATTGCATTTCCAAAAAAAAACAAAATTCTTAATTTTTTTGCCCCACTTCCCGTTGTCGGAACCGGCTTAAAATCAACAGACATATGTATACCGTAAAGGTTTACCCCTGTTGCAAATTTCAAGTCGATCGGTCAATATTTTGAACAGATATCGCATTTCAAAAAAAAAAAGAAATAAAAATGGCTTTTAGGCCGTTTTGCCCTACTTCGCGTTTTCGAAACCGGCTCCAAAACAATAGGCATATGTAGCCCTTAGAGGTCCACCCCTGTTCCAAATTTGAAGTCGATCGGTTAATATTTAGGACAGTTATCGCATTTCAAAGGAAGGTAAAAAAATTGGTTGTTGGGCCGTTTTTGCCCCACTTGCCGTTTTCGGAACCGGCTCAAAATCAATAGGCATATGTAGACCATGGAGGTCTACCCCCTGGTTAAAGTTTAAAGTCGATCGGTCAATATTTAGGACAGTTATCGCATTTCAAAGAAAAGTTTCCGGACTTCCGGAGTTCCGGAGTTCCGGACAGACGGAAAGTTTCTGGAAATCTCGAGATTCGGATAGATCCCAAATTTGAGGTCGATCCGATCAGCCGTTCTCGAGATACGGGGGCCCAAAGTCGCCGAGCATAAATGTATATATAGATTTTTTTAAGAAAATCTATATAACAAGTATTTTAAAATACCTCATAATCAAACTGCAGTTTTTCAACACATAAAAAATGTAACAGCATAATAATTATTGTACCAATGATTATATCTTCTAATTGTTATTTAACTATGTACAATATATAGATCTTAAAAGTGCAAAAAATTACCACATATTCCCGAGGCAATTGAACCCAACTTAGTACTACCCAAATGGGCTTTGTTAACTTGCTATCGAGAATCAAAGTAAATTGTTGTTTTTTTATGAAACAAAAGAAAGCTTTCTATTGCAATCGAATTTGGGTTTTGTCTATACTGATGAATATGTCTTTTGAAGTAATCATTATGGTCATCAGTAGTAAGCAAGTGGTCAAAAAGTTTGCCATTAAGTTACAAAGAAGTTCAATACTTTCCAACCGTTTATCCAATACACTTAAAACTTTTTTAGAGTTGTACAATATTATTTCTAACTTTTTTGCCATCTTTCCTTCTTCCCTATTTCAGTAAAAGATATTGAGAATAATTTTTTAAAAATTAATAAAAATAAGAGCCTTTATCGGCAGTACTACATAATCTGTTTAAACAGCTCTGAATTTGTTGACAATTCTCTACAAAATTTATGGTAAGGAAAGCATCAACATAAACTTCCATTTTTTTTAAATGGAAACTATAGTCGGCTATGGGCTTATAAGAAAGCTTATTTTTTTCTGATTTCAAAGATATAAACATTTGTATGTCAATTTCAAAAAATGCAAGTTTATGTTATATCTTGGAAATCGTGTCAGCCATGGAATTGGCAATAGGTTTATTGAACTCTACGTAAAAATATCTATTGAATTTTCACGGATTTCCTAAGATTAACGGTTTCGAAGTTATTTAACATTAAAAAAATCGACCATTTTCAGTTTTTTCAGTATAATTCAGTAACCTGAAAACATACCGCAATTCTCAATACGGCAATCAATTGCTCTCACAATTCTGCCAATTTTGCTAATTTAACCGATTCTGTAACTCTGCAAATAAAAAAAGTTACCCATGTAAGGAATAGATAATAATATATAAATATTTTGTAGACAAATTTTAAATCTAAATTCACATTCTACGTAATTTTATTAAATTTTAATTGTTTTAATCAATTATGTTATATCAAACACGCTAATTTAATTGTGTCTCGTTTTATAATTGTATCCTAATCATTGTAGAGCTCTGAAGAAGACTAAATTATAGTCGAAACGTTAGCGATTGAATTGAATTAGTTTCTTTTTTGTCCTACCCGACGAAATTCCCATCAATATATATTATGTATATTGAATCAATAACGTAATGTGAGGCAGCGTGACTTCCTTATAGAGTGTACTTTATAATACAGACATTTATTTTTTCTTAAATATAGTTATCATAATCTTCTTTCTTGTATTACGCTTTTTCTGAATCTCGTTAACGACGCCTAGCCAAAATTATCATGGTTTTCCTATTCTTAAAGAAAAAAAGACGGTTAAGAAAATCTGGTGAGAGATTGTGAATGTACCTTGAAAGGGAAATGCTATTGGATCATTTACACCAACAGAAACAACATATGCATACAAAATGTTTATATAAAGAATATTAATAATAAATAATACTTTAAGAACCATTTTTTTATATTGGAATTACAGAATTACACAAATTCACAATTCACTCTTGAGTTTAAAAATGGTATCTAATTAATGAACGGCAAACTGAAAAATTGTGCGGTAAGATATAATTTGACGATTATTCACCGTTCCAATTAATACGAATCGCAAAACGCCAAACTGAATCATAAAGAAACCTAATTAAACAGGGCTGGTGCAATTAAACAGTGCAATACTGTTTAATTGCACCAGCCCTGTTTCATCGCTGAAATTAACTAATCGATTTTCAAATGGTAATTTCCTATAATACCTTTTTATCTCATAATAATTCATTTCGTTCCGTTCGTTAGATTAGGGGGACACGACCTGTTCGTTTTCATCTGCTAGTAAAAGCAGCGTTAAGCAGAGCCAGCAGAGGTAACATGGGAAATAAAGAGAAAGGCAGAAGGCCAATACAGAGAATGCGCATAGCGTTCCGTCAATACTGGCACCAATCCGTGCTGAAAGAATGGATAAACTCAGCGTGATATCCAAGTTGCCGTATCTACGGTTTTCTGAAAGGCTAAACCAAGGAAACCCGTCGCTAGACAACTTACTTCTTTATACACAAAATGGTTGATTCAGATTCATTATTAGTGATATTTATTAGAATGGATATAACTCTTTTCAATTGAGTAAGTGGTTGCTTATAGATTTGTCTACATATGGTTCGATCGATAAATTTCAGTATTCATTATAAACACTGAAAATCTTGAAAAATATTTATAAAATATTTATAAATTATAGTAAAACAATTATTGTATATATATATATATATATATATATATATATAATATTCGTGTGTATATATATATATATATATATATATATATATATATATATATATATATATATATATATATATATATATATATATATATATATATATATCTATATATATATATATCTATATATATATATATATATATATATATATATATATATATATATATATATATATATATATATATATATATATATATATATATATATATATATATATATATATATATATATATATATATATATATATATATATATATATATATATATATATATATATATATATATATATATATATATATATATATATATATATATATGTATATAATAGATAAAAGGTGATTCTATAAAAGCGTTTTTTAAGATTATATAAATTCAATTAAAGTTATAATTTTCAATTCACTACAAACAAGTTAAATATTGGATATATGAGGGGTCTAGTACCAAAAAGTACAATTGCCTTGTATGCTCTTTTAAGAAAATCGATAGAGACGATTATAATCAGAATATTGAGAAAAGCATAATTTTGATTAAATCAAATAATTAATAGTTATGGGAATGTTTGTAAATACGGAAATTCAAAGAAAAATGACAAGTTTAGTGTCTACTGGACACAAAAGGTTGCAGATTGTTCGTTTTAAAACTGATCAATGCGGATTGAACGTTTCGAAAATTAATATCAACAAGAAACAAAAAACAGAATAATAGACAAACAGAAATATTTGACAAATTATTTCAACTTATACACTGTAATAAAATCAATATTATTACACCCTAACGCTGGGTTCTTCTTCAAAATATTCACAAAAAATATTACATTAACTTCAATACTAACTTGACAATAATTTTACTATACGCTATTATTACTTTTCCAAAAAAATCATCACGAAACAGCTGCTAATAACACTGCAATACTGCTAATATTCAAAATTCGTTTATAGAACATGTGATTATGTCGTCGCATCCTGTTAGTTGTTTGGAGATCGTACGTTTTGAAACAAACTTGTCACTGGAGATTGTACACTTTGAAACTATATCTGATATTTAAATACAAAATATAAAGTGATTATTGACCATTCTGCAACTGTATGAAATCATATTTGTATTCAGCTTAAAACTCTACGTAGGAAACGTTTACATAATTATTTTCGTAAAAAGTGGACATTGCACGTTTTGCTATTAGACCCCTTATATGGGGGGTTCCATATTTTAACTCTCAACATTGATTTTATAGGTGATAGTTGAGCCTAAAAAATCATGTTTATTGCTATCCGGAGCCGGTAGGTGTTATAATTTGCCGGGCTGATTATGAGAAAAACCTTTTTATATTAACTGCTTTATTCGAAAATGACAAGGTCCTATTTTCATCGTAGGAATACACATTTTAATTATGTTAAGAATTGCAGCAAAATCCTAAAACAATTTTTATTTATTTATTAACGTACATTGTTCAAGAGGAAAAATACCCAATTATTTCAGGTATATCAAAATCATTGTGTAGCACTTCAATCAAAAATATTTTTGAGAGAAGTATACTAGCCTATTTTCAAGACTCGACACAGAATATCTCTCAAGCAGATCATTCTGCGGAAAACCAGTGGCTGGATATGTACCATCTGATTTAAACTAAAGTAATTTGAGAAACCTGTGCTGAACCATTTCTAAGTTATTTTTATGTACATCATAACCAGGACACCAAATAAGTGACGCATACTCGAGTTTCGATCTGACAAATGATTGGGATAGCATTTTCAACGTATCAGTTAAATCACGACTAGAACGTACTATGATCCAAGAGGCATCGATATTATTAGTAAAGGAGAATTTTGGAGAAAGGTTGATAATAAAAGAGAAACAGGGTGCTAAAATCGAAATTTTTATTTTAATTTTCTGCTGTAATTTAAACAGTTTTGAAGATATTGATCTAAAATAATAATCAATCCCCAACTTTAGGTCAGTTCCTAGAGGGCACCCTATGCGATGCACTCGATGTTTTAATCAAATCCTAATTTTTTACCCTTACATTATTGGCAATTTCAATTAAAAAACATTTCGCTTCGTCATTTTTAAACATAATTTGATTATTGCTAAACATTGTTGCTAAACGTTTTTGAGATATTTGCAATTTACATATTCGATGTAATTTCTTATTCATATTAATTTGAGGTAATTTGACGCAGTAGACTTTGGAATAAATAGACGATGATGATTAAACAAAAGACTGAGTTCTTGTCAAAAATTAGCCTTAACTGTTTGCAGTTTTTATTATACTACTTAGAAAATGGCGCGACATAATTTCTTTTCTAATGAGGAACTCGAGATATGATGTGAATTTACGCTTAAAGAATTTTGATGGACACAGTGCATCTCGCTGGTATTTAGAAAGATAACCAAGTACTTATGGATGGATTATTATTTCCCATCCAAAAAAAAAAATCGTTTACTACTTTTCAGATCGATATCCTCAAAACTACTTGAATTATGGTAGAAAATTTCGTCTTTAACACTTTTTCTTTTAATATCAGATCTCTAAAAATTGTTATTTCAAAATAACATTCAAAAATTATTATTTCACAGTGAAAATGTCAAAAGGTGTTTTTTTTAACAATTCATTGATTGACAATAGGGTTTTAAGATAAATCATCCCATCGATTGGAAGTAGACAGACACTGTCCTATTTTCGCTCTAACCAATCGATCTAACTTATTTCCTTTTATCTAGTCCGCATCCATTCAAAGATAATTTGTGACATTACCACTATTTGTCGCCACTAAAATAACAGTGAAATGCGGTGACCGTATCGAAAATCACCACGGCGCATATGGTGCTCTGATCAACCAAGTAAAAATCAGCTAATCCTTAGTTTGTTTACATTCGTTTTATTTGCTTTTGTGAGTTTTTAACACGCTTTTTTAACACGCTTTTATATTAGCTTCACCTGTATGTTTGTTTGCTTGTTTGTTTGTAACCGACTCTTTGGACTCGATTTTGACCCACTTTAAGCGGACAGATTTAATTGAAACTGTGTACACTTACGAAGAACCGGTAACAATACAATAATTTGATAAGTTTATATCATTATCCTGATCAGGATCGCCAGTTTTTTCGTCACGTATCCTCTGCGTGAGAGCAAGAGGCTTAATATTGTAAGTATATTCCGTGATTCTCAGTTCGGTCGTTGGCCGAGCGGGCTAGTTTTAGTCGACGCGAAACGACGGACTCCTCGGGCGTGAGTTCAAATCCCATGGCTGAAATAAAAAAAAAATTTTTTTCAGAAATATCTGTTGGATCGTAATATGTTATAATATCAGCATCAATAAGCAATATAAATATAGTTTAAAAAACTACAAAACACGCTTTCATAGCACATCAAACTAAAAAAGTGAAAAATAAATATAGTTTAAAAAAACTAAAAACACGCTTTTAAAGCACATCAAACTAAAAAAGTGAAAAACAATTATTAATATAAACTGAAAACAATGATGAACGAAAAATACCAGTATTATTGTGAAAAAAGCGTGGGGCGCTTTGTGCCATATTTTTCGTATATCGAGCAACCCACAATTTTTTTACAATAATACTAGTATTTTTCGTTCGTTATTGTTTTCAGTTTATATTAATAATTATTTTTCACTTTTTTAGTTTGATGTGCTTTAAAAGCGTGTTTTTTAGTTTTTTTAAACTATATTTATTTCTTATATAGAAAAATATGTATTATTACATCAATGGTAAGTAAATTCAATAAATTTAACCCTTTTTGCACTATATTTTGCTAATTTGTGGGAGTACGTAACCTAAAATAACACCATTATAACCTTATATACCTTTCGTATTATAGTCCTCTGGCATTGCCGAAATTAATGATTTTCCCATCAATTATACTTTCTCCTATACTTTCTTTCTGCCTGTTTTCTCCACGATACCTTAGCTATTGGTGATATAAACAAACCTTGCGTCTTTCTCAAGAAAATAGTGAAAGTAAATTGTCCTATCCACGTTTTTCCTTGAGTGACAATTATACACACAATACTTTATATTATCCACTGTTTTCTTCGGCATATTGAAAAATTAACGATAATGACATTAAAAAGTAGTAAAACCCCGACAAATAAACTATACAAATGTGATCAAATGAGTTTAAACAAAGAGCCTTAATCGTTTCGTAAAAGTGAGATTTTTAGCCACCATAGGGCGACGTTGGCTTAAATTCCCAATGGTTAAGTATATCGACAGTAACACGCACTAAACGTCGAAAAATTGACGTGCGTCCGTTGACCGATGATAGCTCGACTGTCCTACGTCTTCTGTCTGTATTAAAATATGTCAATACTGCACTGCATGTATCGTTGTCATTTTACTTTCTCATCTATCTATAAAGTATTGCCGTCGTAAGAACAATCAAATTCAGATTATTATGAAAATGGACGTTTTGAGACCAGGAAATAGAAAATTTATCCGAATTGGCATGTCGCCTGTGTGTCTATGTGCGTAGTGTCGCTTGTCATTAGTGCGATCGTATTTTCTCAAATAATTCTCATCGTAAAAATCTGTGAAGTACAAGGATGAACCCTATTAAATATTAACGAAATTGGTGCACCAGGGAGGGTACGAAGGGAAATGTGCCAAAAATAACACTTGAAAATATCTGGTAAAGCTAACCGTTAGTGAGGAGAAAGTTTTCAAAAATAAAGTCAATCTGCAGTACTTCATCATATAAATTTTATTCCAAATTCTAAGATAAGTAAATTACGGCAGATTATTATTATATACAAGAATATTTTTAAGCAAAAATAAGCGGAGCTGAACATTCCCGCTCTCCCAATTTAGTATTGTTTTAAGGCGAGTTTTTTTCTACTGTGACAGTTTGGCTCGCCGAAGCATCCTCAAAATTTCAAATTTATATACACTAATTTACACCATTTAAACATTTTTTAGCAATATTTTAAAGTTTTTTGTCAACGACGTATGCTTTTGCATGCGTCGCGTCGTTAATTACTTTTGAATGTTTATATTACACAATTTAAATTTTTATGGTTAGAAGTTGTATTTTGTTAATGTAACGAACCGGGTGTCTGGAGGGCCATATAAATTGTTGTTTATTTAATTGTTAATAAATTATTTTAATTTGATGTCAAAATTTAAAATCTGATTTTCATATCCAACTTGAAATAAATTAAAAACAATTATTTTATTTCGTTTTATTTCGTTTATTTCGTTTATTTCATTTATTTCGTTTGTCTCGTTTATCTCACTTGTCTAATTTGTCTCATTTTTTCATTTGTCTCACCTATCTCATTTGTCTCATTTGTCACGTTTGTCCAGAGGCAATCACTTGTAGAGATCGGGAGTTAGCGATAAATTACAGAGACGACTTTTACATAGATACACCTAATAAAACAGTCCCAAACAACATGAAATATGTACAATCCAATAAATTTGTTTTCTTTATAAAAAAATGGGACCAAAAAAATTAAAGATTTGATCAGTTAATTGGTTGGCTTGTAGCTATACAAAAAAATTACTTACATCTTGACGGGGAAAGTCTCGTTACTGTCGAGTGTCCAATAGCATAGCGAAGATGACGTCACTTAGCTATCAACTTTACTTTATGTGGAAAATGAATATGCTTTAAATACGTAGTATTTATAAAATGTCTATGTAAATAACATGAGGATACGTAAACAGTGCGAAATTAAAGACAAGAGAGATTAACTTTTTTAAAATGTCTTAACGGCCCAGAATTATATTACACAAGATGTAAAAAAGTGCTTTCACGCAACGTCAAAACAAACATAAAAGACAAATTTGCCCAAACAGTCATAAAAAGTGTGTGAGGCGTAATATTACTAATAGTGAAAGGCGAAGAAAATTTAACTTAGATTTAGTGGAAATGATGGTTAGGTGTGGATGAAACTAGATAATCCACATTTTTTGCCAAAGTGTATTAGAAGGCAGTATAGCAATGTTCGCAGGTGCCATCGGAACGACACTAAGAAAAAAATATTTATCAGGGATCCGTGATAGAGTTTGTTCTGAACTGAATGACAAATACGTCTAGATTAACGTAGAATTTTTTAACATTCCTTCGATGTCGTCAAGGTCCTTTCGGTTTACAGGTTTCTTATAAAAATATGATCTTAACTAATAATACGAAATTTACTAGTTTCTATTTTCCTGCCTATATGTAATAGGTAGGAAATAAGATGCAACTTATGCAAAATTTGTAATCAATTTGATCTTTGTTTACTACTCCACTTCCGAAATTAAGTCAACAGCGTGCTGAGCTTATACCATAAGATGTGCGGTATCCTTTAATTTCCAGCTTCAAAGCTAAATTTTAAATAAGTCTAACATGATTATGGAAATTAATATTGGAAGTTATAAGATGTCGACTGTCGAGTATATTTCTCCATTAGGCTATATTCAATTTCATTTTTAGTGTTGTGTTGTTTAACCAAAACAAAACCGGATACACAACTGTTTTACTGCGTAAAAACATTCTAAATTTTATATTTACTATTTTTTAAAACATTAGTATAATAACGTTAAATAACAAATATGCAGCAAATTCAAAAATTAAAGTAAATTAGTTGTAATACCTGATGCTAACTACACCACGTTAATTAATTTGATATAATAAATTAAGAAACATAAAAATAACTACTCCTACTAAAATCTATTTGAATGTTTGTCAATTTTTCACCGTTTTTTTATGAAAAAGAAACAGAATGGAAAATTTGTACGTTTCAAATTTATTGTTTTAAACTGTATATCAGAACTCAATAAAAAATTTTTAAGCGGATATTCAGATTTATAAAAAAACTATTTTTAATAGAAATGCTCAATATCCGACTGAAGGGGATAAATAATAAAACATTTTGGCTGAATCTCTCGCTCTAAACATCATCTGAAACAAAAATCAAAGAACTTCTTAACGTATATTAAATAGGAGACAGAGAAATGAAATAATAGGAGCCATAGCAGTTAATTATTGTTAAATAACCATCTCACCACATTTTAGAGTGAGAAATTATCCCACTTGTAGAAGATACAGGAAGGAAAATGAAATTCATCTCCGATTATTATGCGACCGTTGGGCCCTCAAAAAAAGAAGTTCACAGAAATGGATCGGGCAGTTTTAAACTTCAAGGGACGTCCCTTTCAATGATGTATTAAAATTGAAAGAAATATAATCATTACACGGTAGCTCAGAATGTCTGAATTTAAAAAACAGCAATTTATGATATTAGAAAGTGATTCGGTAATATCTACGATGACTTTTTTTAATATATTAATGAATTATATTATCTAGACTGGTTGATTATTTATTTGGTATTCCGAGAACAATGTCGATAATTTGTTGAATGTTAGTTGGGATCAAGAAAAAATTTGCGTAATTTCGAATAATATCATTTTTCCTCTTTCCGACATTGTCTTAGTGTAAAAGAGAATGGGAGCGCCACCTTTACAAAATACATCAACTTTAATTTACTGTTTATATAATTCTTAGTGTATTTTGAGTCACAGGCCAACATTTAGTTTGAAAAAAAAAACAACGGACTCTACCTAGGTACCCAAGAGTTTTTGGGGTCGCTGATTCCGATGCCGAGGTCGGTTAAGCTCTATCACGTCAGGTTCAAGGTCACATGAAGGTCAAACTAAGAAAAGGTGGTTGAAAAAATGTGAAAACTTCGAACATAGGTTTTTGGGGTTCCTGAGTCCGAGTCCGGTGTTCGCTTACCCTTGAATGGCATTCAGAGCTCATTTCAAGGTTATTCTGAGGTCATTTCAAGGTTAATTTGAGAAAAACAGAGGAGAAGCTGTCAAGAAATCTGGAAAAATTCATACATAGGTTTCCGAGGTCGCTGAGTCCAAATCCGATGTCGGTTGACCTCTATCACCTCATGTTCAAGTTCGTTTGAAGGTTAAAGTAAGAATAGGAGGCGAAAAACATTGGAAAAAATTTATACGAATGCTCACCTGCCTACTTATTGTCTGTTTATCTGTCTGACTTTTTACCTGCACACCTGTCTGTTTGCTTGTTAGTCTGTATTTATCGTCCGCCTGCAACATGAAGATTCGCTTGTAACATTCCCCACCAATGTAGAGCTACCGTCGCTTGATGACGACGCATGCTGGCCCGCTTTCCCACCCTGACCAGCCGCTGATTCTGGGTTTCCTAAGCCCTGTCTCGTAACACTTTTACATGTGGTTGCCATGACGGCATGAATGCCGTAATCCAGGGACTTAGCCGGATAGTGGGACAACTCCGTTGCCCACCGTCACCCCGTGGAGGTACCCTGGGTGCAACCACACGTTAATTTGCTGTTGACATGTGTTGAAATTTCCAAAACTTGATGCTAAAAGTACTTACATTTAATAACCCTGACTCAAAAAACCATTAAATTACTTTAAACCTGATATGATTGAGCTCCAAGTAAGTGAAGCCAACGCTCGTGATTTGCGCCGAGCTTATATCCCTCTTCTGCCCCAACTCACTTACGGTGGGCATGCGCCATCTATCGAATACTCAAGGTACTCTCTACTTTCATATTCGCTCTGCTTCTGCAACTATATCTAAAGGTCATGTTTTGAGTTCCACAGGATTTATTAGGTGAATATAAGCTCGTCAACTTTCACAGAAAAAAATAAGTAGGTGAATCATTGAGTTAAATATATTTGCACTGAGATAGTCGAAGAATCTTCACGTGCAACAAAAGCTGGCGAACGAATGCAGGCTAGAATAAAAGTCGATCGTGTATTGTAACTTGAAGGTGCTGATCAGATAAAAAGGTCATCTAGAAAACTGATATTTGGACTTAGAATCTCGAAAAACCTTCAGATTTTTCAAGTGTATCAATTCATCCTCATAATAACCTTAAAATGACGTCTGAGCGACCTTAATGGACCATTTCCGGATTCAGACTCAGCGACCTATGTCTGAATTTTTTCAGATTTCTTGACAGCTTCTCCTCTGGTTTTCTCAAATTAACCTTGAAATGACTTCAGAATGACATTGAAATGACCTGTGGATGCCTTCTAAGGGTAAGCGAACACCGGATTCGGACTCAGCAACCCCAAAAACCTATGTATGAATTCTTTCAGATTTTTTCAACCACCTTTTCTTAGTTTGACCTTTAATTGACCTTGAACCTGACGTGATAGAGCTTAACCGACCTCGGCATCGGAATCAGCGACCCCAAAAACCCCCTGGGTACCTAGATAAAGTCTGGTGTTTTTTTTTTCAAACCAAATGTTGGCCTGTGATCGTATTCGTAGAACATAAAATTAATCAAGATGTGCCCGAGAAGTGATCTTTGAAGGTCCGGTCGGGCCCCTGAAGACTTGATCAGCTAACTAAGAGCTATAAATATTACGAAACGAGAAGTTTTCACGAAAAGTAATGTTATGGTTCTGCGAAGTCATTTATGAATTATGATTTTTAAATTCATTGTTACACTCGCTATTTGAGATTTACAACCTGGTGAAAAGTTGGGAAACTTCAGAAGTCTTAAGAAAGTTATTTTTTGACACTTTTGTCCTAGTTTGAGCTTATCAAAGCATAGTGCAACCTTTATCAAAATTTTCGAAATTTTTAAATATTTCACTGAATGAAGAAATTTATGAAATTTTTACTAGAAAATTTTAAAAATTTATTCATTAAGTTAGTGGTAGTTAATAAATACGATAAACAATAAATACTGTGCACAATCGCACCTGTAAACTGGATTCTTTCTAAGGGTAGACCGCACTGATGAAATTTATGGAAGTTTCAGTTAAATGTTTCACGAAGTTATGAAACTTTCATGAATTTTTTCCTGAAATTTATAGATGCAACTTTCGTAAATTATTTTTCACATTTCATGAAAATTTGCAAAACTGAGATATGTCAGTGAAAGTCTCAATTTTGAGGCATTTCATTTGTAAAAGTTTCAAATCAAACTTTCAAGTTATTCTATCTCTAGCTGTAATTGCCAACATTTATCTGTTTTGTGCAGGTTTGAAAAACGTTTAAATAGACAATTAAAATTTTTATAAATATATATGTCGACGTCTTAATCTATAGCATTGGAGGTTTTTTTACTTAAAAATTGAATCGCGTAAGTAGCCACCATCTTCTGCTACACATTCTTCTAACTGTCGCACAAAATCATCTATCACTCTGGCCAGCATCTCAAGTGGAATTACTTCAATTTTGTTTTCAATGTTTTGTTTGAGCTCTTGAAGATTACAAGGACTCCCCACATAAAAAAGTTGGGCGCTGCTAAGTCAAGCGACTGGGCTGCTCATATTATGTCCTCGTTTCGAGAAATTAATAGGCGGGGGAAATATACACACGCAACATGTTAATACCGGTTCTCGCCGTGTGGCTCGTTGCCCATCCTGCTGAAACATAATAATAATAATAATATAAACCAGTAATTACTATCAAGTTGTTCATAACTTGATCGGAAAAGAGTATCTATCATGTGACAATATCTTTGTGTTGTTACTTACTATTACGGTATGCCAGTTCTCTTCAGAAAAATATGGGCCAGTAATTCCTGTGGCTGATATCGCACACCAAACCGTTACTTTCGCTGCGTAAAGTGGTCGGTCATGAAGTTGACGTGGGCTTTTTGTTGCTCAGTATTTAAAATTTTGTTTATTAATGAAGCTATTAAGGCGGAAATCGACTTCGTCGCTCATAAACAGGTAATCTTTGAAATTCACCAGCAATAAGATCCAATAATTGTCTACAAAAGTTAAGTCGATTTTGTTTATCTGTCGGTTACTGAACTAGTGCAAATTTATAGGGGTGGAATTTAAAATGCCTAAGTATTTTCTAAACACTGGCTTTTATTTTAAATTTAAGGGCCCCGCATGTTATCCAACTGAGCATTGTGGACTCCTCGTAAAAGTAACTCTTACAATATTTTCAGCAGTTACTACACTTACAGGTCTCCCAGTGGATTATTAATCGCAATATTACCTTCAGTGAGCTACTTCTGATACCATGTCAAAATAGTACTGCGCGATGTTTATGACAACTAACGACATTTAATGTCAAACAAACTTCCATCCTCAAATTCAAAATTTAGCTGCAATTGAATATATCTGATGTAGCCAGCACATAACTTTCTTATACCAGTATATATCATCCTCATCTAAAAAAAATCATTCTGTTTAATTCTTCACTTACCTCAATTAAATTTTAAAAACGTACTTTGAAATGTTTCATAAAATTTTTTTAATAATTAGTTATCAGCGTCCTTCGATACTATCAATAACAATTTATTTGATATATATTAATAATTTCTTCTTATTGACATTGACATTTTTGTAACTAAATTAGACATTTCAAATATCAAATTGCCAGATTTATCCTAACCCCATTTTGTGAGATCAAATGCGTTCAAAATTTCAGTTTACATCAGCTTTATTTAAGTCCTTGGAAAATATATTTTATTCGCTTGATATAGTAGTAGACATGACTTTCATCAAGAACATATTTTTTGTAAAGTCAAATACAAAAAAAGTGTGGGTCCAGTGGCCCATTTTGCTCATCACCGAATTTTTAAATGTCTTTGGCCTTTAGAACAAGTGTACTAAATTTGAAAGCTTTATCTCAAAAACTGTAGCTCCTATCGTGATACTACAGACATGCAGACAGACTTTTTTCGGTAAAGTTATGTTTTTTCATTATAATTCGTCGAGATTCGTCCAGAAATGCAATAAAATTTTTAAAATTTTTTCCACAAATTGTACATCATTTCTTCTTTCATTCATTATCTCTCTTCTGGTGGTACCACATTCACCAAATTTAATTTGTCACCTAAAATGTTATTGACAATTTTAACTGCCAAATTTGGGAAGTCTCCCATTAATATTTTAAGAAAGTAAAAATTATTATATAACAAAAACCGCCAGTGCATTTTGGACTTCCCTATATAAACACTTTTTTATTATTAACTTAAATAACTAAAACAATGGAAATTAAATGTGAGAACTATGACAATTAAATCAAATATTATTTTCTATGGCTGAAAGTAGAATATTGCGTTTTTAATACTTATACAAAGTATATATTGTGTTGAGTAATAAATTTCTTATAAACCATATTAATAGTGTTGGCATCAATATACAGGTAACTAGTATTCCATATTTACTATCCCGGAACAAAATGCTATACTTTTTAAAATAAAAATTTGTTAAGGTCACAATTTTTACTTCAGAATGATGCCAACGGCCATCCAGCAGTGTCTCACGGCAAAGTAAGTAAATATAAAGAAGAGGGGTAAAAACTACTCTTCTGCAAATCTTATAAAAACGGTTATAAAAATAAAAGTCAACAAATTAAAATATTTGTCGAGCGATGAACAAATCATTACTACTATAAAAAGAAACATCAAACAATGAAAGCATAAAAGATAAAAATGATAACCATAAAACGTTTACTTACATAACATACTTTGAGTCAAAAGGAATACGGAATTACCAAGCCACTTGCTACACAATAAAAGGATTTTCGGTCTATATTGTGGTGGCTTTATTTTCTGTTTGGGATCCCAGCTTAGGATGACCATTAAACCCTTATGTGGCTCTTTAGACTGAATGAAATATTGTATTATAAAAGGAGCACATATTTATAAAACACTTAATATTAACAGTTTAATTTGTTTAATAATCTGAATAAAGATAATAGAAAACCGTTTTATTTTTGGTTATACTTTAAATAATCATATCTTTCATTAATGATTGATGAACCTCTTGGCATTTAAGCGAGAGAAATACTGAATCGATCCGAATGCAGCTATTTAAAAAATTGCGCTCGCTATATCTCTGGGAGTAACGAAGATATCTGTAATTGTTCGAAACCGTTTCGGTGATATGAAGAGGGAACTCGAATAATGTAGTAATTGATGCACCCTCATCCAACTCAAAAATCTTAAATGGAAACCTCGTACTTCTGATACCTCATTAAGTAGCACTTGAAGAAGATTTTCCAATGGTTTCAAAGAAAGTTTATTTTGGTCTAGTAGTTTTCGATTAATTCATGAATAAGTAATACAAATTTTGAAGACAAGGTTATTATTTCAGTGTATTTATATTTCTGACACTGCTGTAAAGTTAGGCAAATAGATAAGATACCTGCCACGCCGGCCTAATTGTTTTACCCGAGAGCAAAAATCGCTTGCTCTTTAACCGGTACGCGCTTACTCAACATTTTATGGTAATTAAGGAAATGTAAACAAATCCTATACAGAATGCGGCAAGGAATTGAGAAAGCGGAATAAGTTTGTAACGTACATTGTGCAGCTCCTTATTACATACTTCCAATTAGGCTGCATAATCACTACCCAACTCAGTGGATTGAAGAAGAGAATCGATAGAATGTGTACAGAGATCACTTGATCTAACTCCTCTGAATTTTTTTCTATGGAATAACCTAAAGTCAGTTGTTTATAATACCAAACCTCAAACAATTACTGAACTATAGTAAAGAATTACTCAATAATGCCGGTATTTTCCCAGAGTGGTATTGAAAAACGTTCGACAGGAGTTTCAATAGTAATTAAAATTAAAATTAAGCACCACAGATACTACAACTACCTGTATCCCTGAAAGTACCTCAAAGTACCTTATGTGGGAGAGGGCCACACATTTAGAGACAATAGACACACACCCAATACCCGAATATGCTAGGATTAATTTCTTGCTTAGAAAAAATCCTAGCTCCTCTACCGGGGATCGAACTTGGAACTCCCAGGAGAGAGGCAAGTATCCTTACCGCTCGACCATGAAGCCACAAATTATTGGTTTCCATACTGTATACTATGAACTTTAAGTATCCCCAAGAAAGGAGGCAGAACGATTTAAGATCGATGAACACGATGATCGCTCCATATATCCTCATCGTAATGGAAATACTTGGTCTGGATTTTGTTGAACATTCAGTTAAAAGCGTAGTGGTGCTCTATCTTGCTATGACCATACATTGTTGGATAAATAACCTCTTGCATTGAGTTTTTCTTGCAAAATAAGGACTTCTAACATTTCCAGCCCAAACATCGAATGTTGAGTATAGCATTTGTATCGGTTTATAGATTCGTTGACCCAAAAGGAATCTTCACTGTCTATCTGCTCCTTGGTGCAAATATCAGCTTTGGCAAATGGCAATGTTAGAAGAAATGGTTGTGTTCAAGTTTTTTCAAAATGTAACCCTCTTCCGTGCAGTTTCTGCTTTAGCATTTGGGGGTCTCTAATTTATATGGTGTTTTCTACGATTTCTTTTAACCAGATAAAAACGATATATTTATTATTGTTTGTGAGTGGCACCTCACAGAATTGCGTTTTTCTCTCTCGATAGTCCTCAGAAAGTTCCTGCACGAACTAAACATTATACAGATTAGACTAATCTGACTCTTCTCACAGGAGTGTCGCTAATATTATGAGCAAATGCAAGCTCTATTAACTTATCTTGTAGAGAAACAAGAATATTTAAGAAAGATTCGACAATTGCAGCAGGTTTTTGGATAATCAGACATATTCTTAACATTTCCTATTTCTGCAAATTTTTGGAAAAGTCTAGTTACTGTTGATTCAAATAGAAGTTCTTTAAATTCTTGAATATGAGTAATATGATTGTTTCTCGAAAAATATGTTACAAAACTATAAAAATGTTCTAATCGTAAAGGAAACCATGTGTTCCTTCAAAAACGGACATAAAAAATACAATAAACATAATATATTAAAAAAAATCGATGATATCACCAATCAAAAATCAGTAGCAACTGACACAGAACCTCACATGTGTCACTCGATGGGCAATAATTTGCAGAAAAATTTTTACTAGAATTTTTGTAGAACTTCTTTTCAGAGAAATTTGGCTGATCAGGAGCATTGTTGGACCCTGTACATGAGTAGATGAACCCAATTCTGGACTTATTTCGTATTTAGAATATATTTATAGACAATAATGTATTGCTAAATTACTAGAAATTTGTAAATATCCTTTTAATAAAAGGCCTTCAATTTTATTAAATGTACAAAGATGAATTGAGGTTACTTGCACCTTTGTATGATGATAATTTATGTGAACAGTATTACGTAATCACCGCCGAGGTTCACTAGAAACTCATATGCTAAAATATTAATTCTCATTACTTGATAGGTATGTCATCACTTTGATCTGCCGAAATAATATATAATAATCAAGGTTTTAACAGAATATTTACAAAATAATCTATACGATAATTTATCACCTGTGACTCGTCAGATCCTCTGTACGAATGACATAATGAAGATCGTTAATAAATAGTTTGCCTACTATAAACAATTTTTATTTATTTGTTTTTTAATTTGGGTTGGTATAATGGTTAAATTATTTTCAAGCATTCTCATCTACCTACTTCAAGTACTTTTGCTTGAATTTTCATTATTTTATATGAATATTCAGAATTAATACCTACATTTTAATGGATACTATACCAAGTGTCCAACAAGTGCAACAAGTTAAAATATGACTAAAATTTTTACAAAGAGAATTTGGTAAAATCGCTGTACATATGCAAATTACTACATACTAGATTTTAGAAAAATAAAATATTTAAACAAAATTTGCCATTAATTTTAAAATCGCGAAAATGTTATTGTCCAAAAATCCAAAATGGAGATTTTGACGAATCTTAACGTTCTGAAGTGGGTTAGAAGCTTTGATGTGAAGAAAACACTTACGTAGTTTTCCATGAAACACCAAAACACCATATATTGCACTCGACGCGCGTTTCGCCAACCAATCTGGCTTCATCTGGAAATGATTAAAACTAACCTTATGTTAACAGTGTATCCTATTTATACTTAATCTATTGTCACGGTTCGGTAAACCTTGACCTACTAACCGATAAAGAGGGCTATTTGGGATTGGCCTCTGTAACTATTCATACTATTTTTACACTTTGTGATTTCCAAGCTTTCAAATGCATCCAGCTCTCTAGTATTTGCTACATTCCTAATTAATCTTAAATTGCTAATATCTATTTTGTGGTTGTTCTCAAACGCATGTTGGGCTTATCTGTTCTACCATATTTGAGACAGGCCATATGCTGATTGAATCTAATTTGAACTGATCATCTAGTTTGTCCAACATACTATCTATTAAGACTTAGCATACATATTTTTTTTAAGTTAATTTTTGGTATTTTTTTATATAAAAATATCTGGCGCCCCCAGTAAATTGTTGGTGACAACCTAACTCAATTTTATATCAGATTTCCACCTCCGAATTTACGATCCGTTCTCCTGAGCTGCTGGAGCTACAAATAACCGATATTTTTCACAAGACCAATATTTGTGGAAGTGACGTTATATGGACTGAGAGGGATACACATGTAATGCGCGAATTTCATACTCAAAAACTTAAAAAATTGAATACTTGGTGTGGTATTCTAAGATATCATATTATTGGACCCTCTTTTATTGAGGGAAACTTAAATAATGAGACTTATTTGGAATTACTTAGAGAAGTAGTGGATTCACAAATTACCCAAATAATAGAAAACGATGAGACTTTTTCTGAAAATATCCTTACATTTCAACATGATGGAGCATCCCCACATTTAGCTGTGACTGTCCGTCAATTTCTTAATGATACATTCTCTGGCCGTTGGATATGTAGAAGAGGTTCGATGATGGAGTGGCCACCTAGGTCACCAGATTTGACTCCTTTAGACTTTTTTGTGGAGGTATTTGAAGACGAAAGTCTATGCAACTCAACCAGACTGGCTGGATGATTTAAGACAAAGGATTGTTCAAGAATGTCAACACTTAATGCCACAAATTTTTCATATGTTAGAGAGGCGTTTGAAACGCGACTGTATCACTGCATGGAGGTCAATGGAAGTCAGCTTGAACACCTAATAAAGTAATTTTTGTTATTGAATCGTTTATTACTCTAAACCTTTTATTGATTTAAAATAATGTGCAGCTCCCAAACTATTCACCTTAGACCCTACAAATTATATATTTTTGTAATGAGCTCTTCGAGGAGAAACTAATGACTTGAAAAAAATATGGGGTGTTCAATTTAAAAAAAATGTAGGGATGGCTCTGGGGTGAGGGAGTGGAACTAACTAACTAACTAGCTCTGTAAGAAAATGTGTCCTCCTGTTTTCATTTTTTGGCATTTTTTTTTTTGCAAAAATCAATATATCCAAATTTATTTAGGGTGCATAGTTTTCATTGAAATGCACTGTATAAATAAGACGTTAAAAAAGTAAGGAACTCGTCATATTTGTAGTTTTCAAAATGTCCTAAATGTACTAAATATTATTTAATTAAAGTTTCCTATCCACCATTATTCAATATGTTGATATTTTTTGGATAAAAATGTAAAAAAACTTCAATTTCTCATTTAAATCAACGTTTCGATAACATTTATTGTCTTCTTCAGGACTACGACAAATAACAAATATTTATTATATAATTAGTAAATATAATAGATAAAAATATACCTAAAAAATTTTAAACGAAAAAAATGCTAACATTTTGAAAAAAACTAAAAATTTCATAAATTCCCTAATCTCATTTACATATTTCAATAAAAAAATTAACAATTAATGTAAAAACATTAAAAATATATAATAACTTAAATATTAAAAAAAAAAATAATATATCACGCTTACCTGATGAGGTTTTTTGTCAACACAATCATCATTGTCAAATATTGTAAAAAAAAATAATGTAACTTATATAGAATGCCAGAGCAAATATTTCGGTGTAGTCAATATAGAAACAATTTTCTATATGAATAATGATTTGAACAATAATAGATATTTATCAAAGAAATTTTGAAAAGAACATAATTAAAATTCGTTCTGTAAAAAACGTTATTATTATTTATTCATATATCAGTTAAGAAGTCAGTGAAAAAAATACGTTTGCAAACTAAAATTTAAAACAAAGAAACAATTTGGTGTTTATTTATGTGTACAGGGATGGTTATAATTTTATATATTTTTCTATTAGGTTGTTATAAATTTTGTTCAAATTTTGGTGTCCATTTTTTTTATTGACAGTATTACTGTGTCGCTTATTAATCGTTTTTTGAAATTTTGTTCATTGTCTAAAATTTTAATACTATCGTACTGAAACTCATGATTTAATTCGAAATGGCGTGTTGCAAGAGCGATTTTTTATTTTTTGTTAATATGTCTTGCGTTACACGAGTATTCATGTTCATTAATCCGGGTTTTTAATAGTTGTTTTATTTGTCCAATATATACTGTCCCACAACTGCAGGGAATTTTATACCAAATTTGATTTATACTCAAACAATAATTTGTCCTTCATTATCGAGTACAAGTTTCCCATTTTTTTCATGTAAAATTAATTATTATGTATTTTTTACAACCTTAGTCTACAAAACTTTTTTTGATGAATTGTACACTTAAAATATAAACATGTCTAAAATTATTAAAATTGGTTAAAAAGAAAAAAAATTTCGGTTTTTTATAGCCCACCCAGTAGAATTTTTAATAAAAAATATTATTAGTAATAGCTAGTTACGTTCATTAGTTACTTAGTTTTAGAAGAAAATGCTCGAGGCGCCGAGCGGTTATAGTGTTTTATGATATAGCTCCGGCTATACGGGAAGTACGGGCTATAGCCCAGGGCCCCGACTCGCAAAGAGGGAAATCATATAAAATGAAGAGAAGTAGAAAAAAAATTAGAAATTAAAAATCATTTCTGCGAAACTATTTATTTACATGGCTAATTGTTTAATGCACTATGTACGAATTAATTATAATTATAATTCCAGAAATTTTACTTGTTTTACTGAGAACATGTTTACCTTCGAACTGTCAATGTAATTACATATTTTTTTCCATAACTAAAGTAATTTACTTCAACAGTTGTCTCATATATTACGAACGATTAGACTGAAAACGGTAATGGTTTATACATGCGTCTCTTTGTTTTTTTTTCGCATATGTAAAACATAAGAAAAACTATTATAAACAAAATATATAACAACTGTTTCCCTTTAAGAAGACCTCACAATTTACTTTTTATTTGTTTTTGTAAGATATTAGATCTCGTGGGACGTTAAACCTCACGGAAAAGTGACATCGGAGTTTTAAAAAAGTTTTTTAAGATTGGCAAGAACAGTTGTAGAAAAATTATTCTACACAACACACCTGGAAAGTGTCTTTACTGGACTCACTGGCTTTCAGGGATCGTTAAGGTTTGCCCTAGACACCAGCTCGCCCAGTAAATAAACACTTTTCGGTCTTGTTACGTAAATAACTATTATGAGGTAATGAATTATAGCAACTTCATTTTGCATCGATCATTTGTATATCTTGGTGTATATCTTCAAATTAAATTTAAAAAAATGTAATATACAGAGTTGGGCTAAATTATATTACCATTCTAAAAACGTAATAACTTTTGAACCACAACAACTCCAAAATGCGGAACTAAAAGTCCAGGAAACAAAGTAATAATAAAGATAAGCGAGCAGTATTTGCAGTTGCTCCATCTTGTTGGAACCACACATTTATTGTACCTCGCTGTAGTTGCTCTGATAAAAAAAAATCATTCTACGCAACCTTAAGGAAATAAGGTCAGATGATTCCTTTTAAACCAATAGCACAGCAAACAATAACTTTTGCACTGTGTAGTGGTTTTTCATAAAAGTTTCTAGGATCTGTGTCGGGCCAATAACGATTCTTCTGCTGAGATATTAACGAAACCGGATAAATAAAAATTTTGTTGGTCAGACATCAAGAGCATATTTGGCAACACAGGACTGCCTTGAATTTTGTGCAGAATATTCTGGCAACATTCCAGTCAATTTTTTTTATGGCGAGCATCAAGATTTGAACAACCTGCATCTTGTATGAATGATATTTTAGGTCACAATGCAAAATTTTCCTGAGACTTCTTTCAGAAATGTTAAGCGCTAGCAAGTGTCGCTTTGCAGAATGCGTGGGGCTTCGCCCCATTACAAGTCAGATTCGTTCAATATCAACAATTCTTACACATTTTTCACGGCACGTTCTTTTTCTTTTATCTCGAACAGTTTCTTCATCTCGTCATTTTCTGATTCATCTGCGAATAGTTATTCCAAATGGTGCATGTTTTTCGCCCCCGATGTACCCAAAGTTCAACCGAAAGGCACATTGAAGAGCGATAATTAAATTCAATCTTGAAAATTGTTCGACCACAAAAATCTTTTGCTGTAAGGACCAGCGTCATCGATCCATTTTCGTTAACTGTTACTATTGACATTTCAAATCCAAAAATACCTGTACTCGATACGTTAATAGTAGACAAATTTGGCCAATTAGAGTTCTACTGGAGTCTACAATAGGCATGGGAAAATCACATCGATAGAATACACCAAAATAATATGAATTTGTCATATAAACCAATAGTTAGTTAGTTTTCGAGATAGAGGGTGTTAAAGTTTCTTTATTTTCAGTTTTTCCCATATTTCTCCGGAAATAATTGAGATATTGTTATGAAATTTGAAAGGTTAACGTTGTACACATCAGTAAACTTCTCACCATGGTTTCCATCTCTCCATTCCAATTAGAGGTGTGATGGTGCGGGAGTGTCGAGGATATTCTTCCCAAAAAAACGGGACGCCACTGACTTAAGCTTTTTTTGAGATTTACTATCATTAATAGAGCTGTCAAAAATGTTCCGTGGGACAGTGGCATACGCGAAATTAACTAATACGAGAAACAATAAACTGTTACAATTTATAACAATGTATGTAAAACTTACCCTCTTAACTAGCTTGCTTATCACAAACTGGGGAAGATGTGTAGCCTTTTTGAAGCATCAGGTATGTTTCAATGGTTGTCTCCATGAGTGATGTTCGCTTTGGTGAAAATATATTCTTATATTTTGAAAACGACCGTTCGACATCTACTGATGTAATACACGCATACGTAAAATCGTCTTTGAACGTACTTAACAGATCTGGGGCTGCACCATCACATATTTGTTTTAATTTGGTAAAACCGGTGTCTTTATTTAACACACTTGCGAACTTTTCTTTAATGCACTCATTTGTTGCGTCACCTATATCGTGTAGCAGTAGATTTACTTCGTCCACTATTTGCAGTGACTCCGCTAACTACAACGCACTGTTTTCTAATTTTTGTATGCTTTCATGTAAAAGTTTATAGTTCTTCGCAATATTTTTTAAAGCTACTTCATCGGAAATATCTTCGAATTTTGTCTGGCTTTCCTTAATAGCTGCAGACTCATCTGGATTGAATTGTAGTATCACAGCTTTTATTTGTTGGAAATATTCAGCATAATAAAAAGCTGCCTGCAATCATGTTCCCCAACGTGTGACTCGGCTGTGGTGGTTTAGGAATATCGGGACACTTGCTATGAAATGCATGGGGACGTTTAGGAGATTTAAGAAACACTCTTTTTGTACTTGATATTAATGCATCCACCTCTGGAAAACCTTTTCGAATAGTTTCTGCCACAAGACGTAAAGCATGCACTTTACACGTAACATGTATAAACGTACAATCTTGTTCTTGCAAAGAACGGCCTACCGAACGCATTATCACGGCGCCTTCAGTCACAAACATCAACACTTGACTTTTTCACAGTTCAAATTTTTCTAACGTATCCAGCACCACCCTGGTGTTGTCGAAGGCACGCCATTTGTTTTTATTTTTATGGTATACACTATTTACGTGAAGTCCACAATCACGCTTATATCAGCACATCAAATCATTCTCGCACACTTTACAAATTATTTTTTGCACCATCATAGAATAAATCCGGGAATTCACCTATGAATTTATTCACTTTGTCATCAAATGGCCGTTTTCTACCCCTGCGTACGTCTGCCATGCTTTATTATTAAATTAATATAAACAATACAGTACAACAAATAAAATAAAAACACAAAAACAATATGCAATATGCCCAAGTGACTTAACGTGGACACAACTCGAAAGCTAATAATAGACTGGACTGGAGAAAGAGTTTCGCGGTCAAGGTGAATGCCGGCGACAGTAAGTACATTTGTACTCTACGACCATGATACACAGAAACGATTTGCAGCTTTAATCATTAATGTACAAAAAAAGTTTTTTATAATTTTTTGATAGGATGCAACGTATTTAAGTTAAACTCAGTTCAAAATCACCCATCCCCAACTTACCAATTTTTCATATTTCCGTTAACATAATTTCGAATGGAGGGACGAAAACCATGGTTCGAGGTGTACGCAACTTGCACCTTCTGAACTTCATAACAATGTCTCAATTATTTTCGAAAAATGCGTCCTCCATTTCGAAAATTAAGCATTGTTGCCATAAGTTTATATGACAAATCCATATTATTTTAGTGTATTCTATTAATTTCCAAAGTTTCCGATTAAAATATGGCCCAGCCTGTATATGGTTTTGCCGTATATAAAAAATTGTTCTAGTAGACCTCTGGTTCGCCAAATTACTATGTACTATTAACGGACCAAGTATACATTTATTTGTGTTTAAAGTTATGGAAATTTTCAACAAACGAGTTCGTACTTGCGTTCAAGAAAATGGTAGAGACCCTAGGACTTTAAAACATAAAATTCAGATTTTCATAGAAGTTATAACAACAATTAATATACGGTGTGTTCGTAAAGTATGGAATGAATTCATTATTTCTTAAACCAAAAATATTTAGAAGAAGTCCTCGGACACGTTGATTTTTAAATTCAATTGCGCACCTTATCCTTTACTTTTTTTGGTTAAGACATCATCACTTTCCGTTATGATGTCATAGATTTTTTTGAACACCCTATATATTTCTTCATTTTTGGATTCGGAATATACAGCTGATTCCAAAAATGTATCATACTTGGGGTCTAAAATTGATAAGTTGAAAGATACGACCATTTTGAATATAAGAATTTACTAATTTTTCATGTATTGTTTGAACAAATAATAGTCACCAGACGAATTCTGACGATTCACTTCACCATTTAATTTAAAAGTGCATTCATCGGAGAAAATAATATTTGTTATCAGAAGAACACATAATCATCATTGTTTCACAAAATTATATCCTCCGATCTGGATCATCATCACTTAGTTCTTGCACAAGCTGAATCCTAAAGGGATTTCATTTTTCTAATTTTAATTCTGTATGTACTCACGTTTTAGCTACATCATAATGACGACTAACCTGACGAACGCTGGTATGTGGATTTTCTTCAACAGCCAATAAAATATTTAATTATGTATCCTCGTCAACACCTGGGCGACCTGTTTTGGGTAAATCTTCCACCGTACCAGTCTCTCTAATTTTTTTCACAATTTTACTCACAGTCGATTGAGTTATGGGTCGTTCTGGATATTTAGTATTAAATAAATCACATACTTATTGTTGAGTTCGCATCCTATCACCATACCCAGTCATCGTAATAATTTCAATTCTTTGCTTTACAGATACACTCATGTTATAAATTAAAATAAATCTACAGCAATTATTGAGAAACCACCACTGGGGTAAAGCATTGTTAAGTGAATCACTGTCAGTGACGATAATGATAAAACAAAAAAAAAACAAAAACTAGCCCACCTCAAAAATTAATAAAAAACGTGTTTATTTTACTTGTTTTCTTTAAATGGCCGTATCTTCCAACTTATCAATTTTAGACCCCAAGTCATAGCCATACATATTAGGAATCAGCTGTTAAAGCAGAATCCAAAAATAGAGAAATATATAGGGTGTTCCATTTAAAAAATATCGACGACGTCATAACTGAAACAGTGATGACGTCATAACCAAAAAATAAAGGATAAGGTGCGCAATTGAAATTAAAAATCGACTCGTCTGAGGAATTTTTATACATATTTTTGGTTTAAGAAATAATGAATTTATTCCATACTTTCTTCGATTTGTTCAAAACGTATAACGTTTTTAGAATGGTACCTAACATAATTTAGCGCAACTCATAAGAATGTTAAAATTTTCAAATAGCACAAATGATTTACAATTTAAAAAATTCCTAATTCATCATCACAATGTCTCATGTCACCTTATTCTCTCATGACCCAATTATAAAATTATTTATTATTATCAGATTAAAAGCGCTTTGATGATATCATGTTGTACTTTCCTATCCACTGATAATTTTGTAATAAAATATCTACGAAAAAAGTTGTTTGTTCGTACAAAATCTCTACTAGCTTATCACACTAGGAAAATACAGGAGACGTAAATATTTTTCCTGTGATATAAAATAATTATTTTATTTTGTACAAAGTCGGTATAATTAGATTGTTGTCGTTGAATACGTTTATTGTACATATCTATAAATATTTCAATGTTTTTAACGATTATTGGAATTGTTATCGGTCATATATAATCGTTCATTTTTCTCCTCATAGGAGCCTTATCAGCAACTGATCTCAATATTGTTTTTATCAATAGATACTTTTCAAATGTGTAACAAAATGAATTAAAATTTTCCTATATGTTGTAGTTAATTTAAAAACAAAAGTTGAAATAAATACATTTTGTTGAAAATTATGAAAAATTATTAAAGATGTTTGTGAAAATATTATCCACATATAATGAGTACTATCTTTGGTATCTTTGTGTTCTAAGTTAGGTTTTACACTTATGTTTCGACAAATAATAATAAAGTCGAAACGTAAACGAAAGAAATGATTTAGTGTCGTTTTGTCTTAACCCGGCAATTCTCTCAGTAAATAACTAGATACGAAGAACATAGTAAAACATATAATGTTTGAATACATTTTGGGGGATAAATAGAATGTCATAATTAAAACGATCCTGACCTGAAAAAAAATGACTATATCAGGACATCTTTTTTGATCAGCCAAACGACATCCATCTCCAATATATACAATTATATAGACAGTGTTATGTTATCAAAGTTATCATAAAGGGCGAATATGAATTTCGTTTCAGTTGTTAAATAATGCCTATTAAAGATTACAAAGTCGTAGATATTTAAAAATATGTTTATGCCTTATTGGGGACGGTACTTTGTGTGTACGACATTTTCATAAAAATCGATAAAATCATGACAAAAATATTTGAACTAAAAGTTAACTCAAAAATAAAATATTTGTTACCATAACTACTCAAAAATAATTACAAAAATTAAAAAAACTCGCATTCTAAAAGTGCAAGTTTAGTTAACTCTCAGACAAAGTACTGCGCTTTAGTCTAACTCTCTGGCATATTAGAAATACAATTTTCTTAAGAAAATAATTTACTACAGATTGTAGCAAAATGGACAATGCAATTGAGGGCAAACAATAACTTGATTTCTCCCTTTTGTTTTTATCCAACTTTTTCAAATATGTTTTTTTTTTATTTTGTTCGGTAAATTTGGCACAATAAAATAGTAATATTGGCTTATGTTAACAAATTATAAACAGTTTATTTTAAGATAGAATCTCGAATTAGGTGGTGTGACCCTTTTCTCTCCCCCTTTTTATTCATACACCTATGGCAACTAAGTCAATTGAAGCGAAATATTTTTGTTCAATTTTCTTCTCCTTTCGTGATTTAGTTCTCGAGAAGAATTTTAAATATTATCATTAAGTTAAATTAAATAATGGATTCTAAGTAAATAGGTAACCAATTTATGACTTGCCTGTTGTATCCTGTATAAGAATAATAATTCACAAAACATGTTACTGTTGTTTTGTTTTAATAGAAAAAATTAAAGACAAATATGGAGAGATTCCTAGTTTTTATAAAAAAAAAAATGTGTAAAAACAAATTGAAAAATAATCTGCACTTATATTCAAAAAAATGAATATTGCTTATGAACACCGCAAATTTATTTTCTAGACATTATATACAAATGAAAATTTTATATGTTAGGCACTAGAGTTCTAAATACTTAGTAACATTGACATATATTTTTTTTAGTTCTAGTTTCGCTTTACCGTAATTAGAAACTAATGACTTCTTGTCTTTCAATGGTTGTGCTATAAATGGCTTTTTATTAAGTTTCTTCGCTCGGTTGATTTTTCGAATTCGAATTTCTCGTATTTGTTAAAATTATGATTAAAAACAATTAAAAGTTAGTAAATAAAGTACCTACATTATGTTTTATATTTTAACATACTTAATGCAACAAAAATGAGATACATGTGCTTCTTAAGTTCCAACTTTATACAATAAAGGTAATAAAATGAAAACGGAAGATTTAACCCTCAATTAATAATTAAAACAGAAGGGTGTGAAAAACATATTAAAGAGACAAGACTAAACAAAATATGTGGACTGTATAAAGTACAGACAATTTTATAAACATATTTCCTTTGAAAATTACCATATAATTGCAATGTGGGAATATTTACTCATATACATTTCTTAATACAATATTTTGATATCTTTATTAACTTTAAATTATTCAGAAAATTAAGACATTATCTATAATCGTTATGCTATTTTATTTATGAAATGAAGTTGACCATTTTGAGAGGGTTCAAGGCTCATGAATTAAATGCTTATTTAAAGAGATCTGAACATTTATTTATGACAAAAAGTCAGTATACATACATCATATACATTTCTATTTTATGTACAAATTTTGGTTCGTAGTTGCACATTATGTTAATTAAAACCTTTTTTTAAAATACCTAAGTACCTCTTCATTATACAAATTTCAAATATTTAATAAATACATATTTGAAACATCACAAAATGTTCGTTAAAATTTACATTAATTACATATATAATTTGTACATTTTTACAAAACAAACTTAAAATATATAAGCGTTTAAAAACCCTTAAAGTTTATATACAAATAAAAAAAAATTACAAAAAAATCTAAAGCGCAACGTTTTTGATAAATAATTACAACGTATTCAAATTTGCAGATCAAAATATTTTAATTGAGATTTCCGTAGAAGTAATGAAATAATTTAGGAATGATTTGCGACACTAGGATTTACATCTAATAGAATATAACAATATCGTGTGTAAAAATAGAATAATCATATGCAACTGTCACAGACAGTTGTTTTTCGTCCTATTTTTACACTATAAAAACCATATTTACAATGCACATACGTCCATAAAAATTATATACAAAACAAATATTATTATTCGAGTAGGATAGCTTTAAGCTAACGGGTATTGTCACAAGCTCGTAGTGCCCGATGACGTGTGATACAGAGAGGGACTATTATAATAATCATTGCCTAACGATGTGTGGGAATGTATTGAATTTGGGAGTGGACTTAAGGTGTTATATCCTGCATACTGCATATCTGCATACATTTTTATATCTGACTTACTTTCATTAGGAAGTAGCCTTGTGATAGAAAACGGATGATTCGACGGCGTATATCCCGAGGGTTCCTGTTTCAAGTGGTGGTTCATCGGACCGTGATGTAACATCGCCTGATGTTCGCTTGATAAGGCCAAATGGTTGCTACGATTTATCATCGCTGAAAGTTCCTCGTGAGACATGTTTTGATGGTGATGTTGCTGGTGCATGTTTAAGTCGTTGGCATGCAACAAATTCATTTGATCCACATCCAATTTTGTGGGATGTATACTCAGCATTGAACCTAAATTGTTGTCATTGTTTTTATCTAAATGATGAGATTTATCGTCCCCATGTTGCAAAGGTGTTTTCTTTCCCGAACTATTACTATTATCAACACTATGTGACGGACTTTTATGCGATGATCTGATTATTTCCTTCTTTTCGTCTTTGAAACGTTTCTGCCTACGTAAGTAGCAACCATTTTCAAACATATTCCCAGACTCTGGATGAAGACTCCAAAACGATCCCTTTCCAGGTTTATCTGGGGTTCTGGGGACTTTTATAAAGCAATCGTTAAACGATAAAGAATGTCTAATTGAGTTCTGCCAGCGCTGCTGATTTTGTCTATAGAAGGGAAACAGATCCATTATGAACTGGTAGATTTCTGATAAGGTAAGCATCTTCTGCGGGCTATTTTGAATTGCCATTGTAATCAGAGAAATATAGGAATATGGCGGTTTGGCGTGTGTGTAAGATCTCCTGTACGTCTTATCAGCTCGAGCTCTTTGTAAAGCGGAATTCGGTGAGGTGTCGCCGCCGCCCAAATCGCCTCTTCCTATTGCCGTATTATAATTGTTAATGCTAGACATTGTTGCTCCCATGCAAGCATTCATATTCGATATTGGCGATCCTATCGTTGTATAGCCTAGTTGTGAGGTTTCATTCATTCCTGTTTGGGTATCCATTCTCGCACTTATTCGATTCATTTGCATACTAGTCGACATACCTGAATTTAACATACTCGAGCCGAACATTGGCGTTTGTGGCGAGCAGTTCATGGGAGCCATGGAAACACAGGACATAGAATTCATCGAGTAAGTTGGAGTCATAGGGCTCATTGCGTTTGCTGAAGTAGACATGCTGCTCACGTCGGGGTACAACTTTTGAGTTAACATTTTTAATTGTTCCGAATTGCACGGATTTATTATTGCACTATTATTAACGCGGTCGTCTTGTTAGTAGACGTACAAAGTAAAGTTTATACACACTTGTTATTCAAACCAATCAATTTGATCTTAACTCGTCATCGGAGGTTTTGTTTCATTGTTTACATCACGAGCAGATCCACAAACAAGTTAACACTTTAGGTATTCCAAACCAGCACTGATTGGAAAAACAAATACTCCTCGCTGCCTGTTTACTTAGATACTACAAGCCGATGTGAAGTACCAAGAGCTTTAGGTAGTCAAATACAGGATCGTCAGGGGAGGGTAGTAGCCATAGTAACACGTTGTCCAATGACTGGCATCGTCCTGCGGTTCCCATAACAACGGGAAGTCTAAACACGATTTTTATTGGCTAAGAGCTTATCAATGCCTCGCATCTTTCTAGGGGAAATTCGACACGCCCATTATCATGACGCCACTGCCGTCTGTCCCACGAACTAATAATTTCTATTCACGGACGCGTGTCATCAGGTTCTAATTCTTGGTAATCTACAACGTTAGTTCAGTTTTTTTATGTAACCGGAAAATGATGAAAAATAAATGTTGTTTGTTGAAAAGTGTTTTATTTATTGTGATCTGCCAAATTACTTTTGGATAATAATAAGGTAATCTAGTAACGGTACTTAGTACATAATTCTAATCATTCTTAGTACATAATTCTAATCAGTATGCCTTATACGAAGATTGCAATTAAATTTAAATAAGTAGCATGTTTTAGGGCTAGTATTAAATTTTCATAAATTTATTCATATTTTATAATACATTAGACACATTTATACCACTATTTATTATAATAAATTAAATCCCTTACTTATCTTTATATTTTTGTTATCCAAAAAGTAAAATATGAGATATTCTTCCACGTTTTAAATGATATTTTATAAAAGTATTTATATACTCGTTGATCCATTTATTTATTAAATATAAAAAGTCTATATAAAATTACATACAATAGGTTGCAACTATCATGGTTTTCTTTCTACACAAGTATAAAAGCGTAATATATTTTTTATTTATTTTGATTTAGTGCAACGATTGATAAACTTGCCGCCGCGGTTCTCGCCGTATGAGCACGCTCCACACCCATTTTGATATGGAATATTATCTAAATCTTAAAAATTATAATATATTAAAAACATGTTCCCAAGTATATAGATAATTTAGATAATACAATCCATTTACAACTACTCAAATGACGATGTACACAAAAATTGCACCTTGTTTTAGTGAGGCAATTTATCGATGCATACTTTCATTGATCAAAAAATAACAACGATCAAGGAACAAATTTGAATAGTGAATAATATGTGTACATGTATTTTTTGGTAAATATACAATACTATGAATTCTATTTGTAATCCAATTTCTTCAATTATATACCGTTAAAAACACAAATTTAGGGAAAATTTGTTTTAACTAGTTAAAACTCGAAGATATTTTTTATATTAAAGAAGAGACATGCTGCCTTTACGGTATGCACTACGATAGAGGACCTTAAAAGCAGCATGTTCCTTCTTTGATATAAAAAAACCTTCTAGTTTTCACTAAATTTAGATTTCAACGGAAACGTATAAATAACTAATGTGAGGTAATTGTTTTAAGGTTGGAATTTTGAAAATTTAGTAGTGAAAGTATGCACCTATTTTTGGTTTTCTATAAATATTTAAAACATCAGACATATCAAAGGATTTAAAATGGTTTTAGAGCTTTCTTATTGTTCTGGAGGCTAAAATAATATAGTTTTTTAGTTGTTAATTATTGTAATTAAAACTTGCGATCTGTATTCTGACAATGAAAATACCTAAAGTTTATTTCAAACTTAGTCGGCGGCTATGTTTGAACTGAACTTTACTTACTTTCATTATTATACTACAAATTTTAATTATAACAAAAATTAATACAACATTTTACATCGATATTATAGTCGCTAGAATAGTGTAAAGTCCTAAAATTTATATTTTAAAATGTTGATTTTATTTTATTCTTTAACAATTAATTAATTATATTAGCCACACTTTATAAAAATGTTTCAAAAATAATAAACAAATATATAAACAATATAATAATAATTCTATAATGTATGGAAAAGAGTCCTCCAACAGTCATAAATATTAGATGAAAGAAACTAACGAATAATAAACAAACAATAAAATAAAACTATACAGGATGGGGCAATAGTGTGTCGGACCTCGATATCTCGAGTTCTACGATAGCTAGAAATTATTTAAAAAATTGCACGTAAACTAGATAAAAGAGTCTATAACTGGAAATTATTTTCGAACATGCAGAGCGAGCCAAGACGAAATTACAGGACCAAGTGCCTTTTTTTTTAATGGAATGCTATGTATATCAGTTCATTTTTTGAAGTCTCTTTCTAGGCTCTATTCATTCCTATATTATTATTGGCTATCTCACAACCACTTTGATGTAATGAATTTTTTTGTTGAAATAATGCCATCTGCAGATGGATATTAAAAAAAATCACCACAGTCACAATTATGGGTTTTAAGAAAAACTTAGGTGAGTACCAGTTACGAGACATCTAATTAATATTTTTGAATCATTTTCATTTCCTAAAAATGTACAGGGTGGCCAAAAATTAGTATTCAATTAAGAACTTTTTAAATTGAATTTTCTCAATTTTTTCAAATGGAACACCCTGTATATTTTTCAACGATGTGATGTAAAAATGAAAAACGAACATTTTTTGTAAGTACTTCCCTATGGCTAATTGCAACCATTTTCGTTTTATTGAGCAATAATTACAACATTCAAAAATAAACTTAACAAAAGAGGTTTCTTCAAATAACTCAGTAGAAAAAATTATAATAAATGTTCCACATGTTGGCCATTTTGAATGAAACACATCTCTATGCGCTTTTGAAATGAGGTTCCCACTGTTCCTAAAACTGCCGGTGTGATAGATCTAAAGGCAGTTATTATTCTTTCCTTCATATTTTGTACTGTTGTTGGTGTGTCTCTATAAACAATTTCCTTCACGTATCCCCATAAAAAGAAATCCATTTTTGTAAGATCTGGGGATCTAGCAGGCCATTTAGTGGGTCCATTTCTTCCAATCTATTGATGAGGGTAGGTATTATTTAAGTGGTCTCTAACTGCATTTAAATAATGTGGTGGAGCACCATCTTGCTGAAACCACATCCTATTTCGAATTCTTCCAGGGAGATTTACCAATAATTGTGGCAGATAGTTTTCCAAAAAATGAAGATAAATAGCTCCAGTGAATGTACCATCAAAGAAATGTGGCCCTCTTACATGTTCTCCAATAATTCCTCCCCAAACGTTTATAGACCATCTGTGTTGGTTATCGACTTGTATAAAAAAGTGAGGATTTTCCGAAGCATAATAATGGAAATTGTGCTTATTAACAAATCCATTTTTATGAAAAGTTGCCTCATCAGTGAATAAAACATTATTGAAGAAGTTGACATCAACTTGCATTTTACCTCTGGCCCAATTATAAAATTGTAGGCGCTTTTGAAAATCGTCATCAGATAATTCATGGTGCATTTGAATATGATATGCATGCAACTTATTTGTTTTTAAGATTCGACCCACAGACCGTCTACTTATTCCTACTAATGAGGTCACTTCTCTTTGACTAACATGGGGATTCTCAACCGCTGCCAGCACCACAGAAAACTCATTTTCTTCGTTCGCAACACGTTTTATTCTTTCACTTTTTTTTATATTCGACATTTACAGTTTCCAGAAATCTATCGAGAAGGTTTTGGAAGCTGCTAATATCAGTAAACCTTCTGTTCTATTGGCAAGTAAACAATTTCTGTCTGACTCGCCCAAAACAAAAGTCATGTCTACAAGTTCCGCTTTATTAAAATTCATATTTTAAAATTCCAAATATTTTAACTCAATACAAATTGTAACTAACGACCGATAAGTGTGATAAATGCTCCTTTGTACACGACAATTTATACCAAACTGAGGTTTTATTGCTTGTCGAATAATGAAAATAGCAAAAAGATGTACAAAAAAACATTACAGTAAAGGACTGGTTAAATACTATTTACTCATTTCAATGGAAATGGTCCCACTAAATGGCCTCATTTCAGAATTACATAAAGACGTGTGTCAGTCAAAATGGGCAACACGTCGAACACCTATTATAAATTTTTCTAATGAATTATTTGAGGGAACCTCTTTTTTTAAGTTTATTCTTGAATTTGACACTTATTTATTTATAAAACAAAAATGGTTGCAATTAGCCATAGGGAAGTACTTACAAAAAATGTTCGTTTTTCATTTCTACATCACATCGTCGAAAAATATATAGGGTGTTTCATTTGAAAAAAATTGAGAAAATTTAATTTAAAAAGTTCTTAATTAAAAAATAAACACTTATTTATTTATAAAACGAGAATGGTTGCAATTAACCATAGGGAAGTACTTACAAAAAAATATTCATTTTTCATTTTTACATCACATCGTTGAAAAATATACAGGGTGTTCCATTTGAAAAAATTGAGAAAATTCTGTTTAAAAAGTTCTTAATTGAATACTAATTTTTGGCCACCCTGTACATTTTTTGGAAATGAAAATGATTCAAAAACATTAATTAGATGTCTCGTAACTGGTATTCACATAAGTTTTTCTTAAAACCCATAATTGTGACTATGGTGATTTTTTTAATATCCATCTGCAGATGGCATTATTTCAACAAAAAAATTCATTACATCAAAGTGGTTGGGAGATAGCTAATAATAATATAGGAATGAATAGAGCCTAGAAAAAGGCTTCAAAAAATGTACTGATATACATAGTATTCCATTTAAAAAAAAAAGGCACTTGGTCCTGTAATTTCGTCTTGGCTCGCCCTGTATGTTCGAAAATAATTTCCAGTTATAGACTTTTTTATTTAGTTTACTTGCAATTTTTTTTAAAATTTCTAGCTATCGTAGACCTCGAGATATCGAGGTCCGACGCACTATTGCCCCACCCTGTATATACCTAACCAACTTTATTTTATAGATATAGTAATAATAAATAGGCATGGTGTCGAACCAGTACCCCAAATAACATTGTATTTGATGATACCCCTTGGCACAGTGATCGCTTGAACCATAAAGGCCGTATCATACTAGACGATCACGGTTATAGTCCAGTCATGACCGTCCCGATCGCTCTTACCTAAAACCACGTTTCCGTTCAGATTACAAGTGCTCCGTCAATATAACCTATAATCTATATAATATACGATATACTACATATAGTTTTATTAACAACTAACAGGAATGAAGTTTTTTATTCCGTAACTTTTACAAAATTAGAAATCTTAAATTTTTTTTAAGTTACCTGGCGCCCTTAACTACAACCATATATTCTAATTTTAAACTTCCTTACTCACTTCCTTACAAGTGGGTACACCATGCTCCTGAAAATATACATAGTAAATACCAAAGTATAAGCATTTACTGGACTTTACTGAAAATGCTGGCCCAATAAAGGCCCAGTAAAGGCCCATACTATGGTGTTTACCAGGTGTGTACGTATTTGTTTATACATGTGACTATTTCCATCTTCTTTGAGGAGAAAGATGTACGACCACAGTTTACATGTCAGTTTGAGCCGCTAAATATGTAATTCAAAATACAATTAAATGATAAAGTTCAATTTAGAACATTTTCGGTCATTTTTCAAAACGACCGAAAATCCTTCATAAAAATATCCATATCCATATCTAGATTAATTACGTTTTTTATTTTATTTTTCTTCAGATTACTCAAAGAATTATTATTTTTAAATTTGTTAATTTGTTTGCAGTATTTTTAGAAGATGCAACTTAACTGGGAAATAGACGTACGCATTTTCCTTGAACAGCTGACACATTTGTCTTTCTGATATTGATTGATAGATGTTGACATGTAATACCACTAGAGGTTGAATTATTTCCGAAAATTTTTTTCGTGGTCATGAATATTTTGAAAATATCTTAAAATATTCATGAGTGAGGAAAAATTTTGGGTTTTTAATTTAACCTCGAGTGGTATTCGGTAAGAAAATTTCACACCAAGTTGCATTTAAATAAATAATGCCAGAAATTATTTTTACGTTGACAATATGAAAGAATTAACTATGCTGAATCTTAAAATGATATATCTGTTTAACTATAGTTTGTAAAATACACAGTGTTTAGCTCAACTGGTCATTACTAACATTAAAAAAATATATCGTCCACATATTATATATATTTTATTAGACATAGATATTTAATAAATGCCATTTTTCATGGTCTAGCCTATTCACCATTAAGAAGAGCTAGCAGAAAAATATCACAAACATTTGAAATTTGTAACTGAAAATTATAATAATTTTTAATGTAAAAGAAATAAATCATTTTATTAGGTATTTGTTCACTTCTGTTCAAATACCTTACATTTATAAAGCAAATAAACACGGGTTGTAATTATTAATTAAGTCACGCTTAAGATCAAAAAAATTAATATATGATTATGTCAAAAAATTTCCGCTATAATTAACTCTAGGGTACCCCAGTACAAAAAAAATTTCCAAAAAAATATCTGGGTTGTTTATGAGAAAACTCACATTTTATTGGTTAAAACACATAGGTGCGAAATTTTCAGTAGTAATATAATAAATGCATTGAAAATTATCGATAATTTGGGAAATTTGACTTGCATGAGTGCAGATTTCCCAAAAATTATCTATAATTTTCAATAATTATATTTTATCAGACAATTCCATGATCCCACAAACATGTTTAAGAAATGTCACGATGACAGTTTATAATAATTGTCTTATCAATTGTAAAAATTTTAATAATGCTTAAATAAATGTTAAAATTTTTGAATATTTGATATTCAGTTATTTTACACACTTAAAAGATAATTAATACCTTACCTGAATAAGATTGACTAGAAATGTCAAAAGTAACACCGATAATTTCAGATAATTTGCATGAATGCAAAATTATCGGTGTAACACAACATTGATTGGTTTCTAAATTCAAAATAGAGATACATGATTGGTTAAACATTAAAATTTTATAGGTGAATGAAATTTTCAAATCGTTGTATGCTATGGTTAGCAATGAATAATTATTAAAAAATTTGACATATAATTGCAGTTATTTGATTCAAGGCAAATGCTATTGCACGACTGTATTTTATCAACAATTAATAATTATAAAAGAATTAAACATTTAAATGCAATTGTTTGAATCAAGGGTATGCTACTATCAGCAAAAGATAAATAGTAATATTCGTTAATATCTCGATTATTTATAAAGTAATATAACATGCACATATTTTCAAGACCAGAAAAAGAGATGTATCTACCCTAAGTTTATTTCAAACTTATTTGTAACATACGAAACGTCGCACAGTGGGGCAAACTACATCAAAATTTGGCATAAACCCAAGGCCTCGATGTATTTCCATAGAAATGGATACTTATGGGTTTTTGGAATCGTTGATGCCGAATCTGATGTCAAAAATAAAAAATTCAAAATGGCAGTCCTAATATGACGCGCAGTGGGGCGTATACAGTATATCTCAAGACGGATGTTATATCAAAGGTGAGACCCGCATAAAGGATGCATACCGTGGACACGTATTTCGGACTTGTTGATTCTCATCAGCGTGGCGTAGCAAAGTTGAAAAAATAGACACAACTTAGGCAAACCGACCCAAACAGAAAACACTGATAGAAGCCAGTCGCTCATTTATGGCTTCAATTGAAAGACCCCGTGTTTACAGGACGACGAACAATGCCTATTTATAGCTGGCGATAACGTTAAGTTCTTATTAGTTTTCATAAAACGGTTATTTATAGATGATACAAATGTCCCTCTCCTCAACTTAGGTTAATGCCCACGCGCAAACGTTGCACTGTAAGTAATTGGTCAATTCGCCAGTTTTCACGAACCTGGATGTTTTACCTATTAGTTGGGAATCTGGAGGCCCAAAATCGATCATGGGGTGTGAACTCAAAGATACAGTTTTTAAAAAATACCATCAAGAAAGATCATACGGATTTGAATCTGGAAGGCGCAATGCCGTTCAGGATTGCAAAAAGATATAAACGACACAAACGAACACCACCGAGAGGAAGCCAGTGGCTCATTTGTAGCTGTAATTGAAAAACTCGCGTTTACAGGGCGATAGACAATGTCTGTTGCCCTGTAAACATGGGGTCTTTCAATTATTGTATGTTGTATGTTTTGACGCTTTGTTAAAAATATAAACTCGTATATACATAAAGAAGATTTAAAAATAACTCATATTTATCTTAAGCTAGTTCAAATTGGCGCAAACATGCGCAAGTTTCTAGCCATATCCCTAAAAGATCATCTTATTAGCTAACATTAATGACCAAAAGTATAATTCCGAAACATTGAGAACTAAACTAAAACGCTAAGGTTCCTAAATCATACATCTTGATTTTCGATATAAAAATAGCTTCAACAAAAGAATTGTTACTATATTCGTGTGTGAATAGAATCAGTCACATATTATAAAAATTGTTAGACTAACCACTGGGTAATGACGTCCTGGTAAAATAAAAATGTCTTTCAAATCCGCCGAGAAATAAGCAAATAAAAACAAACAGTATTATTAAATTCTCTACAACCCGTCTATTAATAACGCGTAGGAAGTACAAGTTTAGACTGGTGTATCGCAGGTAGTTCACAATTTCTAGTGATAATAAAATACCCATAGATGCCCAGACTCATTGGGTATTACCTACACATAATAAAAATCGGATACGGCGTTTTTCGAAATTTCGAATTTCTGCCAACTTTTGACGTCCTGGGCCCCACTGTGCGTCGGTTTTTTGACGGAAGACGAGAGATTAAAGACGCCGAAGTTTTTTATATTGCAAATACGTTTGAAATAAATATTAAATATGTAAGAATATACAGGGTAATAGTTTCCGGAATTATGTTTATAGGAACTTTTTCTGATATTTTGGGATTGTGAATCTCCAGCTGAGCATTGCTGCATGTAATTTGAAACACCCTGGATATACGTCAAGCCATCAAATTAAAAAAAATAAACTTCAAACATTGCAATTTAGAGATGAAGGCTCACCTATAAATGATTCATTTTGGCGAATGCGCCTGTGTTAATAAAACAATTACAAATTTGAGCATTTTACTCAATAAAAATCAGAAATTTTTAATCACTATCTTATCTTTTAAACGAGATTAATTAACCTGAGCTCAAACAATACAAAGACTACAACATTATTGGCTATTGGTCATGATGAAATCAATATTTTTTCTCATGATGACAAACTGTGTTTTTTTGTCCAAGATGTCGGACTATGCTGAGGATGTCTTTTTGACATGTATGGTTTTTTGAAAATGTACCAGAAAAACGTCATATTAATCCAAACAGTGATGAAGCGAAGTTTCCCTAATAAACGTAAATATAACGGCTGGTTTCGTGAAAAACGTCTCAAAAAAATTAACTTGAATAGCGGTAGAAATCGCGCTGATACAGGACAAATATGAATCTCTTTAATTGAGAAAATTTAAAGGTATCTTGCAGCAATTACAAGTCGGTGTCGTATTTAAAATGTTGTCTATGGGTTAACACTTTTTTTGGATATTCTGATCAGTTATTAACGATACAAGTTTGACTATGGCATTTTTTAGTAAAACGACAATGAGGCGACGAGCCGAATTCTGCGGCAATCAAACAAATTTCGTAAAGCCATAATCAGACGTGTATTGTTCAGTTTACTCCGTCGGTCGGTGAAAATAATAAGTTTCCATTTTATTATCATGTGCAAGACAAATTAAAATAAAATATCTCAGAAAAGTTGATGTAAAGTTTAAAGTAAGTTAAATTAATTTCAGTTTTAACAAAGTGATCGACGTACAGGGTGGGCAAATTTTGATGCTTGTATAAGATAACTCGGTAACGGTAAAAGATACAAAAAAAATGGAAGACACATTCACGATATCTTTTTTTTTTGAGACAAATTCACTGGCGAAAACAAAAATTTGCTATCGTCTTTTGTTTTCGAGTTATAAATAAAAGTTCGATTTTTCGACTTTTAGACACATGTCAATATCTTGATTGTTTGTAAAGTTATGAAAAAACAACTTTTACATTTTTGAGGTACTTTTTTTCTGTTTAATACAGTGGCTTCGAGAAAATTTAAAAAAAGCTACAATTTCGAGTTATGGGATAAAGTTGTATTTTTTGAAATGGAAATCATACTTGGCTATGATTAAGTTAAAAAGGATTTTTTTTCTCTTTCAAACTATATATCATATGTGGGGTTGATTTTGATGTGTTAGTATTTAATAGCGAAAATAATCTTTTTGCGTTTATTATATTTAATCGTAAAAGTGAAGATGTTTTACGAAAATTACGATATGCTAGAATGCTTTATTCAAAGTAATAACAATGGTGATATTGCCTCCCAAATATATTTCAATCGCTATCCAGAAAGAAAACTACCTAAAAAAAACCATTTTAAGAGGTTAAAAGAAAGTCTCATTAATTGTGGGTCCTTCAACAAGCCAAGACCAAAAAATTACAACATTGAAGATGCTGAAGAACCTTCTATAACTGTAATTGGAATGGCGGTTGGAAATCCTTCAATTTCAAGTCGCCAAATTGAAGGTGATTCTGGGATTTCAAAAAGTCAAGCTTTGGGAATTTTGAAGATACACAAATTCAGGCCTTATATAATAAGGAAACAACTGATCTTCAGCGACGATTGAAGTTTTGCGTATGGTATAGTCACAAAAGTCAACAAGATATTTGAATATAAATTCTTTAAAATTACATAAATTTTTATCATAATGTTCCATGAACCTTAGTTTAACAAAGTTAATCTGTTGTTATTCTATATAGTTATTTATTTGGGGCATCCTATGGTATTTGTTCTCACCTCCTTTGGGTATCAAGCCATCTGTCCTATAAATTATTTTAAACAAATGATAAATAATCCTCTGCGCCAAAAGGATCAGTGAGAGGTTGTTTTTTCCTGTTCAAAATAGTTCCTCACCTAAAAAAATATTAATGTGAAAAATTAAACTTAAATGTCAAATATTGTTGATGATTAAGAGATGAAGTTTCGGAATACTCTCTGATTCCGTTCTCAAATCTAGAGCAAAATTTCTTTGATAAAAAATTGTCTTGTAGCAATGTCGAATATATATTTCCATAGACACGTGAGACACTATGTTATATTGACATTTTGTCTACGTACCTCATCTCTAAGGATTGACAACCAGTTCGTACAAAAATAAACAGAATAAATGGACACGCATTTATCACCGTTCGACAAAATAATGGCGGGTTCTTTCAGTTTTCTTCTTATATTAATATATTTTTTTTTTCAAAACTATTGCCCACTTAATAATGTGGTTGCTCTTCAACGTGTGTTCACATATTTTTGATTTTTCAAATTGTCCCTTCCTAGCATAATTTTTGTGTTCAGCAAGCATACGAGTGCAATAAATTTTGCAATCAATTTACGACTTGCTGAAGACAAGAAATACCTATGCTGGGAAGGGACAATTTGAAAAATCAAAAATATATGAACACGCCTGGAACAGCAACCATTAATTTTTCTCTATAAAATTTTGCAACATCACATTGATTGTGGAGATACCTATTTTAACCATGCTTAACTTCCAAATTTCCAGGAGAGCATCTAGACACAGCAATCTATTTTACTTGTCAATACCAAAAACCAACATAATAAAGTTCTCTCCTCATCAGCAAATGTGTAATGGATATTCTCAATTGTAGTCTTGCAAACATAAGAAACTTACAATTAAACTGAATTCTTTTTGTTTTATTGGTGGCAAAAAAAAAGGAAATTTCTCATTCATCTTTCTTTATTTTTTTTTAAATAATTTTTGTGTATACAGTATGGAACAGCCTAAAGGAATAAATACAATATCTCAATTATTGTGCATATTTATAAAAAAATCCGAGACGCGTCGATTTTGCTTTCGAAATTGACAATCTGCAACGTAAAAATTTCATTCCTAAATTTAACCCCCTTCGATTGGCAGTTGCAACCCCTAAATTTTTAAATGGAAAGTAGGGGCTTGTGATACTCATTTGAAACGTCTTTTCATTCTCTATTCAAAAATGCTACGGTTTTAATATTTGCAAAAATTAACGGTCTGCTTGACGAAATTCGTTACAACAAACGAAAAACATAAAAACAGCGTTTTGTTCTTGCAGGCCAGCAAAAAACAATTTGTGTACTTTTTCAATATTATCAACTAAAAAAGATGACATAAAAAAGTTATCAAAATTCTTCATTGCCAGTTTTATTAAAAACGCCGTAGCTACTTGCTATTTGATTGACAGCAATAAAGAGTTGTCAGTGTTTTGCGTATTGTTTGAGTTTTGCTAACTGCAATGGTTTATTTAACAGAAATGCATAAAATAACAGTTATGCAGATGGTTGGTTACGGATATAGAATGCGATCACAGGCCGAAGTTGCTCGCCTATTTCAAGAAAAATGTCCTGATTTACCGCCTATATCCCAAGGTACAATTAGAAAAATTGAAACGCAATTTCGCAAAAATGGACATGTGGCACAAAACTTCCAATGCAATGAGTAACGATAACAAATTAGATATACTGCTTGAGTTTGAAGAAAACCCACATAGTTCAAGTCGACAAGCAGCTTCAGCATTGAATGTTTCCCATTCCTCGATTATTCGCCTATTAAAAGAAAATAAAATGCATCCCTATAAACTGACCTCAACTCAGGAGCTTAGTGAAGAGAATTTTGATAAAAGAACGTATTTTTCTGAAAAAAATGATGCAAAGGTTAGATAATGTTATCCAACTAGAAAATGTTTTGTTTTCTGATGAGTCCACTTTTACTCTTCACGGCCATGTTAATCGTCAAAACTGTCGCTACTGGGCTAATGAAAATCCTCACTGGATGAGAGAATTACATACGCAAAATCCTGAGAAGATTAATGTTTGGCGGGGATAATTGGAGACCATGTCATAGGACCCTTTTTCATTGATGGCAATTTGAATGGAGATAATTATTTAGCTCTGCTCCAAAATAATGTCGTACCAACTTTAGCAAACTTATATCCTGCTCAAGCAAACCCACATGTTCCAGCCGATGTGACATGGTTCTAGCAGGATGAAGCACCACCACATTATCGAATCAATGTCCGGCATCACCTCGACGTAACATTTCCAAATCGATGGATAGGGAGGCAAGGATCGCTAGAATGGCCAGCACATTCTCCTGATCTTACACTCTTAGATTTCTTTCTATGGGGATATGTAAAAAGTATGGTATACAAAACTAAGCCAAGCGATATAGCTGACTTGAGAAGAAAAATAACGGTTACGATAAAGTGGGTCACGCCTCAGATGTTGAAAAATGTTAAGAGACATTTTTTTTAAGATTATTTAAGATTAGGATGCTGCCAAGACGTTCAAGGAACTCATTTTAAACATCTCCTATGTTGAAATTAAGTTTTCTTTTAGTTTGCTGTAGCGAATTTCGTCAGGCAGATATATTTATTTTTTTACTGTTAAGTTTTGCAACAAATATTAAAACTATAGCATTCTTGAATAGAGAATTAAAACACCTTTCAAAAGAGGTATCACAATCCTCTACTTCCCATTTAAAAATTTAGGGGTTGCAACTGCCACTCGAAGGGGGTTAAATATAGGGATGAAGTTTTTACATTGCAGGATGTAATTGTCGAATTCAAAATCGACGTGTCTTGGGATTTTTTACAAATATGTAAAATAATTGATATACTGAATTTATTCCATTTGGATTTTCCACACAGTGTATGTGTATATATTTATATGCTTGAGTATATAAGATGCATAAGGCTAGATACACATTGTAAATTTATTTAATATTTTGTTATATTTAATATTTGGTTATTTTCTCTTGTACAATTATGCGATTATTTTTTGAATTCTGTAAAAGGGTATTTTATCTGTTGTATAGTGTAATAAATAAATAAAAATAAATAATACAGGAGGAAAACTGAAAGTACCCGCCATTATTTTGTTGAACGGTGATTAATCTGTGTCCAATTATTCTGTATATTTTTGTACAAACTGGTTGTCAATCCATAGAAACGAGGTACGTAGACAAAATGACAATACCTATAACATAATGTCTCACATATCTATGAAAATATATAAACAAAACTGTCATATTTGACATTGCTCGAATAGACAATTTTTTATCAAAGAAATTATGCTCTTGTGTTGAGAACGGAATCGGAGAGTATTCCGAAATAACTCTTAATCATCAACAATATTTGACATTTAAGTCTCATTTTTCACATTAATATTTTTTTAGGTGCGAGACATTTTTTTGGATAGAAAAAAGGATTTTTTTCAAAAAACAACCTCTGACTGATTCTTTTGACGCAGAGGTCTATTTACCAATTTCTTAAAATAATTTATAGGGCAGTGGTTTAATACCCAAAGAAGGTAAGAAGAAACATTAATATGTTACTCTTTAGCCTTTTTAGTTTCGGTTCAGAGCAAAATAACATCGTTATGGATCTTGATGGATTTAATTTTAAATTAACATAAAAAAAAAATGTTCATTAACAAACATCGAGGATCAAGTATCAGAATGATCAAAACTAAAAATAATTTGAGTACCTATCTATCATTCATCAGCATATACATGGATAACAATTTCTAACACATTTAGACATGAATGAAATAATTTAAGGGATGGTAAATCCAATTCATCAAGTAACTCATGATCAATAGAACTGAGTGCTTTAGAGAAGCAAACAATACTAAAACTTTCTGTTATCTCTAGCTATCATCATGTTCTCGGTTACGCAAAGCACCAACGTGCTATATGAGGAGCGGACAGCATATTACTTTCAACAAGATAATCAATAATTTGCCAGAAAACTACTTTTTATAAAATTTTAGATAGCACATTCAGGAGTCTAATAGGACTTAGGTCTTAAAGAGTAAAAGGGTTCTAGTACTTCGGGAATCGGAAGGATTTCAACTTCATTTTAATATGATGGAAAGTATCCTCTCTCCAAATAGCAATTAACAATGTGTATAAGGTGGGGCAGTATGACAGGTAGACAAAGTTTAAACATAGTCCGAATAATTTTGTCATTACCGTATCCATTAGATTTAATTTCTTTTAAGGCTTTTAATATTAAGTGGTTATCAACTATTGTGAAAGAGAATGATGCATCACTGAAATGAGACTTATTACAGAAATTAATTGTGTTTAAGTATTGGTTACTTCTACAGTAAACTATTGAGAAGTATTCATTAACTTTTGTCACATCATTAAGACTGCGAGGAATAGTATGTTGTTATTTGGCTGAATCTTCAATTGTTTTAAAATTTTCAAAAAATGAGCAGGGTTATTTTGGAAATTGCAAATAAAAGCCTGTTTCACACGTCTAATTGATGCGACGGTAAATTTCCTCAAATTTTTGTACTGCTGCCAATTTGTGGTAATTTTATCCTCTCCATATTTTCTAAGGGGCAAATCTCTTTCTTTCATTACTCATTCAGTTTGTTCACACAACCTCTAAATAAATCTATTACGTGTTGTTGTTAAAAATATCTAGAGATTTACAGTATCAGGAGGTGAGATATTAACCAGTACTTTACATGCAGTTAAACTTACTTTCGTTTTATCCATTAAACTAAAAATTGCATAATCTAGTCTGCTAATTTAAGATCCTAAACACCCTGTATATAATTTGACGTTTCTCCAGTTTTATTTATTCCACAACATCCCAGAAATGTCTGGATTTATTTGTTATCTACAGTTTATGAATAGCTGTGTAAGTTTGCATCATCATCGTACCTTACAGTTGTTTTGTCATAAAATTTATATGGCTGGATAATTACCATAGTCACCAAAATAGGTTTGGAACGACTATAACAATAACCATGACTAACCGGGTACAAAAAGTGATTATTGCTCTGCAATAAAAGTACCTAAATGCGACTTTAATTGCTTAGTTTGCTTTACTGAATCGATATGATAGAGAACATAACGAGAGAGTGAAATTATTTATTAAGTTGGTACATAATCAGCGAGTGTTTGACAAACAACAATATTTACTTTTTATGCGAACATCCACATTGACTGAGGATTAGGACGCCAACCATTTAAATATATCATCAACACACACAAACCATATTCACTTCACTGTTGACTTGTCTACCTTCTTCCTAGGGTTTAATAATTGTTTACATCTGTTTATATACACTTAATTTGTATAATTGAACAATGTAGTGATAAATTTACTTCCAAAGTGTTACATTGATATACAAGGTGTTTCTAAATTGAGTACCATAAATAAAAGGGTATGCAGATATAATTAAAATAATCCGAGAGCCTAAATACAATTTTTCCGAACATGCTTCTTTAAACAGATACATGGTGTTAAACCATCGATTAAGGGATCACTCCCTTACTCATTTCTTTTAACAAAATAAACCGACGGAATTTATTGTGTACAGAGTGATCCACTATAAATTCACCCCCTCTAATTTCGTCATTTATGACCGGACTTCAAAATTTCAAGAATCAAATTATAGATTTTTTTTCAAATATTTTAACATATACTGTTATCTCAGAAATTAGAAGAGATACGAATATAAACTTTTTTTTAATAGATCGCACTATATTTTGTTTGAAAATCAGATTCGCTGATTTTTTCCGATTTCAAAAAATTTATACTTTTACATATTTATCTTTATTAGTTATGGTGATATTGGCAAAATAATTATTTCATTTTATTATATAAAATAGTTCGCAGAACAATTGAAATTAAGTAGACTTTGATATTTATTGAGACAATTACCTATTGCTGATATGTCAAATCATTATTATTTGATAATTAATTAATGGAAAATTAACCGACTTCTAATGTTTTATAATATATTTTTTTTCATACCAATGCTAATTGAGTTAATGCACACATGATAAGCGGATTGTTACAAATAAAAAAAACAGAATGTGGTAAAAGAAAAAAATATTTAATAAATAACCAATTATATCAACAGATAAACATAAACAGATATCCCGATCATCCAGTTCCTTACAAAAACATATTCAAAAACGTGTGTATTAAGATGGCAAATTGTGGATCTTTCGTGAATAAAAAAAATTAAGAAATATTAATGAGGACCGAGAGACAAATCTTATTATATTTTCAGAAGATCGCACGAGGTCCATCAGAGATGCCTCAAGAGATATATATATATATATATATATATATATATATATATATATATATATATATATATATATATATATATATATATATATATATATATATATTTCTTATACTACAATATAGAGAATACTATATAAACATACATATTAAGCTAAATTAAGAGTTAAAATAATTATTTTACGTGTGACCCATCATTTTGAAAACATAGACTAGGATAGTGCTGTTATTTATATTATTAATCACATCGATAGTTCTTTCTCGTAGATCATCCATGTTATTGGGCTTTTGTTCATGAACTTCCATTTTTACATAGCCCCATAAAAAAATCGAGTGGAGTCAAATCGAGACTCCTTGGTGGCCATCTTATTGGTCCATCCCTGCCTATCCACTCGTCAAAATGTGGTTCAGGTAATTTGTTACCTGTAGTGTGTTTTGGCAAGGTGCACCATCTTGCTGCTAAATTATATCGAACACTTGGTTCAATGGAATATGTTCTAGGTAATTTTCAGCATTTTCTCTTAAAATCTGCAAATATTTTTCAGAGTTCTTATGTCCATCAAAAAATGTGTATATTATTTGACTTATTCTTGCCCACACGTTCAAACGTCGTCGACGTCCTGGAAACTGTATTTCTTCGACTATAAGATTTATTATAAAGGACCCTCATCAGTCCAAAAAATGCGTCTTAAAGTTTCATGATCGTGTCTGAATCTCTCCAAAATTATTTGACAAAGTTCTAATCTTATATTCTTATCATTGGTGAACAACTTTTGCAACAATCTAGGGTTTCTAGCCGTATATTTATATTTGTATAGTATTCTCTGTATTGTAGCTCATGCGACGTTGTATCACATGCCTTGCGATAATCAATCCAGGACATCAATAGATTCCGCTTGCACAGAATCCTGTGTAATACAGCGGTCTATCAGCAGGCTGTTCTGGCAACCCGCCATGCCCTTCTTGGCACAACGCTGTTCGTGTATCTGCTGGAAGACCGAATCAACAGACCTCAGTGTCCTAGCATATAAGATACGTGTAAATATCTTGTAGTAGGAGTTGAGGCAAGTGATCGGCCTATAATTCTTCTTCTTATTATTATTATTATTATTATTAGTATTAGTATTAGCAATTAGATATCGATACTAATCAAGTGAAGAAAAAACAATTAGAGTCAAAATTATGAATATAAAACAAAATCTAAAATAGTAACATGATACACAAGTATTATAACATGCAGATTATAGACATAACAATTTAAGTATTTTTCAACATTTTCTGAATTTGGTCAGATATACGTTATACTTAAATTTTGTATAGTTAGCTATAGTAGTTTTAGGAAAGTATTTAAAAAATTATGTATATCATATGTTAAAATTTTTTTTGCATCAGTCCGTAGTTCAGTGAATCTGGCATATATAATTGTACATAGTGTTACATTTTAGACATAAACAGTAATTCAATATTAACAGTTAACAAACGGTAAAGTTCGAATAGACATATTTGGTTACAGTATTCTTCCATTAGCATGTGACAATTCATAACATGACACTTTGTAAAAATCTTCCTGTGGCGCTCAAAAATAAAAACTAGAGGTAAAACGAGAAAATATTTACTCCTATAATAGACATCTGCGATTCTGGTGGAAACCAATTTTTCTTCTTATATTATAATGGGTTGGTCATAACTAGAACTTAGACTAATAATTTATTGTAAACACCTACTGAAACATTCATAAACAACAGAAAAATAGAAATTTATACAACATACTTAATAAATTGCAATTTATTTCATTCTAAAATAATAACACATAATTAAGCCTGGCCAAGGTCATTAATCCTACAGAGACGTACTGGGATGCATCATATCATAATACTTGAATAAGTACAATAATAAAAACAAAAATATTTTATATATTGTGATGTATGTTTTTGTACTATTTCGTTCGCTTTAAATTCTTTTTTTATGTATTTCCTTATATTTTGTAAGCTTAGTGCTGCACATTATTATTAAACTGTTAAATGACGTTCACACATGTACATTGTATATCTAAATGATAACTAATAATAAATAAATAAAATAAATGGAAATAAATTTTATTAATACTGGTGCACTTTATAAAAATATGTACAAGACTCACCTTCTTAAGCAGATTTATGAAGTAGCTTGGTTGTCGTTATCACAAACTGGAGCACTTCTATAATAACTGTGTAGCATCAGATATGTTTCTACAGTTGTCTCAGTATACGATGTTCGCTGTGGTGAAAAAATATGTTTGTATTTTGAAAAAGACCGTTCGACATCTACGGAAGTAATTCAGGAATAAGTAATCACTCTGTGAACTCACTTAACGCAGCTGTAGATGCACCATCACAAATTTGTCTTAATTTGGTAAAATCAGGATCTTTCCGTAATACACTCTCGAATTTTTCAATAACGGGCTTATTTTTTGCGTCATTTATAGTCTGTGGCAAATAGTGGACGACGTAAATACGTCGTCCACTATTTGCAGCGACTCCACTAACGACAACGAAGTATATTGTAATTTTTCTATTGCATCGTGTAGTCCTCTATAATTGTTATAAATAGTTTTTAAATCTGTTTCAAGGGAAACAACTTGAAAGCTTGTCTGGCTTTCCTCAATAGCTGCATCCTCGTAAGGGTTGAACTGTAGTATCACAGCTTTTATTTGTTGAAAATATTCAGCATAATAAAAAGCTGCCTTCAACCACGTTCCCCAACGTGTAAGAATCGGCTCTGGTGGTTCCGGAATACCAGGACACAGTGTGTGAAATGCTCGAAGCCGTTTAGGAAATTTGAGAAATACTTTTTTTGTATTTGCTATTAATGCATCAACCTCTGGAAAACATTTTCGAATCGTTTCTGCTACAAGATGGAAAGCATGCACGTAACATGTAAAAACCTACAATCGTCTCTTTGAAGAAAACGGCCCACCAAACGCATTGTCGCAGCACCGTCGGTCACAAACATCAACACTTGTCTTGTTGACAGTTCAAATTTTTCGAAAGTCTCCAACACCACCCGCGTAATTGTTTCGCCAGTATACGCTGTTAGTCTTTTGCTAGCTAGTAAAAGTGGAAATGTTGGTTTAACAGGGTCGAGTACACGTACTATAACATTTAAAATAGAATTTTTTTTACAATCTGTCGTCTCGTCAACACATAACCACAGCCGTGTATTTTTTAATGCACATTTAATCCAATTTACAATGTCCTCACGAACACCTGGTACATATCTACGTAACGATGAACGACTAGATAAATTCATCTGAGGATTGTATTTATTCCAGAACTCCCGAAATGCTGGTTTATCCGATATGCGCAGCGGAACATCACAGGCAATCAGCATTAACAGTAAATCAAACATAAACTGAGGTTCCAAAGAAGACACGCCATTTTTTTTATTTTTATGCCGGTTACTATTGACATGAATTTTGCAGCCGTATATATTCCAGCACATTAAGTCTTGATCACAAACTTTACAAATTATTTTACATTCATCATAGAATAAATCCGGAAATTCACCGATAAATTTATTCACTTTATCAGCGTTCGGTCGTGTTCTGATCTTTACGCTCAACATTATTTATTATTTATTAGTACTCCATGCATCGACCGACAGATAACAACTGAAGTGTGTCGTGTCATGGTCATCGTAAACAAGCGCGCGATGGCATTGGTATTGCGCCGGACCCTGAATCTACCATCGCTTGACCAGGCTCACACATAATAGTTATTTATGTATCAAGGGCGTAAAGTAAGCGTTTATAGCATGAGGCATGAGAATATAATACCCCGAGGTTTTAGCCGAGGGCTATTACACGCCAAGGGCCATAAACGCTTGTTACGCCAAATATACCATTACCTCCACAGCCCATTTTAACACGATGGGTAACTTAACTAGAGGCAGCATTGTACTATTACTGTAATTTTGAAAATGTGAAATCTGTACAACAGCAGTTTAATCCAGACGACGCAGTTGCTATTTCACAGACTCTACAGGCATTTATGAACACAAATGTCTAAGAAAATTTCCATACATGGAAATTTTTCACAAATTCCGCTAGCTATATGCGACCTCGACCATAGGCCAGAAACATCAAAATTTACTATAGTTGATGAAATGAATATTGTATTCGATCTTCTACAATACACTTTACAATCATCGGGAAATAGTGCTGAGACAGTAAAATAAAAATTCTAAACTTTTTGACACACAATCTCGGATTTATTACGATGACAGATGTAATAGACCTTTTTAAAATTCAAAAAAGTAGACTTTTCTACATCAGGCATAAATGTGGCGACTTTGAAAAACTTCAGATATTTTAAATTATCTTTTTTTATAATATTAATGGATTTTCAATGGAAGCAGCCTAAGTTTAACTCCAAAACATGTGTGTGTGTGCGCGCGTGCGTGCGTGCGTGCTGCGTGCGTGCGTGCGTGTGTGTGTGTGTGTTACTTTAGTGTTACATCCCGCAATACCTCCAGTCTTCTTCCAATAAATGTTTATAATAAATTAACTTTCAACTTTTACGAAATTCACTAAAAAATAGTTTTTTTGCTTTATAATCACCCTGGGTAGATTGCATTAGCCAGCTAAACATGTTAATGTAATTTGCCAACATGAAGGGAAAAATATAAACAACCACAATAAGTATTGAAATGAAAATCATGGAAAGGAACACATGGACACACTTCACGCCAAGGGACCGTTCATGGCGACTTGATAAGAAACAAAATAAAAGGCCACCGTCAAATGGAGAACGAGAAAAATAAGAGGTAAATTTGTACATTTTTTTTTTAAATTACTGTTAACTGTTCGTATGTATTCGATAATAATTTGAAATGCTCAAAATTCTGACTTGCGAAAATGTAATTTACACTGAGAGGAACCTATTTCCTGGATGTGATGTATTAAACGATTGGATTATCTCTGCTTGTATCTGCAATTGAGCAAAATGTGGTTTACCATTTCCACCATGGCATAAGGAGAATGGTATGTCAGGTAGCCGTACCGAAAGAAGCATTTACAGTGCACTACGTCACTCAGCAAACGCCCCGAGTTATCGGCCGAGTTTACGAATTTTAAAATTTAATTTGTTAATTTTCAGTAGTTTATAAAATATATTTTTTTTTTTTATATATTAATAATTGTACTTATTTTCTTGTCTTAGTTTTCATTACGAAATAATTTTAAGAATTTTGTATCATGTAGTATTGCGGCAAACAAATTTTCCATAACATATTTTCCCTTTGTAATTGTGTTTTGAATCAGTGACTTGATCTTCAGTCACATTTTTTATTTATGTCAATGTCAGTATTACTACTATTTAATATTTAATTATTGACGTAGATTTATTTATAAAAATACCTAACCACAAATTAACGGAAGACGAAAAAGCGTTTTCCATCAATAGATTGGAGCAAAGGTGGTCGTTGCAGATGTTAAATATTAATGGCAACTATTATTGTTTCCAGCTATCTATGTAACCAGCTACGTGTAAAAGGTTGATTGAAGATGAGGTTACTTTGTGAAAATCCATTTTGATTTAAAAAATTATAAACACTTTTTATTACTTGTCTAATTTTCACTTTATTTGTTATTTTACAACTAGTTTCATCCTATTCGGACGTTTTCAAGTAAACTTAATTATACACAGATTTTCAGTTTACATTTTTTAAATGAAAGTAAAATCTGTGTATAATTTAGTTTACTTAAAAATGTCCGAATTTTTTTTTTCCCCCCCCCCCCCCCCCCCCCCCCTCCCCCCCCCCCCCCCCCCCCCCTTTTCCCCCCCGGCTGTTTTCCCCCCCCCCCCCCCCCCCCCCCCCCCCCCCCCCCCCCCCCCCTCCCCCCTCCTCTTTTTTTTTTTTCCCCCCCCCCTCTTTTTCCCCCCCCCCCCCCTTTTTTTTTTTCCCCCCCCTTTTTCCCCCCCCTTTTTTTTTTTTCTCCCTTCTCCCCCCCTCCTCACCAAAGCCCCCCCCCCCCCCCCCCCCCCCCCCCCTTAGTATTATTTTGTATGTCAAAATTAGAAAAATAATATTAAATTCCATTTTAATACACCAATAATACTTTGCCAAACTATTTTAAATGCCAAAAATTGAATGAAAACTCTTTTTTTACACAACCAAAATTTTGTGAAAATCAAATCACTAGTTAAAGAATCGTTGAAAATTTAATAGTACATGCGCATTCCCTTCTGAAGAGTATAATATTATTTCTGTGGTTGACATTTCCCGCATTGCTAACTGAGTGACGTCATCGATATGGACTACCTGCGTCCGGACATACCATTCCCTTTATACTATGATAATATGATGACCACCTAAAAATAAGGCCTGCAGTGTGACATCAAAACTGCTAGTCTAGATTGAAGATTGATATATGTCTAACTGGTCATTAAGTAAATAATTACCGTGACCATTCTTGGATTTAAAAATTTGGTTGATAAATAAATTCAACTTAAAGGTTTCTTGTAATTGTAGTATTTGAAAATTGCTTAAATTTGGAAAATTATGACCTGGCGAAAATATGGTTTGGAAAGGTTGGAACTGTGTTTTATTATATTGTAATGATAAATTATCAGTTATAGTAGGAAAATCGATTTAGTGCCGGGATATGCAGGGTAAGACGCGACATGAGGTCGGGAAATTCTAACACATGACATCTTCCGTCTTTTACACAGCTTAAATTAAAGCGAGATGATTGTTGTTTTTATCGGCACGCGACCGAGACGGAGTTTCACTTACAATCTGTCATACTTCAGGTCCACATTTAGTTTCGTTACCGATCTGCTTAGCAGTGCGTTGTAGTACAAAGTGTACACAGTTCAAAATTAAACTCTGTTCATATTTACCACTAAATATATTGTAAAAGTGGTGTGAAAATGTACACATTTTGATGTAAAATTAAACACCATTCAATAGTGTAGAAAGTACTCTCTTATGAATATTTAAAAATTCTGCTTCATAGCCTTGCGGTAATTTATTAAATATAAGTAATGTAAATAGATGAGACCATTTCTACTACTTTTTTCCACGAAATAACAAACCTCCTCCACTAAAATTTATAATGTGACTATAATTATTATAACTTATGACAATGGCATAAGATAGTTGATCCTGGAGATGTTAATTTAAATATTGTGGCTTTATCATTATCATGAATATTATATGTACCTACTTTTCAAAATTGTCAATGTATTTAGAATATTGAGAAATTCTTCATAATTTTTATAGCTGATAGAATTTTGCGAACAAATATTTTTTTTCACTTTGGATAGAAAAGGATTGAACAAATTCAGCTTGTTCAATTACCCGATGAATGAGTCTCACATTTTAATGCATTTTGAAAGTGTAAATCCTGTTCTTCGAATAGCAGAAATCCATTTTTACGCAAACGTTCATCATTTGGAAAAGAAAACACACGCACTTTCGGCTCGTTCACAAAATTTAGAATTTACAACCCTATACACTGCATTTATACGGCATGTTTACGAATATCAACACTGACAGTTTAATTAAAAAAAAAAATTAGTTATGATGTGAAACCTCGCGGAAAAACAAGCTAGGATGTACCTAATCCATATATAATACGTACAAATAAGTGCAGTCTTGTGCTGAAAACGTGCAATTTCATGGTGCACTCTTTAATACTGGAGCCTAGCATGTCTGACATAAGCAGGTACGTTCGGATCAGCACTGAGGCCTTGTTCTTAGGTGGAAATGGTTTACATCACCAACATCTCCGCATTTGCAGAGAGGTTACTCTCAACTATATTGATTTCGTGCATATGGAAAGGAAATCGGCCATGATTATTTTGCAAACGGGTTATTGTTGTGTAGCAATGACTAAAGTGCTCTTTATACCTGTTATGTTTGGTTATAAGGGGATTTAATAAAAAGTAATTGGTGATATGCATTTTCGTGTCTATTTTGCCATTTCACAGAAAGTGATTTTTTCAACGTAACAGTAAAGTACCATGAAGGGATCTTGTACAAAGGAATGCTGCCTTCTGTGATCAACCCCTGCATTGTGAGATATACCATAATAAGCACAAAATTGACCTTAATATTGCGATCGACCAATTGTGCAAGTTTATTTACGATATTTAATATAAAACATGAGGTTTTTATTCCAAAATGGGCAATGCTACTAAGAACGCTTTTTGCATCTGAAAATATTATGATTTTAGAGTACTTCAGTAAACTGACAGTGTCAATAGCCCCAGGAATAGCAACGGTCTCAGCAGTAAATATTGGAGGCTAAAGAAATTAGAGCGTAAGATATATTGTGGCAAAAAGTTGATTGAAGATGAAGTTACTTTGTGAAAATCCATTTAGATTTAAAATATTGCAAACACTTTTTACTACTTGTAATTTTCACTTTATTTGTTGTTTTACAACTAGTTTCATCCCATTCGGACATTTTCTACACTCTCTTATTCAATTAGCAATACTTTTTCCAAATTTAATATTAAAACATCTTTTAGTTCTAACAAAAATATAGGCAGATATCTTTTCAATGCAAAACAAAAAACTGATATCTCTAAAAAATGTGGTGTATATCGGTTAGATTGCCCAGAATGTAACGCCTCAAATGTAGGTCAAACAGGTAGATCGTTCGGAGTAAGATATAGAGAACATATTCACACACAACAACAACACTGCAACTTTTATAAACACCTAACAGATTCTGGTCATACAATAACTGATGACCATCAACCTAAAATATTACATATTTGTGGGAAAAGTAAAAAACTTAATTTCTCAGAAGTGCTAGAAATTAATAAATTAAATAGCACTAAAAATTACAACATATTAAACTACCAAAATAAATTTAAATAATTCTCCGTTATTAAACTTATTCAGTTAACCTGCTGTTAATAAAAATCACACCATAATATAATTTACTATCTTGAAAAAAAAACCTACATTTAAAGACAACATCTGTACAAATTTGAATTATATTATCAACCATAAAGTGGCCCATCCTTCTATTTAGTTCAGTTTATATTTAAATAAAAGTAAAATCTATATATAATTTAGTTTACTTGAAAATGTCCGAATAGGATGAAACTAGTTGTAAAATAACAAATAAAGTGAAAATTTGACAAGTAATAAAAAGTGTTTATAATTTTTTAAATATATTGTGGCATACGTGCTACAACATATTTACGTGCTGACACATAACCTAAAGCCAATACGTG